>CM035168.1:53535380-54009881 GCA_020205615.1 Panax quinquefolius | reverse complement strand
TTTAATTAAGACCCACCATGAATATGATCACATCCTTAGTGCTTGGTTAAGCACTTTAAGATGTTTTCAGCGACTCATAGTGAACTTCTCCGAATATGATCGATCCACATCGGTCTCGTATATTTCATTGCATACATGATAGTCATTCATGTGACCTCTCTTTTCGAGAGTCATGGGGACTATTAAGAGATACACTCCATAGCTCATCGACATGAGACATCTCTTGGAGTTTGCCATGCTAAACAACTTTAGCATCAAATGAATATACGTTCCTTGGGTTAAGTCGAGCATCCTCTTGAATCTATCTATATAGATTTTATCCCCAATTAAGATACTCTTCCCAAACCATTCATGGAGGAATGTTTGAACAACTTTATCATTCTTGATTGTAGCATTGGTATGTCATTCCTTATCCGTAGTATATCAACATATAATATTAGGAATGTCACGACGCTCCCACTGACCCTTTTGTACACACTAGAAGTCTTACCTCATCGAATGTAACTCTGGATCATCATCTTCTATGATGCGTACCTCATCATCATCATCCATGATGAATCCATACCTCCTAGGTATCTTCGGTACTATTCCAGATTTATGATTCGATTGTGGTACAATAGGTCTATCTTTAGGTTCCTCTTATTTGACTTATAGTGTTTTGTGGTTCTTAAACTCTTCAAGATCTATTATCCTCCCACTAGCCCCTTCAATGATAAACACCTTTATCTCAGAAGGTAGTGTGTTTCGCAACAAACACCTTTTGCTTAGTAGGATTATAGAGCATATACCCTAAACTTACTTTAGGATGTCCCATAAATCTACACTTGTCAAATCTTGTCCCAAGCTTATCCTTTGAAACTTTTCACATAAGTTGGACAACCCTTATCTTAACATACTTAAGATTAGGAATCCTCCCCATCCATAACTTTTATGGAGTCTTGGGGGTGGATTTAGAGGTTACCTTTTTCGTGATATGTCAGACCATTTTTAGGACATTATCCCGGAAGGATCTTTGGAATGTCGGTAAAATCGTTATGGACCGCACCATGTCCAACAAGGTACGATTTTTCATTCAAATACATCAATCAATTATTACAGTATCGGGATGTGTCCATTATGAGAAAACCATTTGAGATGATCTAGAAACTTATTGCACAAGTATTTATTCCTTGATCTAATCAAAGAATCTTAAAACTTTGTCAATTTGTTTCTTACAATTCTTTGAACCTTTCAAATAATTCACACTTGTATTCGACAAATACACACATTCAACTCTTTGAATGATCATCTCCTTTTCTTATACTAATTTGTTCAATATGCAAAATTATTTTCATGTAAGTCAAGTATACAAAATTTATTAAGTAATATTCGATTCTATACAAAACATTATTATTATAAATAGAACAACAATTGTTCTTAATTATAATACCAAAAAATTTTATTGTCCAACAATAAAATAGAAATAATATTTTAACAAGAATCTGAATACAATAACAACTTATTGACTCAATAGATTTGCTTCGTAGGCATTCTTTGAACTATAAGTTTCTATGGCTAATATCGTGACCTTTGCTTCATTTCCCACACATAGGATTACTTACCTTGTTTAACTTTCTACTTCTGCTTGGTCCCTTCATAAATCTATATTTATGATAACCAAAGTCGGTATCCAATACCCAAGTAGAACCTTGACTTAAAGAAAAATTTATTTTAATCATGAACAAAATTTTTATTTATAACCGAAACTTCACTAAGCTTCTTTGGTTAGCCTCTGCAAGATGCTTTTCGCAGTTTCTTTCCAGTGTCCAGGCTTATTGCGGTGGAAGCAAACTCCTTTCTATCCGTGTCGCTTTTGTTCTTATTATCCTTTGTTTATGCCTTTCTATTTACCTTCTTTGAATCGTTCTTCTTTTGAGGAAGATCCTTTGGCCCCTATCAAGAAGACTTGATCTTTCTTGGTTGGAAAGTGACTCTTAACATTTTTCAATATATTTAAAGCAAATCAAAGTTAGTCGATATCTAGCTTGTTCATATGAAAAATTCACAACAATTGTGAAAGGAGTCCGGAGTGAGTGCAAGATCAAATCTTGGCTCAACTCTCCATCCATGACAAAACCATTTGTCCTAATTGATCAATCAAATTGATTATGTTAAGAACTTTTTATGCATGCACTATAGTGCCATTGGCCATTCTAGATTGGAAGAGCTCCTTAGATATCCGATATCTATCGATCCCCACTTTCCTCACCATCAACTACTTGATGTACATGAATATAGTAGGAGCATCCATAGTTTCATCTTGACCAAGCTCGTTACTCGTGGATGCGAGCATGATGTATTGAGCCAATCAGGCATCATCTTGCCACTTTCTAAAAGTAGCAATCTCTTCCTCGGAGGCATTATCTCTAACCATTGCGGGGATAGGCGTATTAAGGACATAAGATAGCTTTTCAAATATGAGAACTATTCTCAAATTCCTTAACCAATCCGCTTAATTTTATTACGATTAATTTAGCATCTAATATGCTTCATGATGATAGTAATTTTAGACATTGTAAAATTACAGAAATGAATTTGTAATTAACAACATTTTAACATACATTCTTTTATTAATTACCAAAATAAATTAGGTCTTGTTTTAAATTGGTATCTCCCACTATTTTTTTCAAACTATATTACCCTCACTTATATAGTTCGGCAAAATCTAATTAAAGATTTGCTAGTGAGAATAAGGTTCCCATTTCAAATGTATATAGCCTTGTGGTGACACAACAAACTATATATAAATAAATAGGTAGACAACTTTTGTCAATTACATCAACTATGCAACTCCTTTTCTTTTGCCTCTTAGATTATTTTGATCAAGTGGTGACACATCCGAATCAAAATTATCCAAGTTAAGTCCGACCTAGCACTCCATATATTCAAAAAAGAAAAATATCATCCTTGTGGTGACACAACAAAATAATATTATTCAATTTTCTTTATAAGCATCAAATGTGATAAATTAACATCTTAAATACTTAATACTTGCCTTGTGGTGACACAACAAACTCATATTAAATATTTAATACTCTATTAATTTTATCATGCTAGAAGGCGGCGTTCGATATTCCAAATATCTTTGAACGCTTAGGACTTAATATAAAAAAAATTGAGGGTTTTGTTATTAATTTGTCTCATCTTGTTTAAGCGCGCATGCATATATATATAAAATACGCGTCATATTAATTAACATACGAAGCATGTTTGCATAATATATAATATATATAGTATAAGCATGCACATATAGAATACTATATTCTACTCGGATTGATTATGGACTTTTATTCTAGTTTGGTTCACTAGAGCCACCAAGTGAACCAAAAGGTCAAACCCTAGGGGTGCAAGAAATAATATTTAAATATAACTATTACATTTAAACCCGGGCTCCATTACAAACGGGTCTTCAAGCGCTCCTTGCTCCTTTGATCTCTAATTTTCTAAAATTAATTCTAACTATTCCTATTACACAACTATTTAAAATAAATAGAAACCTTGATCGTGAAATCGATGGGAAGTACATAGGAGGAGATAGAATTTACATTCGAAAAAATTAGAGAAGGCGAGGTCTGTGAGACCCCATTTAATAAAACCCATACATTCATGCATCCAACTAAAATAAAATCCAATCGCATTGGTCAATAGTCCATAATCAATCCCATTTATTATCATACACATCATCATATGCATCAATAAATAACATTCATCCTATGAATAATAAACATTTAATATATATATTGATATCATTTAATGGGCAAATTTAGTTAGTATAAAATCTATTTTGAATCAAAATAAACTCCTTTATTTTAATCCAAATTTAAATCAAAATAAAACTATTTTATTTTAATTTATCCTATTTTGAATAAAATAAACTATTTTATTTTAATCAAAATATTTAATCAAAATAAACTCCTTTATTTTAATTAATTATGGAATCCAATTCCAAATAAAAAAATCTTTAATTAAAATAAACTCTTTTATTTTAATTAATTATGGAATCCAATTCCATGTAAAAAAAAATATTAAAGGAAACACGGATATTCTTTCCTATTCATAAATAAACTCCTTTATTTTGAATAATATGAAATCAAATTTCATATCTAAATAAACTCCTTTATTTAAGGAAATTAGGATTCTATTTCCTATTCACAAATAAACTCCTTTATTTTGAATAATATGAAATCTTATTTCATATCTAAATAAACTCCTTTATTTAAGGAAAAATAAATAGAATCCAATTTCAACTCTAATTAGTTATCATGGAATCCAATTCCAACTCTAATTAGTTAGCATTAAATTTAATTTTAAAATTAAAATAAACTTTATATTTTAATATTAAAATAAACCTTTTATTTTAAAATTAAAATTAACATTTTATTTTAATTATAAAATAATTAAGAATAATATATATATATATATATATATATAGTATATATATATAACTATTATATATATATAATATAATAATTAATATATATATATTATATAAAATCGTGTATATTATATATATATTATATATATAAAAATGGATTCCTTCTTTCAATCCACGGAAATCTCCTGCCTTTTCAATCCACGAATTTTTTTTTTTTTTTTTTTAAAAAAAACCGTGCAACAGTTTTTGAAAAAACAGGATATTATATATATATATTATACAAAGGATGCGTGGATCACATATTATATATATATACCATTATACTACATAATATATATATATACTTGGTCAGGTTTTCAAAAAAAAAAAATGACCCGGTTTTTTTTTTTTTTTTTTTTTTATTTAATAAATTTTATACAATAAAATTATGCCCAATTAAATTGTTCTAAACACATATCAATATATAAATTAAAACAATTAATAATTTGCATAAAGGTTTGGCTCTGATGCCACTTTATTAGGTTTGTAATATTCAAGAACAAGAATCAAATTGCATAAATTAGCGGAAACGTAAAAAATCGAGTTTTAAAATTTTTACAAACCATATACCCGGATCACCCTTTATGCACAATTATTAATTAAACGAAAAGATAAAGAATAAATCATACCCTTGAAGATCGAGCTTCCTCAGGTACAAGTTCACCTCCAAATCCTTTTACATTCAATCTTGAATCCACCGGGTTTGGTTCCTTCCTTTGATCAACGTTAGCCACCGAAATGTTTGGCCTCTAGAGGTGATCCACCAAGGAAGAAGAAAATTCAAGAAGAAGGGTGGTTGGCTAAACCCTAGTTTTTCTATCTCTATAGAAAAGGTGTACTCTCCCAACAATTGAAATTATGTCGTTGTAAAAGTCAACAACCCATACCACCCATAATAAGACTCCTCTTATTTATAGATATGGGCAACCCACCTTAACAATTAAGGAATTGGGTTTTATTTAATTAATTAAATTCTTGTAATTAATTAAACTCCCTAATCTTATTAGGGATAATTAATTAAACTCTTTTAACTAATTTTTCTTCCTAATCCAATTAGGAATAAATGAGAGTACTTATATTAAATTAATTTCTAAACTCTGTTAGAAATTAAAATAATAATAATTGTAATAATATTAATAAGACTCCTCTTATTAATTTATATTTAATCTTTCTAAAATATTAAATAATAAATATTAAGCTATTTAATTTATTCTATCACCATAGATTAAATTAAATATACTTAACATATTATTACGATTATGTCATTAACTTCTTAAATAATTATTCTTCCTTTTATGGTGTGACCCTTTAGGTTCTCCATATTAAACCTAGTTGTGAATAAATCAATTAGAACAATTCTAATCTTATTTAAATAAATAAATTAAACAATTAATTTATTTCAATAAATAATATTTATTCTACAATAGGATAAGCCTCCCCTAGCGATCAACGACTTTCCGGATAATATAGATTTCAACATTAATCATAAAAGAACCTTTGAGTAAATAGTTACCGTGACAATTCAATCCTTCCACCATACAATGTCCCAATTAAATATAAGACATGGAATTCTTGTCAAGTCTTATTTTATTTAATTATATGTATTTCGATCCTTAAATGCACAACTCCAAATAATGCAAATTAGAAACTCCTTTCTAATTTCATTCTCGCTTAACCAAGGACTCTTTGGGTTGTCATTTATCGAATCAAATAGGACATTTCTCTTCTTTTATTAGAAGTGGTAGATTCTTTATTGATCATACATTATCTCCATGTATAACTTATTATACCCAAGCATACCCTTTGATATACCCTAAGGGTCTTAAGGAATAAGTCAAAGTATAACTCATCATACATAAGATACTATGACGATCTCAAGTCCAAGGATTACTTGTACTACTATCACTCTGAGAATTCCTATTGACAGGCAAATAAAACTCCATTAGGTATTCCTTAGCGAGCCACGTTCAGTGAACTTATTCTCTAATAAGCACCTACATACTTGCTTTAGTGTCTCCACACAAATGATCATGAGATCAATCATCCTCATCCAATGAGCAAGCAACGTATGTACCAATCTATCCGGATTCACTAATCCCCAATTTAGTAATCCAATGATTGGGAACTATTTTAGTTTTAAGCTTTCTAAGAATTTAAATCTCATTAGAATGATCATCATCATTATTCTAAAAGCATTGCTTAAAACTATGGGTTTATCACATATTATAAAACAGCATCATGTAGATAATTAAAAGCCTTTAATAAATTAATACTTTTTATTAATAAATAAATAAGATTGTTACAAAGTATATGCTTTATCATCAAACATGATTGGCTTGTATGCATACTACTTTCATGACATCCCTGTAGATAGAGATCTAGTGACTCAGGAGGATTTACATCAGATGGACTGGATTGACGATGTAGACATCGATACCATTGACTTCTTCTAATGTATATTCTCCTTATCTCTTTTGATAGGCCTTTGTTAGACATTGGGTAGCTTCGCCCCATTCTCGTTATATCTTTTGATAGGCCTCTGTTAGTTGTAGAGGCGGTTTGCCCCATTTCCTATATATTTTAGGCATGTCACGAGAGATGTATTAGAAAATGATATACTTAGGAATGTATGTACAATTTTTTATTCCCTGTATCATATTGACATATATTGTATCATGCATGTTATTATGTTATGCATATGTATATATGTCCAGAGATATTCAGCATTGACCCCTGAATGGTCTTATGACACGGCCCATACAGATGTCTTCTTCGACAGTTAGCAATATTGATCATACCCCGCCATTTTTGGTGGCATCGGGTATGCGATCATAGTATGATAGCATGTCACCATCATATAGGGTGACTGTAGATCATTTGTTGCATCATACTATGACCATGTTGATGTTTCAGGTTCCCACAGGATTCGTGGAGGGCATGCTAATGCACTGGGTATCGGAGAGGCAGGTTTTCTGATTCGGGACCCAGGAGTTGACTCCTTCTCTGGAGGAGTATGTATGTTTGACAATACTGTCGTTGGACAGACCATATGTGCACATGGCGATCGGAGACATGAGTAGGTAGTTCATAACCCTCACCGAATTGAGGCGTAGGGTGGTACAGGATGAGATCACATCTGGTCACGTTATATCCCAGTATTTTCTGTTTGACAGATTTTTCTTTGAGGATAGTTATGCACAACATTTCAAGGACTTCACCACACTGGAGGATCATTGACGTTCAGCCAGAGTGAATGTACTACTGTTATGTGTATTGTCATATGTCTACATGCCACGATATATGGATGAGTTGGACATAGGGGTCATTATGGCAGTGAGAGCTCTCAGGGAGGGTCACACCATCTTACCGATGATTATGGTAGAGACCCTGAGGTCGGCCACATATTGCTGCACTTATTCAACAGGAGTGTTCACAGGCAGCCCGGTCATGCTATACGTGTGGTTTATGTCACACTTGAGACCGATTGGCACATTCAGACGGCATGGGTATTGTATCACCCATGATATAGCCATGTCATAGTCCTTTCAGCTTACGGAGTGTATAGATGATGCATCTTGATCAGTTTTCCTGGCAGGGATTGGAGATTCGTTTGCTATATTGCCATGTACAAGGCTTAGCTCACCCTACAGCTTCATTACTCATGCTCCGGGCATGGATTATCTTCCTCTGGCTGGTTTGAGAAACATGATTACTAACCACCCACTGGCCGTGATATGTCAGTTTGACCAGTTCCAGGACTTCCATCCTTTTGAGGAGGAATCAAGTCAGCGCTTCGCTTCTTGGCATTTATCAGTAGAGGACAGATTCAGGTTGTATGCCTGTTGGGATCAGTGAGAGCTAGTTGAGTTTTTTGTCAGTCATCATGGTCGTTTTGCAGAGTATTTTGCATGGATGGAGACAGAGACTGTATCAGCTGCGATAGTATCCACATTGCAGGAGACTGATTCCGACGATGAGGAGCCTATATAGGAGGTTGATATTCCCATCGAGGAGGATTTGACTGCTGCATTGCCAGCATTTATGATGGATTCTCCCACTATGAGTGCTACTGTCATTCACCATTCAGCACAGTATCTGGAGCAGAGTCTACATCTGATAACCTATGAGAGAGATCAAGCTAGGGCCTTGATGTTGACAGCTTTTGATGGGAGAGACGTCGCTCTATTAGAGAGGGGTGAGGCTAAATCAGCCAGAGATGTATTGATTGTGGAGCGGGATGCTGCCCTATCTGCCAGGGATGTGTCCGTCGCAGACTGTAACGTCCACAAATTTTAAACTCCTTATTAATTAAATATGTGATTTAATTTTTAATGAGTTAGTTTTGTAAGCCTATTTAAAACTTAAGTGGTTATGTGAATATATGAAATTATTAAAGGGAGTCACTAATAGTTGATATAAATTAGTGGCTAACCCTAAGATTCTAATATCAAAGACTTGATAAGATTATTAATTAAATATTCAATTTATTTGAATATAGTAGCAAGAGTTGAACATATTGATTTTGAGTAATTAATTGATAATGTGTTAATTAATAATTACTATGAATAAATAATAATTAATGAGTAAGAGATTAATAAATATAATGTGATTATATATTTACTTGATTAATTTGTGCAAACCCCGCAATGTAGTAAACCTTTATTATATGGTAGTTAACTATATATTTTATATAGTACAAGGTGGCACATTAATATTACAGATATTATATATATATACTATATAGTAAGAGCTATTTGCATTCATGTGAGTTGCATAATAATATTGTTATATGATATGAGGTGTGTGGATAAACATTCATGTATATCCTATTGACATATAATAATATCAATTGCTAAATTAATAATGATTTCATTAAGTTATTATGATAATAACAGTCATGGTAATAGAAAATGTACATGGGTTATATAATGTGAGTACATAAATAATCCCCAAATTTCCTTGTGTAGTAGCATTTACACATTTATATTATATTATGGGAATTATAGTGTCCAAACCAAGCCTTAATCAAACTTATTGCTTAGATTGGATTCTTGTCCCAAAATGAGTGTCACTATAGTACATGAATAGTAGTATGAAGCTAAAACACGTATTCTTCAAGTGGCTAACCTTAGGTGATCATTTTCTAGCAAATGGCTAGTGGTGGGTTGCTCAACCATTCCTTAGCAACCAATGTGTCTTTCCTTTGCACATGAGCTCCAACATTAGAATAATGTGATTGTCCAGTTCATAGTTTCTTCTATATATACAAGCTCCAAATTCAGTTTTTGTTGTTTGTTAAGTTTGATATTGAGAGTTCTAAGTTGCTGAGAAAGTTATGGAGCATACTTAGTGTATAAGGAAGCCAATTCAAGCCAAGAGGTATAAAATCTTAACTTGTGTTCTTGAAATGGGTTTTGCCAATTTCTTGAAATTACTTGAAATTCTTTGTTAATTAATGTGAATTAGCATGCTATAATGTGTTTAGGAAGTAGGCTTACTTGTTTGAACTCTCAAATGATGGATTGGAACATGTTTGAAGCAAGTGAAACCAAGTTGGTTAAGGCTCTGCAAACAGAGTTTGCTTACTGTCTCTGATGAAGGCACGGCGCAGCTGCGCCCTAATTGTACTAGGGTGCAGCGCAGCTACGCCGTAACCCAAATTCAGTTTTTGTCTCAGGCATGGTGCGATTTATACTAATTGTACTAGGTAGCGGCCCATTCAAATGACACACTGCACTGACACGAGATGTTTTGTTCAGTTTCTGTTCATGCTAACTTGTTAGTACATAGTGAAAACAAGCTTGTAAACTGTTTTGACACGCACATATAAGAACATGCATATAGTATGAACAAGTATAATAATGATGGACACAATACTTGTGGTGTTGAAAGGAAATTGTAGTTCAAAAGTGAACATTGTCACGAACACATCATGTGAGCATTCTGAATTTATAAACATGATAATATGAGTTACATTGACATGAGATGCAAGACTAAAGTGATTGAACACACTAGCATACATGATTGAAGGATTAGACTATTTCAAAGATAAGAAACTTAAGGCTTTTCGAAGAGAACTTGACCAAGACTTCTACCTTGTAAATTCTGACCATTTGAGCATGCATGTGGCTTTAAAATATGTTGTAAAGGCATAAGAGTTATGTGTTAAGATGCATTTTATATACTAAGTTGACTTAGAGTAAAATTCAAAGAAAATTAGAATGAGAAAGCTAATGCCATAAAGGAATGAGTAAAATACATTATGACCATGCAAGCTTCCATATTAGGACTCATTATGCCTATAGATAAATTTGCATGAATATCATTTGGTTAATGTATGGTTCTCACTTATTCACACATAGTCATGAAAAGGAAATTTCTAAAATGTGAACTATATGGGTAAAGTATACACGTGTTGTCTATATACAAGCATAACTACTGAGTATTGAATGATCAAGTTGTAAGGCACAAATGATTACATGACTTTTGTGTTTTAATGACATATAAAGTGTAAGTTAAACTTGAAGTAATGAATTCAAGTATGGCCATGTGTTATATGTGAAACTCTAGCATTTATGTATGTTAAGATAGGTGTATAGGTAGTGTGTTAGAGTTGGACTAAAGTCAGGAGAGCAAAAGCTCAACCTTGGTGCAGCGAGGGACAGTGATTGCTGCTTGCCAGTCCCTAAGCTTAGACCAAGCCTTGAATTTGCTACCATCCTGCAGTCATGAATAGATTCTATTTTTGATTCTGAAATTCAAGGCATGCTTAGGTGATTTCTTTACCTTGTAATATATGATCAATATGCCATATAATGTGTTGAGAAGCATGCTATGTGATGACGTGATTCTTTTAAGTGTAGACTTGTATTAGTTTACACATACTAATTGAAATGATCGACTTGATAATGTTAGGTCGTTTCAACACAAGTAATTAAAGCTAGAATTAATTGTAGCTGAGCAAACAGGCAAGTTTCCTAACTTACACAAACTTTGGATTTTGTGCAAGTTCTTGAATTTCATACGATTTGTATATTGAATGCAAGTTTCCTAAACTTACTCCAATTATTATTGAGTAAGTTTCTTTGAACTTCACTCTTTGATTGTGCAAGTTCCTTGAACACTATTTTTATTGTGCAAGTTCCCTAAACTTACTCAAATTTATATTGAGTAAGTATCCGAACAATATTTTATTGTGTTGTAATGTTTCCTAACTTACACAACTTTGTTTGTTGTGAAAGTTTCTTATCCTTCTCATATTGTATTGAGTAGGTTATTGTTGAATTGAAAGTTGTTCATTTAAGCTTGAATCTTATTTCCAAGCATGCTATTAAGTGGTTTAATCACCTTACAATTATTCCATATCAATATTATTGATATTAGCTTTAGTGCACTTGAGTTTGTACAGTCTTGAACTTGTACATCATTTAAAGTTCAAATAATTCTTGAACTATATGAGATAGAGTCTGAACCTTTGTTCGGTCAGACAAGTGTATGAAGTTTTATAAAAGCTATCCAAACCTATTGAGGTTACGGATTCTTAGACTGAAAGAACACCCCTTTCTATGATAGGGGAGTAATCAGGTATCTAATATAAGATACACAGAGCAGATTTAAATGTTATGCATATACATAGTGTATGCGTGAAATTTGATCCCTCAAGTACTTGATACGTAGCCGATGAACCAAAGGGTCAATTAGCTATTGATTCCATTGGAGTGTTATAGTTCAAAGTCTACTTGACTAGCCGTTATTCTAAAAGCAATCATTATCTTGCTTATAATATTCATATTGTTGAATCCTTTAGATATTCATATTGTTGAATTCATTGCCAGATATTTTTTCATTCATCACGATATATCCTTATTGTTGTATTTAAACTTGTTGGGCAAACTTGTTGCTCATCCTTGCTATATCATGAATATATTGCAGCTATGCCCGAGACCTCAGGGAAGGACAAGGGTAAAGGAAATATGTAGAATAGATGCAAGGAGCAGACTTTACCTTGCGCTTAGTTTAAATTACTACTGTGTAATATGAACCCTAATATTTATTTTAGGGTATATTTGTAAGATGATATTAAGGTTATCATATCTTGGGAATGCTAACACCTTTTGAATGAACGACGTACATTTATTATATTCCACATTTTAGTTATCGTATGTTGTTTAGAGGTGGATGTTTGTATTTTATTGTGATGACCGAACTGGGGTCAGAGGACCTGGATTCGGGGGTGTCATAGGTTGGTATCAGAGCTGTAGGTTATAAACGTTAGGAATGTGAAACCTAGGTTATAACCTTGGTAGAAAGCTCAAGTAGAGTACGTAAGTGATGGGTTGGGGAAATCCATCGAGTTTTATTGTGATACTGAAGTTGTTTATTTAAATCAAAGTTTGATTAATAGACGTCTTAAACTTCTTAATGCTAACATGGATAGCATATCACATAAAGCCTAATAATTTTCTTCCTTTCCTCAGATTATGTCGCCTAGGAGAATTCAGCGGAATTAGAGGGAGGAAGGATCTGTTAACAATGGTGGAGGGGCAAATGTCGATCCAATGCAAAACATCGTTATCCTGTTAACTGAGGCAATGCAATACAGACCCCCGCCAGCAGCAGGGCAGCCAGGACAACACTTGGCTAGCTTTAAGGACTTTAAATTAGTAGGACCACCGGAGTTTCGAGGAACCCTGGACCCAATTAAAGCCCAAACATGGATAGAAGAGATGGAGAAGGTGTTTGAGGTCGCACGAGTGGCTGAAGCACAGAAGACGAGTTTTGCTACATTCATGATGAAGGGCGAAGCTAACTATTGGTGGAAAGCCAATAAGGGGTGAGCAGACGAGGGAGTTATTCCTTGGGAGAGATTTAAGGAGTTATTCCTTGAGAATTACTTCTCAGAGAATACGCAACAGGATATGGAAGTTAAGTTTCTAGAACTGAAGGAAGGTAGTATGTCTGTCTCAGAGTACGCGACAAGATTTAATGAGTTAGCCCGATTCGCTTCACATCAGGTTGACTTTGGAGGCCGTGGAAGCAAGAAGTTTGAATTAGGGGAGTGAAACCATGGGTGCGAGAAAGCGTTGGGCATGTTAAAGATTAAGACTTACTCTGATCTTTTGGAAAGGGCTATCATTACCGAAGGAGGCAATAAATCCATCGCTCGATTCAAACAAGAAAAGAAGGCAGGTCAAGAAGGGCAGAAAGGGGGAAGCAGCGGAGGCAGCAACCCAAACAAGCGTAAATGGACATAGAGCCAATCCTCTGGAGGTAATAAGTCCGGGGGAGAGGCCAAGAAAAGTATGAAGTGTAACAATTGTGGGAGGAATCACTCGGGGGAGTGCATGAAGGGAAAGAGTGTTTCTTATCATTGTGGACAACTGGGGCACATAGCTCCTCAATATCCGAATAAGCAGAAGGGAGGATGTTTCTCGTGTGGGGCCACACACCATCAAATCAAGGACTGCCCGAAGAAAAAGGGCGATGCAGCTAGCGGCAACCGCAACAACAACAACAATGGGCTGTACATTGGAGGGTCAGTCAGTCAAGCCAACAGACCAACGGCACGAACGTTCAACATGACCGTACATGATGCGGTGGAGTCTAAGGATGTTGTGTCAGGTATCATTCCGATCAATGATATAGATGCATACGTGTTATTTGATTCGGGTGATACCTGCTCTTTTGTTTCTGAAGAATTTGCTAAACAATTAGACTTACCCCGTGAGAGGTTAGAACACCCTATGAACATAGAAGTAGCAAACAAGGAAATTATCCCCGTTGAATACATTTATAGAAATTGTTATACCGAATTGCGAAGATTTAAGCTCAAGGTGGATTTGATACCGATTCGTTTGGGGGAGTTCGATGTAATCCTTGGAATGGATTGGTTATCGGTTCACGGAGTAGTTATAGACTGTAAGAAGAAGTGTGTACACCTTAAGACTCTAAATAAGTCGAAGGTGGTATTTTATGGTAGTAAATCGTCGAGACAATCTCATTGTCTGACGATGGTGCAAGCACAGAGGTTGCTTAGGAAGAGTTGTATAGGTTATTTGGCTCACGTGGTTGATACTCGACGAGTCGAGGGTGAACTGAGTCAGATACCTATTGTAAGGGATTTCATTGATGTCTCCCCAGATGAGATTCCAGGATTGCCACTGGATAGAGAGATTGAGTTTGTCATTGATTTGGTACCAGGGACAGCACCGGTATACAAAGCGCCGCATTGTATGGCACCGGTAGAGATGAAAGAACTGATGGCTCAATTACAAAAGTTGTTAGATAAGGGATACATTCGACCGAGCGTATCACCGTGGGGAGCACCAGTCTTATTCGTAAAGAAGAAAGATGGGTCGCTAAGACTTTGTATTAACTACCGAGAGTTGAACAAGGTCACCATTAAGAACAAGTACCCTTTTCCCAAGATAGACGATTTGTTTGATCAGTTAAAGGGGGAAAATTACTTTTCAAAGATTGACTTGAGGACCGGTTATCACCAACTAAAGGTGAGGCCAGAGGATATTCCAAAGACGGCATTCAGAACTCGGTATGGACACTTTAAGTTTCTGGTAATGTCATTTGGATTGACGAATGCGCCAGCAGCATTTATGGACTTGATGAACAGAGTGTTCAAACAGTATTTGGATAAGTTTGTTGTCGTATTCATCGACGACATTCTAGTGTATTCGAGCATCTTTGGATACTGTTGGAAACATTAAGGAGGGAGAAGTTGTATGCAAAATTATCCAAGTGCGAGTTTTGGTTGCAGAGAGTGCAGTTTTTAGGGCACGTTATCGACAAGAATGGTGTGTCGGTGGATCCAGCGAAGGTAGAAGTGGTTATCAATTAGGAACAACCGAAGATGCCGACAGAAATCAGGAGTTTCTTAGGATTGGCGGGATACTATCGAAGATTTATTCGGGATTTTTTGAAATTAACATCACCATTGACAAATCTTACCAAGAAGACAGTTAAGTTCATTTGGACGGAGAAGTGTGAAGAAAGTTTCCTAGAATTGAAGAAGAGGCTTAGTCAAGCACCTGTGTTGGCTTTATCGGACAACACGGGAGGGTTTATAGTGTATAGTGATGCGCCACACAAGGGTCTTGGCTGTGTACTGATGTAACACGGTAGGGTCATTACGTATGCTTCATGTCAGCTAAAAGATTATGAGAAAGGATATCCGACTTATGACCTGGAGTTAGCAGCGATAGTTTTTGCCTTGAAAATTTGGAGGCATTATTTGTATGGCGAGAAGTGTGAGATATATACGGACCACAAGAGTCTGAAGTATATCTTCACGCAGAGAGAGTTAAACATGAGGCAGCGCCGATGGCTAGAATTGATCAAAGATTATGATTGAGAGATTTTGTACCATCCAGGCAAAGCAAATGTAGTGGCAGATGCCTTGAGCAGAATAGGCAGAGAAAAGTTATTAAAGTTGACCATTCAAGATGAATTGGTTAAAGATTTTGAACAACTAGACTTGGAGATTAAGTATCCGATGGAGACCAACGAAAAATTATTTACAATGACAGCCAGTCCGACTCTATTGGATAAGGTTAAAGAGGCACAAGAAAAGGACGAAGATTGCATTAACATCAAGAAGCGATTAACTGAAGGTGATGAATTGAAATTTAAGATTGATAGCACTGGATTGCTAAGATTTGAAGGACGAATTTGGGTACCTCTAGTACCAGAACTGAGAGAGGAGATTTTGCAAGAAGTGCACAATACGAGATACTCAATACACCCAAGAAGCAGATAGATGTACAAAGATTTGTGTCACCACTTCTGGTGGCCAAACATGAAGAAAGAGGTTGCAGAATGCGTGAGTAGATGCCTAACTTGTCAGAGAGTCAAGGTAGAACACCAATGACCAAGCGGGTTATTACAACCATTAGAGATTCCAGAATGGAAATGGGAGCACATCACAATGGACTTTGTGGTGGGACTTTCGGCAATGCAGAAAGGTCATGACGCCATATCGATGATTGTAGATCGTCTTACTAAGTCAGCTCACTTTTTGACTATTAAGATTAAGTATAGTTTGGACCAGTTAGCCAAATTGTATGTTAAGGAAATTATCTCGAGGCATGGGGTGCCGGTATCTATCGTATCAGATAGAGATCCGCGATTCATGTCAAACTTCTGGAAGAGTCTTCAAGAAAGAATGGGGACACAACTACGAATGAGTACCGTGTATCATCCGCAGACCGATGGGCAAAGCGGGAGAATAATTCAAACACTTGAAGACATGCTCCGAGCTTGTGTGATGGACTTCAAGGGTAGTTGGGAGGATCACCTTCCATTAGTAGAGTTCACATATAACAATAGTTATCACGCCAGTATTGGAATGCCGCCGTACGAAGCACTGTATAGGAGGAAATGTAGAACGCCCTTATGCTGGGATGAAGTTGGAGAACGTCGACTGTTGGGACCAGAATTGATACAACAGACGGTGGAAATCATCAGGGTGATAAGAGCATGATTAGTAGCAGCTCAAGATCGCCAAAAGAAGTATGCGGATTTACATCGCAAGAAGAGAGATTTTGAAGTAGGAAGCTATGCATTTCTGAAAGTATCTCCCTAGAAAGGGAAGATTCATTTTGGGAAGAAGGGCAAGTTGAACCCTACGTTCATACGACCATTCGAGATTCTGATGCGAGTCGGTGAGGTGGCGTATGAGGTAGCGTTACCTCCTGAACTTGAGCATATTCACAATATATTTCATGTGTCAGTATTACGGATATATAAACCGGATTACAAGCACGTTATCTCCTATGAACCAATTCAAGACGAAAAAGACTTATCGTACGAGGAAGTTCCTGTCCAAATATTAGATAAGAAGGAACAGAAGTTGAGGAATAATATTATCCATTCTGTTAAGATTCTCTGGAGGAATCACACAGTCGAAGAAGCTACGTGGGAGCTAGAAGAGAAAATGAGAGCGAATTATCCGTTTTTGTTTGAGTAACCTTATTTTTACAATTTCGAGGACAGAATTTTTATAGGGGGGATGTAACGTCCACAAATTTTAAACTCCTTATTAATTAAATATGTGATTTAATTTTTAATGAGTTAGTTTTGTGAGCCTATTTAAAACTTAAGTGGTTATGTGAATTTACAAAATGATTAAAGGGAGTCACTAATAGTTGATTTAAATTAGTGGACTAACCCTAAGATTCTAATATCAAAGACTTGATAAGATTATTAATTAAATATTCAATTTATTTGAATATAGTAGCAAGAGTTGAACATATTGATTTTGAGTAATTAATTGATAATGTGTTAATTAATAATTATTATGAATAAATAATAATTAATGAGTAAGAGATTAATAAATATAATGTGATTATATATTTACTTGATTAATTTGTGCAAACATGCAATGTAGTAAACCTTTATTATATGGTAGTTAACTATATATTTTATATAGTACAAGGTGGCAAATTTATATTCTATATATTATATATATAGACTATATAGTAAGAGCTATTTGCATTCATGTGAGTTGCATAATTATATTGTTATATGATATGAAGTGTGTGGGTAAACATTCATGTATATCCTATTGACATATAATAATAACAATTATTAAATTAATAATGATTTCATTAAGTTATTATAAGAATAACAGTCATGGTAATAGAAAATGTACATGGGTTATATAATGTGGGTACATAAATAATCACCAAATTTCCTTGTGTAGTAGCATTTACACATTTATATTACATTATGGGAATTATAGTGTCCAAACCAAGCCTTAATCAAACTTGTTGCTTAGATTGGATTCTTGTCCCAAAATGAGTGTCACTATAGTACATGAACATTAGTATGAAGCTAAAACACGTATTCTTCAAGTGGCTAACCTTATGTGATCATTTACTAGCCAATGGTTGGTGGTAGGTTGCTCAACCACTCCTTAGCAACCAATGTGTCTTTCCATTGCACATGAGCTCCAACATTAGGATAATGTGATTGTCCGGTTCATAGTTTCTTCTATATATACAAGCTCCAAATTCAATTTTTGTTGTTTGTTAAGTTTGATATTGAGAGTTCTAAGTTGCTGAGAAAGTTTGGGAGCATACTTAGTGTATAAGGAAGCCAATTCAAGCCAAGAGGTACAAAATCTTAACTTGTGTTCTTGAAATGGGTTTTGTCAATTTCTTGAAAATTACTTGAAATTCTTTGTTAATCAAAGTGAATTAGCATGCTATAATGTGTTTAGGAAGTAGGCTTACATGTTTGAACTCTCAAATGATGGATTGGAACATGTTTGAAGCAAGTGAAACCAAGTTGGTTAAGGCTCTGCAAACAGAGTTTGGTTACTGTCTCTGATGCAAGCACTACAAGAATGCATACTAATTGTACTAGGGGCGCAAATAGAAGCTACTTTTGACTGAACCAGATCTGAGATTTTCTGTTCAGTTTCTGTTCATGCTAACTTGTTAGTACATGGTAAAAACAAGCTTGTAAACAGTTTTGACATGCACATTTAAGCACTTGCATGTAGTATGAACAGGTATAACAATGATGGACACAATACTTGTGGTGTTGAAATGAAATTGTAGTTCAAAAGTGAACTTTGTCACGAACACATCATGTGAGCATTCTGAATTTAGAAACATGATAATATGAGTTACATTAACATGAGATGCAAGACTAAAGCGATTGAACACACTAGCCTACATGATTGAAGGATTAGACTATTTCAAAGATAAAAAACTTAAGGCTTTTCAAAGAGAACTTGACCAAGACTTCTACCTTGTAGATTCTGACCATTTGAGCATGCGTGTGGCTTTAAAATATGTTATAAAGGCATAAGAGTTATGTGTTAAGATGCATAGTATATACTAAGTTGACTTAGTGTAAAATTCAAAGAAAATTAGAATGAGAAAGCTAATGTCATCAAGGAATGAGTAAAAATACGTTATGACCATGCAAGCTTGCATATTAGGACTCATTATGCCTACACTACAAAAAAAGGCCTATCTGCGACCAATAATATCAGTGACCGCATATCCGATCGCTGATTATAGTATTAGCGACCGCTATCTACGATCGGGAAAAATTCTAGTCGCTACTTGATATCAGCGACCGCCTGCGGTCGCTGATCGGTCGCTGATGTGAATTTCCCCCCAAAAATTTGGTGCGAAACTCTGGCGCATTTTTTTGTTGTGACTAAGAATTATCAGCGACTGCATGCGGTCACTGAAAGTGTCCATGTCATTAAAAATCGTGATCGCGTCGCGATCGGCTGAAAATAATCGTGATTCTCTTAAAATGATTCGAGCTCGAGCGTTATCGATTCAAAGAGAAAGAAAAAAAAAGAGGGCGACAGAAGAGGGAAAAGAGGGAGAAGGGGGAGAGAAGAGGCGTTCGCTCGATTAGGTGTGTTCAATCTTCTTTAAATCAATTTAATTTTAGAGGTAAGAAATTCTTCTTCTTCTTCTTCTTTCGGTTTAATTTTCAGTTTGTTGTTTATAATACCATACCTGGAAATTGATTCAATGATCCATAAACACATTCGATTGTTTCTTCCATTTCTAGCAGAGTTGAACTTGAAAGTGTATTACATATTGTTGTAAAGGTCCATTTAGTTTTATTACTTTTCTCATTTGCAAGTCTAGGGGAGGTCACCCATTTAGTAGAAATATTTCAAAACCCCAAAGTTCACAAATCAGATCCTCGTGTTGATTATGTAATTTGTTACATAATTGTATTGGAAATTGTTATTTTTGTAAGCAAATTTGGGGCTGCTTCATGCTTAAATGCTTTCTCATTTAGGATAATGAACAATTTTATGAGCGTTGGGATTCCGATAAGTTCATAATTTTTGATAATATAATATGAACACATTTACACAGTAAAAATGATATCTCATTTGAGATGTACGCATTTATCATTTTGAAGCCTATGGTCAAAATAAAAATAAAAATTCGATCCAATTCATGGTATCTCATATGCACTGTTTATGAAATTATAGTCAAATCTATGCATATATGAGAACTATACTTATCTGAAGATCGATACATGGGTAATAGTTAGGCTTTTCTTCACATTATTTATACTTATGCAAGATCGTCTATATGTGGACTCTTGGTTTATGTCTTGGGTGCCTAGAAATGACCTTATATACATGTCATCGTGTATGTAGCTAGTCCATATTACAGGGGAGACACTGGTAAAAAAATTTTATTAGTTGGGTAGTTGCAAACATTTATACTATTAACGAGCCTATTGGTGATCCACTAGAGCCTATTAAGGGGATGTTGGAGCTGATGGGCTGGGCTTGGGGCAGCGAGGCCAATCGAGGCAACGCCAAACTTAGCCAAGCCTCACGGGGCCAAGACAAGCTTGGTTGTTAGGGGGCTGATATAAAGCTAGCATGAATGAAATACCTTACGTATTCACTTACGATAAACAATAAAAACAAATTTAAAACAAATTAAAATATAATAACATGATATAATATGCTTACAAGTATACTCAAGTCATATGATTACAAGTATATATGCTCTCAAGTCATATGCTTACAAGTATGCTTAAATGATACTCATATGCTTACAAGTATGCTCAAGTCATATGGTTACAAGTATGCTCAAGTCATATGCTTACAAGTATGCTTAAATGTTAATCATATGCATGCTTACAAGTATGCTCAAGTCATATGGTTACAAATATGCTCAAGTCATATGATTAATAAGCTCATGTTATCTATAGTAGGTACCGTGGAATCATGGACCTTTATTCAGACCGTAGTTGGATGGCACGACGAAAGTCAAGTTCCCAGATAGGTGCTACAGCTAAATTTAGAGCTGGTTGCCAAGTGTTTTTGGAGTATATGTATAGTCACCCAGAATGTATGAATGGTAAGTCGCAGATACGATGTCCATGTTTGAAGTGTAAGAATGTAAATTATATGGACAGAGACATGGTAAACTATCATTTACTTGTTTCTGGGTTCATGAGAAATTACAAAGAATGCTGGTGGGAACATGGGCAGAGAAGAGATGGTGGCATCACACAAGTACACAATTCGGGCAGTAGTACTCATCGTATGAATGAAATGGTTCATGATATTACAAGGCCAGATTTTGATTAGAAGCAAGACAGAGAGCAACCTATGAATTCTGATGCCAAAGACTTCTTTAAGTTGTTAGACGAGGGTAGCGAGCCATTGTGGCATGGTTGCACTAAACACACTACATTGTCTGCAGTGGCGACATTACTTAACATCAAGGCTGATCACAACATGAGACATGAGTGTTTTGAGTCGCTCTTGAAGGCCATTAAGAGTATGTTGTCTGACGGTGAGAAATTACCTGGTAACTATTACTTTTATAAGAAAATGGTGAAGAAGTTGGGACTTGGATACCAAAAGATCAATGTATGTCCCAACGATTGCATGTTGTTTTATAAGGAAAATGAACAGATGACAAGGTGCACCTTTTGCAGTCATGATCGGTTTAGGCCTAATAAAGAGGGTGTGACTACAAAAAAATTAAGTATACCGTTTAAGATTCTAAGGTATTTTCCAATAACACATCGGCTGAAAAGATTGTACATGTCTTAAAGAACAGCTGAACATATGAGTTGGCATGCGAAATCTCCAGCTAAAGATAGAGAACTAAATCATCCCGCAGATGGGCAGGCTTGGAAAGATTTCAACTTAGCACATCCTGGATTCGCATTGGAACCTAGAAATATGAGGCTTGGATTGTCCACCGATGGTTTCAATCCGTTTGGGCACTCAGCTGTTTCGTACTCATGTTGGCATGTGATTGTTACTCCGTACAACTTGCCTCCTTAGATGTGTATGAAACAGCCATACTTGTTTCTTTCACTCGTGGTTCCTGGTCCTAAGAGTCCTGGAAAGAACATAGATGTTTACTTGAGACCTCTTATAGACGAGTTAAAGGTATTGTGGGAGGATGGAGTACAGACTTGGGATGTTGCAACGAAAACAAATTTCAACCTTATGGCAGCAGTTATGTGGACTATAAGTGACTTCCCAGCTTATGGTATGTTAGCTGGATGGAGACACGGGAAGTTGGCTTGTCCGTATTGTATGGAGCATACAAAGTCGTTTAATCTATCAAAAGGTCGAAAGCCTTGTTGGTTTGACTGTCATCGTTGGTTCTTACCAGTAGATCACCCGTTTCGAAGAAATAGAGAACACTTCAGAAAAGGGAAAGTAGACAATGATATTCTTGCACCGCGATTGTCGGGAACGGAGATGCGAGATCGTGTGATGAGATTGTCGATTATCCCATTTGGTAAGGTTGATGCCACAAACATAATCAATGGGTTTGGCAAATCTCATAACTGGGTTCGGAGAAGCATCTTTTGGGAACTGCCTTATTGGTCTACAAATTTGATTTGTCATAATCTAGATGTGATGCATATTGAGAAGAATGTGTTTGACAATGTGTTTAACACTGTGATGAATGTTACGGGGAAGAAAAAAGATAACGATAAGGCACGTTTGGACATAAAAGATATTTATGGCGTCCACGATTAGAACTTTATGAATCTCTAATGGTAAGATTGTCAAACCGCATGCAAGGTACATATTGTCCAAAAAGTAAGTTGAAGATGTGTGCACATGGGTTAAGTCTCTGATACTACCGGATGGATATCGTCCAAACATTGCAAGGTGTGTTACTACGGGTGGGAAATTACAAGGGATGAAGATTCATGACTGTCATGTGTTCATGGAGAGACTCATGCCTATAGCATTTCGGGATCTGCTTGATAAACCAATATGGGATGCTTTGACAGATCTTAGTCGTTTGTTCAAAGACATATGTTCAAAATCATTAAATGAGAAGGACATGTCTATACTTGAGAAGAACATCATAGAGATCACGTGTAAACTGGAAAAAATATTCCCACCTAGTTTTTTTGACTCCATGGAGCATTTGCAAATCCATCTTCCCTATGAAGCTCGTGCTGGGGGTCCAGTTCAATATAGATGGATGTACCCTTTTAAGAGGGTGATGGGAAACCTTAAGAGGAAGGTGAAGAATAGAGCTTATGTCAAGGGGTCGATATGTGAGGCATACAGTTTCGATGAGATATCTACGTTTGTCTCAGACTATTTTGCGGACGAAGTCTTGACAAAGGCCAATCGATTATCGAGACATGATGATGGGGGAAATGTTGAACTAAATGGTCGGATCTCTGTATTTGGTCTATCGGGCCGCGCTTATGGAAAAGGGAAGCGCATATTCCTCTCTGAGCAAGAATTACATGCTGCACATACTTACATTCTTCTCAATTGCGAGGAGATTAACGAATTTGTGAGGTACACATGTAAACTTAATAATTTATCTTTTAAGTTGAAAATTTATTCCAATATGTTAATGTTTATAACATGGTATAAATTGTACGATGACGAGTTAAAAGTGAAGCATCCCGGCATAACTGACAAAGATATTCAAATCAATCGGGATAAAAACTTTGCACTTTGGCTAAAGGACAAAGTAAGTTCAATTTTTAAGCATGTAGTATAAATATATATATATATATATATATATATATATTCCATGTTAACTATGACTTCATTTAATAAGATGAAGTTTTTGTAGGCTTTTTGATGAGGATCAACGATTTGGCTAATGTACAAGTCCTAGCTATGGGACCGACAGAGGGGACCAAGTCGTACATGATATAGTCTGAAAATAAATGGTTGTGAATTTCACACAAAGGCATATGGGCGCGGTAAAAGAACAAAGAACTATGGAGTGTGTGTCCAAGGAGATTGTTACAATGAGCTTGGTCGTGCCTTTTATGGGGAGTTGGAGGAAATCGTAGAGTTGTCGTCACGAGAGGGCACGCGTCTGAGGGTCATATTCACTTGTTCAAGTGCCGTTGGTTTGATTCAGAAAAAGGGATACGTGTTGACAGACATGAAATCGTCGATATTGACCTCCATAGGTCTGCGTACTCCAACGAACCATTTGTTTTACCAAATCAAACAGTATAAGTATACTACACTCCTAGTCCTGTTAGGAAAAGGGATAGACCGCCTATAGATTGGCAAGTTGTAATTCATACTCCCGCGCGTAGTCGTGTAGAATTAGTTGATGGGGAGATTTACCAAGAGCAGATGCTTCATAGTCAAACTATAATAAATGTGGAGGACGACAATGAATTAATCCAGTTAGATGGCGGAGATGAACCACATGAATTAGATCCTGAGTCAATACTTGTGTCAGATTACATTGATAGTGAGGAGGAAGAGTTATTAACTGAATCTGACACTGAATCTGAAGCAGATGATGGTTATGAATCTGCAACACGTATACAAGATGATTCTGAATCAGACATTGACACTTGAACAAATGAAATGTATGTTTAGCATTACATGTTTTTATATCATTGTCATGTTTATGTACTAAACTATTTAAATACAATTTTTGTTTATTGTCATTTTATATTCATATATATACATTTTTATATCACTGTCATGTTTATGTACTAAACTATTTAAATGCAACTTTTGTTTATTGTCATTTTATATTCATATATATACATGTTTATATCATTGTCATGTTTATTGTCATATATACATGTAATCAAACATGACTCATAATAATATCTTGAAATTTGTAATATCTGAGATAAGCTTGAAGCGGTAGCGGTATGAAAAAGCGCGACTTGGGTAGGGGGCCTAATCATGTGCCCAAGGCCACTACTAATTCGGATGATCGAATTCTTATTGATTCGCCTCCTCCTCAGAATAGCGCGTCGTCCATATATATCATTTATATATAAGTATTTAAGATTCCATTTATTGTATATTGGTAATGTTTTGATTGATATTATATTTGTAATGTATATGGGTCTGAATTTTTTACTGCTTTAATTTGCATTCAATCGTTATTGTTTTGGTCTTATTCTATTAAAAATTTGTATATTTCTCTTGGTTTGTGTCTTGGGTGCCTAGAAATGTCCATATATGCATGCCATTGTGCATGTGGCTAGTCTATATTGTAGGGGAGACTCTGGCGAATTTTTTTTAAGTATTATAGAATAAGTTTGAAAAATGTTCATAAGTATTATAACTTAGATGTAAATTGCTTTAATATATGCTAATTGATGTTGTATATTATAGTGATTTTTCAGATAATAAGATCGTCAAGTTCATATCACAGCTGTGTTTACAGAATTGGCCTACACCTGTGATTACGTGGGCGAGCACACCTATCGCCCACACGGATGCTATTTGGGTGAAATTTGGTATGTTTTTTTTTAATTATGATGATAATATTAATATAATATTAAGCCTGGCGATACATTATCTAGCGATGTTATTATTGTTGTTTTATTTGTCCGCACTAAATAGATAATTTGAATAAAGAAAGACAAAAGCCCTTCCCAAATTTGAATAAAGAAAGATCGACCATCCGACCATCCGGGCGGAGAAGATTACATGCACGAGCATAGTCCCTGGTGGTGCACCCAAGCCATATGGGCTGAGATGTGTGCCCAATAGAGAAGTGAGAGTTGGGGTGAAAAGAGCGAAAAGACTGCCATGAATAACGGATCCTCGGGTGTGCCGATGGCGAAAAGGCCGAAAAGGACATCTGAGGCGGTAGTATTTCACGATTCTGACATATCACTTGCCGAGAATGCGTTTACAAGTTTTTAATATGTTTACAATCATGAATTGTAGAAAATATATCACATTTTTACTTAGTAATATTATGCTATTTTTTGTATAGGAGTCTCAGTCTCAAGGTCAGCCTATCCATTAGCTGGATGTGTACGTGGCCACCCGTGATGGTCTGCTTGAGGCTATCTAGATAGCGGTAATAAATTTTATCAACTTTATCTTGTTTATCAATGCTTACAGAATTAATTTATTTTTAACTATTTAATTGATAACATGATGACAGGACAATTATAAGCATTTATTGAATGAGCGCTATCCTGAAGGCACTCCACGTCCGCCTATTGATCAAGAGTTGTGGGAGAGGGAGTCTGTTGTAAAGAAGAACTACATTAAAGGTCAAGGATAATGACGACGCCCATCCTTGATGGATCAGTTTGCTCTTCTTACCCGATCTACACGATCATCGAGCCATCCAAATTGTTCATACTCAATGATCGTGAGATCTATATGTCGAGATCGCAATCTTACGAAGATCTTTGGTGGGCATCTGGGAGCTCTGAGTCTTTGAGGAGTTAAATTGAGCGATGGCGGCAACAACATCGTAACACGGGGATGGCGAAGAGGTATAAAATCAATTTGTTGTATATATTGTCATAATATACCAATATTAACATAGTTATTATATATTTTTAACTTGTTTTATTATTTTGTTAATTACAGGGTGATCTAGGAGGCGATGATGCTTGACGTACCTGCTTTAGATTAGTTTTGTAGTTATCGTATAAGCTTGTACTTGTATATTCATTCTTTGGATGTTTGTATGTTACTTAAACAAGTTTTGAAATGTTATTATATTTATTCAAATCATATTGGTTTTTTAAGGTTTATATACTAGTTTAGTGTATGTGTTGGTGGACGATGGATGTTTATATTGTTGTGTATGCTGTTGTTGGGTATGTGTGTTGGGATAAAGCATGTACAAAATAGGTACAGGTTTTTGGGATTTCTGCAAAATAGCAAAAATTTGTTTTTTATTTTTTTCCATATCAGCGACCGCATGCGGTCGCTGACTGTTATTAGCGACGGCTACATATTTGAGACTATCAGCGATCGTATGTGGTCTCTCGATAATCTGTTGCTATCACAGGGCCCATGTCGACTTTGGCCTTGGACCATCTTGACTCGAATTAGGCTAACCGGATTTGTCATTTTGGTCGCAGATATTTGATCATAATAGTGGTTCTTGATGTACATCCCAAATGACCGAGATTTTATCTTGACAATATCGGCCGACACATCGCGATCGACGATATCTGATCCGATAAAGCTTTTTCTTGTAGTGCTATAGATAAATTTGCATGAATATCGTTTGGTTAATGTATGGTTCTCACTTATTCACACATAGTCATGAAAAGGAAATTTCTAAAATGTGAACTATGTGGGTAAAGTATACATGTGTTGTCTATATACAAGCATAACTACTGAGTATTGAATGATCAAGTTGTAAGGCACAAATGATTACATGACTTTTTTGTTTTAATGACATATAAAGTGTAAGTTAAACTTGAAGTAATGAATTCAAGTATGGTCATGTGTTATATGTGAAACTCTAGCATTTATGTATGTTAAGATAGGTGTATAGGTAGTGTGTTAGAGTTGGACTAAAGTCAGGAGAGCAGAAGCTCAACCTTGGTCTGGCCAAGGGACAATGCTACTGCGCCATCCCTAAGCCTAGACCAAGCGCAGCTGCGCCATCCTGCAGTCATGAATAGATTCTATTTTTTATTCTGAAATTCAAGGCATGCTTAGGTGATTTCTTTACCTTGTAATATATGATCAATATGCCATATAATGTGATGACATGATTCTTTTAAGTGTAGACTTGTATTAGTTTACACATACTAATTGAAATAATCGACTTGATAATGTTAGGTCGTTTCAACGCAAGTAATTAAAGCTAGAATTAATTATAGCTGAGAAAAAAGGCAAGTTTCCTAACTTACACAAACTTTGGATTTTGTGCAAGTTCTTGAATTTCATAAGATTCGTATATTGAATGCAAGTTTCCTAAACTTACTCCAATTATTATTGAGTAAGTTTCTTTGAACTTCACTCTTTGATTGTGCAAGTTCCTTGAACCTATTTTTATTGTGCAAGTTCCCTAAACTTACTCAAATTTATATTGAGCAAGTATCCGAACAATATTTTATTGTGTTGCAATGTTTCCTAAGTTACACAACTTTGTTTGTTGTGAAAGTTTCTTATCCTTCTCATATTGTATTGAGTAGGTTATTGTTGAATTGAAAGTTATTCATTTAAGCTTGAATCTTATTTCCAAGCATGCTATTAAGTGGTTTAATTACCTTACAATTATTTCACATCGATATTATTGATATTCGCACTTAGTGCACTTGAATTCGTACAGTCTTGGACTTGTACATTATTTAAAGTTCAAATAATTCTTGAACTATTTGAGATAGAGTCTGAACCTTTGTTCGGTCAGAAAAGCATATGAAGTTTTATAAAATCTATCCAAACCTATTGAGGGTAAGGATTCTTAGACTGAAAGAACACCCATTTCTATGATAGGGGAGTATCAGGTATTTAATATAAGATACATAGAGCAAATTTAAATGTTATGCATATACATAGTGTACGTGAGGTTGATCCCCTCAAGTACTTATTCTATAGCCAGTAACCAAAGGTTCAATTAGCTATTGATTCCATTGAAGTGTTATAGTTCAAAGTCTACTTGACTAGCAGTTATTCTAAAAGAAATCATTATCTTGCTTATAATATTCATATTGTTGAATCCTTCAGATATTCATATTATTGAATTCATTGCCAGATATTTTTCCATTCATCATGATATATCCTTATTGTTGAATTTAAACTTGTTGGGCAAACTTGTTGCTCATCCTTGCTATATCATGAATATATTGCAGCTAAGCCCGAGACCTCAAGGAAGGATAAGGGTAAAGGAAAGATGTAGAATAGTTGCAATGAGCAGACTTTACCTTACGCTTAGTTTAAATTACTACGGTGTAATATGAACCCTAATATTTATTTTAGGGTATGTTTGTAAGATGATATTAAGGTTATCATATCTTGGGACTAGTAACACCTTTTGAATGAACGACGTACATTTATTATATTCCGCATTTTATTTATCGTATGTTTTTAGAGGTGGATGTTTGTATTTTATCGTGGTGACCGAACCAGGGTCAGAGGACCCAGATTCGGGGGTGTCACACAGACAGTACTTCAGTGACATCCCATACGACTGGCATCCTTGCCGATATGAGTGCATATATTGATGATCATCATGCCACCATGCAGTTAGCCTCGGATCTGCTAGCTCGTGTAGATACCATTGGGCAGGAGCTTGCAGCCTTACCTCCTTCTTCGGAGAGGGATGCTATGTTAGATGTGATAGTCCGCATACACACGGATCCGTAGATAGCTTTGTATTTTCATGCACAGACTAGCTTAGCCATTTTGTCATGTACAGCACATATGTATATATCAAACAGTATTATATATGGCAGAGAAATATATTTTGATTTACTTCTCTTTTAGTTGTGCCTTGATACTTGCTTGATATTTTCCTGTTTCTTCAGGGCTTTGTGATCTTGATGCATTCTGAACTTATCCTTGATATGTGGACATTGAGCCATCGCAGGATCTTTCAGAATAGATCATTGATCTGTATGTATCCAAACCATCTTTGGTGTCTTGGGACTGGTTTCTGTATGGAAATGTGGAGAGGAGTGTGGCTT
The DNA here is from genome assembly GCA_020205615.1 of Panax quinquefolius. NCBI lineage: Eukaryota > Viridiplantae > Streptophyta > Magnoliopsida > Apiales > Araliaceae > Panax > Panax quinquefolius. The sequence continues at coordinate 53,980,021 of CM035168.1, read as the reverse complement.
TTCCTCTTTGAGATTGACCGCACCACAGATGGTCGCCAATACTTCTATTTGTAAGAAGCCTAGTTAATTCCATCTCTTATGGATTGGTTTTGCTCTTTGGTTCTGGATATGGATCAGCTTGATCTTTACGGGATCATTAAATTCTTCTACTCATACGCTGAAAATGTTTTTCATTTAAAGCAAGTGTGAGCATTCAATTGCCTAGCAAGTCATAACAGTTGAATAAACAACCTCAAGAGTTTAAACATTCCTTTAGAACTTTGATAACCAAACAAAGGTTATGAAGCAGCTTGAATAATAGGAATAATCTCGATTCCTATCATTTTAAAACCTTATTCACATTCACTTTGAAATACTTTCATTCTTCTACCTTTTTCATACACATTTTGTCTAGCTAGAATCATTAGCACAGACTTAACAATAATGGTTAATGTATAAATAGAACATTCTCTTATTGAACAGTTCAGTCACAGAATAATTCATCTCATAGAAACACCGAAGTGTTCAAATTATGGCACAAAGGCCTCATACGTTCTACCACCTTGTACAAATATCACATATTCACACATAAACAGAACTTCTCAAGTTCAACATCTGAGAAGTTTTAGAAACTAGCATTCATTTAAAATATGAATAAAGTTAGGAAACTTGCCTTACGCACAGCTATAACTTACGCTAAACTGCTCATTCCAATCCCTATAACACATAAGGAAATAACACATACACCAATTAGTCATATACTTGACTTACGTATTGGTTTACTTAACTTTACTTCTTAAGGTTCGCGCTCTTGCAACTTAAGTTTATGCGACCAACTTTCATTACCGGTTTACGGATTCATGACATACGGAGATGTCTTACTCAATACGTTCATCATCTTTGATGATTTACATTCTTATCTTCTTCTTATAACTTCTCTAGGACTCAGCACACATCGCTTCTCTACTAGTAGTCCGTATGGTACTTTGAGTGGTTTCGCACAAACAACCAACAAACAAGTTCCTGTCTCGTCTACACTACCATCACAGTGAGTTAGATCGATTTCTAGTTTTGTATATACATTCGCTCTCTAAAGGAATTATTTAGCCCAGCTCCCATATGTCAACCATCAAAGGTTACAATTGCACCACAACCTAACTTATCTTAACTTATCCAAACTATTAAACTATAATGTTCATTAAGTCAATTTCTTATTCCTTATGGATTTCTGGCAACTGAATGTCATACCTCAGGATTCATTCTTTATCACCTAAGTCATACAGTCTTTTGCATACTCAGAACGATCATTCAAGTTAATCATTAACTCAGCTTCTTTACGTTAAACATCATTGTCTTTAATTCAGTTCTTCATTGTTCATGGTTTAATCATCGGTCTTCATTACCATACGGTCAAACCATACACAGTGTGTAGGTTCTATCTGTTTAGTATTTGCGTACACTCAACCTTCACGTCGATTAAAGTGTTTAACGCTTACATTTCATTCTAACATTCTCTATCCGAATCACGATCGGCTTCCATAATCTTATTGCCGTTCATTATGGCTTTCTTGATAATTCATATCTTACTTAATACTTTCGTTATCCATTACATGAACCCATGTTCATTACTCTTTCTTAATGTCGAAGCCATACCGTTCGTTATATGCTAAGACCGATCGTTCATCGCAACTGCGTTCCGTTTACGTTCTTTGTCTTTTAATCCCGTTCGATCTTTCTGTTTAACCTTCATTTAAGATTTAAATCACTTTTTTAAGTGTTACATTAGTTAAACATTATGTTCTTTATCTTCTCTTACGTTTCCCCCAAGAGTTGAGCAATTAAAAGATCCTATCTCTGGTTTTGCTTGCCTGCCGTGCCGCGGCCGCCACGGCCCCTTTACATTTCTCATTGCTGCAGCTGCTCACTAAGCGTCACGGCGTCACTCTGTGAACTATGACTCGGCGTGGCGGAGACGAGTTTTCGATTCTTTCGACTTCCCTTGGCCTAGTTACCGCAGATGCCACCTTATAAGGTATGGTCAAGCGTTAAGGCCAAGCCCTATTTCTTTAAAAAATTTCTAAGTCTTTAAATTGTTCTGAGACGCTTACTTCCCGATCTCATAACTTCTTCGTTATAACTCGGAACGAGGTTGTTCCAAATCCATTCTCTTCCTTATCTTACATACTTCAGTCCCCCTCAGACAGAACTTTGTTCTGAATCTGTTAATGTGTCATTCAATTGGCTTAATCTTCGTCCTTTGTTCATTTTACGTTATTACTGTTCTTCGTTCGTTCGTCCGTAATTCGATCATCGGAACTCGGAACTCGTTCGTTCTTGAGTCCATAACTCACATTCTCTACGTTCGCTTACATTCTTATGAAACCCTGCATGTTCGGGTTCATTTAATAACTTTCTAACTCTCGTTCGTCTTTTACGAAATTTTTACCATAACTTCGTTATAGCTCAGTTTTAATTCGTTCTTCGTGAACGTTTCTACCATTCCTAACCAAGCAATAAGCATCTATGTAACAATCCAGAATTTTAATTTATAATTTTAAATATTTATTGAATTATATAAATATTTATTTGAGGTGTTTGTTGTTGAATAAATATTTATTGATGTGATGGTTGTTAATAGATATTTGTGAATCTAAATTTATTAGATAAATTTCTAAATTAAATTAAGTTATAATTTAGAGATTTGTAATATAACATGAGATGATATATTGTTGTGTTGATTTAATAATTTAAATGGTATATTAAGTTATTAAATAAAATTATAATGAAATTATAATTTTGTGTTATTTATTTAAATGGTATATTTATTTAAAATATAGTGTATATAATTAAATTCTTTGATTAATGTGGGGTATGGAAATCCAAATAAATAATAGGTGATTATAAATTATAAACTAAATTGTTTACAAAAAATAAATTAAAGGAGTTTAATGTGGTTTTGCCAAACAAGCCTTAAGTATATTAATTCTTTAATATTTAAAGGGTTTTGTCAAACAAAGCCTTATGGCTTTTGGAATTTTAAATTTTGAATTTTAATAATATAAATCAAATAAATAGAATAAATTAAATAATAAATATAATATACTTATAACTTAAGCGTTATAACTGATATTGTGTTTAGTAGGGTATTAAAGTTATCAGTTTTATTTTTGTTACGTTTGGCCATATCAGTTTTCTTTACGCATACTTGGCTAAGTCTGAGAGTTTAGAGAGAATTTGATAGAGCTTGTCAGAGAGAATTGAGAGAGATTGAAAGGAAGCTTAAGGATTTCACGACAATTCAAGTGAGTTTAGCAAGGATTATTCGACCATTTGAAGGTATGTTCACAACCTTGTTATTATATATGTATATACATGTATATGTGTTTTACGGCAAAGACTATATGTTTTGAGAATTCTAGCTTTCTGTAAATTATTTTTATGTAACCTGTTTATGGTAATTATGTATAGTTATGATGTTGAAAGTTGCAGTCAGACATGAATGGTATGCTAATTTCAGATGACAATAGAAAAATAATATCAGTGTATGTTTCTATGAATATTTTCTTATATGGCTTGTGTAAGTATCAATTTTGATGGTCAATTTGTATGCTAAGTTGTTAATTGAGTCTTTTATATGTTAGTTCATTAAGAAACGAGCATAATGCAATTTGAACGAAGCAATTTGGGCAAGTATAGAGATTACAGTGATTACATGTACATGAACATGTTTTGTAAGATAACAAAATTAGTATATGATTGTATGCTAATTGTGAAATTGAACCTTATGTATGTTAATTGGGTAAGAACTTAATAAGAACGTAGTTCAAAGGAATGAATTTGTTGGATAATTGTGGTTTACAGTGTTAAACCTTGTAAAACAACGTCAACAATGGAGTTGGGTTTTAAACTATGGTTTCAAGGATTTAAATTTTTTAAAATTGTTGTTTAATTGCTTTAAATTGGTATATGTATGATAATTAAATGTTTATGAGTAATCTATATAAGTTTTACGTCTTAATTTAGATGTTAACAGTATTAAATAGTCCAGAATTTAGTTATTTTGTTCTTCGTGGTTGGGTTCTGTAAGTTTTGGAGCCTCGGTAGCTGTAAAATCTATGCTCCACTCGATTTTCGCGCTCGGCAAAAAAAATCAGAGCCGCATCCCAAAACTTCATACCCAGTCTTTGAAATTTGCGCCTACTCAATTTCATGCTACTGATATACTAACTGACTTAGTTCTCGTGCCCCAGCGCCGGAATAGTAGTCTGGGTTGGACAGTTTTGACCTCCTGTAGTAAAACGGCCATAACTTTTTCATACAAACTCCGATTGAGGTGATTCAAGATTATTCAGAACGAGGAAGAATAGGCCTATAACTTTTATTCCTTAAGGGTTTCAATTTGAAATTTTATTAAGGATCAAAATGGCCATCTTTAGGACTATTGTGTATTTGGAGCCAATCAGAGGGCGTCGGGATGCGCGAATGCAAGTGCAATCCTTTGTGTATTAGTATAACCTAATGATAACATGTTGGACATGTAATAGGATGTTGAATCAAGTTGTTAATGTGTATGTGGTGCAATGACATGATCACTTAAGTAGTTGTAATAAAGCTAAAAAGTAATGTTCATGAAAAGATGTGATGTTGTTTAAACTTAAACTTAGTTAGTAGCTATACTAAAAGTAAAAAAGCAACTCATGAAGGTAATGTTAGTGTAACTAATGTGTATTGTCAATACCTATGGTATGTGTAGGACTTGTGGTGAACGTGAGTAGTGATTGTTTAACCTACGTACGAGGAAAGTTCTTTAACTCTACTTTTATAATTGTGCAAGTATCTAAACTATCTTTGAGCAAGTTTTCCTAACTCTAAGCTTTCTTTGTGCAAGTTTCTTAACCCTATTTATATCGTGCAAGCTCTTATTTTGAGCCAATCTTTAACTTCTTAATCAACATGCAAATTTCTACATTCTAACACACTAATGTTGAACACGTTTTATCATTCAACTTATTATTTGTTATGCATGCTTAAGATTCAACTCTAAATAAGGTTTCAACCTTAGCTTAACATTGTTCAAGCAAGGTATGTTACATTATTCAATACTTATGCTCTTAGATTATTCCTAAAGCATGACCTTAGTACACAATGTTGATTTACTTATAAATTATTCCATAGCATTATTTTATTATAGTTTTATTCAACTAATCCTTAGTTGATGTTCATAAACTCTAAATTACCTTGAAACTTATCCAAACCAAACTTACTTCGTTGCAGACTCGTATTCTAAATGCTAAGATGAACAACCCTATTATAGGGGATAACTTACGCGTAGCGTTAAAATGTTTGTGCATAATACATTATATGAAGGGCTGATCCCCCTAAGTAAGAGGAGTCCTTATAGTCTTATGACTGTTAAAGTTGAAGTTGAAAGATTACTTATAACTGTGGACATAGTTCGTGGTCTCATGACCCTCAGATATATATATTCCATATTTTGATTCCAGTCTTTGGTTATCATTGATAGAGTACTATTCAGTTTTTATGAGCCTATTCAGTGGCAGTTATTATTATCATGTTGATTCATTGCTATATCTAGTGAGAAATTGTTTTGCTCACTCTTGCATATATATACACTCATTGCAGCTAAAGTTGAGAAGGTCGACGAACCTACAACTAGCAAAGGAAAGGGAAAAATGTACAAGTGATGAAGACTTGTAATTTTATTTTATTGTTATAATGATATACTTTTATTTAATGATGTGATGTAATAATTTATTTCCGCACTTGTATGATGTTTAAGGTTAGACAACCTAGGATGTTTTTGGATTTAATGATGTAACCCTATTTAAAGGGAGGATTTATGGTTTAAATATTATTTTATTTGGGTAGATAGTATGAATATATGGATAATGAACACCAAATCTTGAGGGAATTAAGTACCTAGATTTGGGGGTGTCATAAGTTGGTATCAAAGCTTTAGGTTATGAACCTTAGGTGGGGGAAAAGCCTTAGGAAGTAACCTTTGAAAAGATAGTGGTGATAAACTCTTCTCGAGTTTTGAGGAAGAAGTAATAAAACACTTATGTGTTTATGTGATTATAACCTATGTGCTCGTGAGTGTCGAGTAGTAATGATTAGTAATTAAAACTTAAAATTTGATTGACGGGATGGCTAATATAGGAGGATCCAGTCAGGCTAGGGAGGAAGGATCCCAGATGCCTAGAGAGGAGGAGCCTCGAGATATTCAGGTGGTTTGGGAACAACTTTTGCCACGGGAAGCAATCGGTTAGTCACAGTAGTTGAGCAGGAGAGAGTACCTGATGAGGATGATGAGATAGAGACGGATGAGGAGGACCTCGTGGAGATGCCACAGTCGGATGAGGAGAACGAGGAGGAAGAGATTCCACTTGACTCAATTGTTGCCCGTATATACGACGAGGTATATGACCGCAATGTGGAATTTCAGGATACCGTCGAGGAGTTGCAAAAGATAGTAGCTGAACAACAGACCTTGATGGCGCAGAAGGACGACGAGATCCAGGATCGAGATGAACATCTGAATAACATTGAAGAGAAGCTGGTTCACATTGAAGGAGAGAACGAACGAATGATAACGCAGATTGCAGAGTTGAAGAAGAAGTTGAAAGAAGAAGTTACGAAGAGGGCAAGAGCTGAAGATGTGTACGAGGAAGCTTATCAACGAGCCGAAATAACAGAGAGAGACGCACAATCAAAGAGGATGAAGATGGAAAAGATGAATAACGTATTCAACACCATGATCAATCGAGCTCAAGATCGGGTCATGTGTTATCCAATTCAGTTCGAGGCGCTGCCATCGTACATTTTAGATCGCCGAACAATGACCCAATTTATGGAGGAAAAGCGTCGTAAGGCTACGCAGTATCTTAATAGGACATTGTAAGGAATGTACCTGATATGCGGTTAATGATATAATAAATAAAATGTAAATCTCGGGTATTATATAATTAATGGGATAGATGATGATGAAGTAATCCTGCAACTTTTGTAGTTCAGGAAAGTAATGTAAATGGCAGTGATGCTATTGTTTTGATATTTTTTAAAAGATTATGAATGAATAAAAGTTATTATTTTATTTAAAGTGTTATGTGTTACGTGATATTTATTTTGTGTGTGTAAATTAAGTAGAAATACTTAAAGAAATGGATTATTAGTCTAATGAGTGTATTTTTAACAAAAAATGCCTCCAAGACGTCAACCACCCCGACAAAGAACTACTGAAGGAACCAATAACAATAATGCTAACGATAATCCAGTTCAGCAATTCGTAACGTTACTAACAGGAGCGGTGCAGAATAAACCTCAGAATCAAGGAACAACTTTTAAGGATTTCAAGGTGGTTGGACCACCAGAATTCCGTGGGTCCATGAATCCAATTGAGGCACAGACCTCGATCATGGAAATAGAGAAGGTTTTCGATGTTGCTAGGGTAGAGGATAACCAGAAGACTGCTTTTGCAACATTCATGTTGAAAGCTGAGGCGAGTTATTGGTGGCAAGCCAATAAAACCCGAGGAGGTCAAGGGATTATGACTTGGGAAAGGTTTAAGGAGATATTCTTCGACACCTATTTCCCAGAAAGTTCAAAGAGTCAGCTAGAAGTGCAGTTTTTGGAACTGAAGCAGGGAAAGATTTTGGTATCTGAGTATGCTGTAAGATTCAACGAGTTGGTGAGGTTTGGGCTATATCAAGTCAGCACAGACGAACGTAAGGTGAAGAGGTTTAAACAAGGACTGAAGCCCTGGTTGTATAGTAGGGTCTCCCTGTTCTAGCTGAAGATGTTTGCAGTGGTAATGGAGAAAGCAATTCTCGCTGAGAGTGGAGGCAAGGCAGTAACAAAACACAACTAAGAGCAGAGGAAGAAGAAGAGTGAAGGTGAAGCTAAAAATGGTTGTGGTGGTAATGGTGGGAATGACAACAACAATTTAAAGAGGAAGTGGAATGAAAATGTGGGAGCTGGGAATCAACAAGGAAACCAGCAAAAGAAGAAGTTTAAAGCATGTGCTATATGCGGGAAGTTTCACAAGGGTGTGTGCTTGATGGGGAAACGAGTATGCTTCAACTGTGGCAAGGAGGGTCACATCGCCCCAAATTACAATCAACCTAAGAAGAATGTTTGCTTCACGTGCGGGTCCAATGATCACTTTGCTCGTGAAAGCCCTAAAAAGATATCTGGTGAGGCAAATGGAAGCAAGGGAAATGTTGGTAGAGGTACACTGACTATTGCTGGACCAACATCAACAAATTAGCCTACAGCAAGAACCTTCAACATGACGGTACAGGATGCGGTGCAATCAAAAGATGTCGTGTCAGGTATTATCCCAATCAATGATATAAATGCATATGTATTATTAGATTCGGGTGCTACTTGCTCGTTTATATCTGATGATTTTGCAAAGAAGTTAGAAATACCTAGTGAAGAGTTGAATTTCCCTTTAAACATAGAAATTGCGAATAGGGAAGTAATTCCTGTTAGTTTTGTATACAAGAACTGTAGGGTGAAAATTAAGGGGAATGTTATGAAAGTAGATTTAATCTCGATAAAACTCAGAGAGTTTGATGTTATATTGGGAATGGATTGGTTATTCAATTATGGAGCGATAATTGATTGTCAAAAGAAGTGTGTAAACTTTATGACTCTGTCAAAGGTAGTTTTTCATGGTAGCAGATCGCCTAGACAAATGAGATGTCTGACGATGATGCAGGCCAAGAAGTTGTTGAGTTAAGGTTGTGTAGGGTATTTAGCTTATATAGTCGATACTCAAAGGAGAAGGGTGTGAAATTAAAGGAAATACCAGTGGTTAGGGAATTCATGGACGTGTTTCTGGAAGATTTTCCAAGACATTCGTCTGACCGAGAGATTGAATTTGTGATCGACTTAGCGCCAGGAACCGCTCTAATATCGAAGGCCCCATACAGAATGGTTCCGGTTGAAATGAAGGAACTGATGGTACAACTGCAGGAACTGTTAGACAAGAAGTACATTCAGCCGAGTGTGTCACCGTGGGGAGCACCAATGTTGTTCGTGAAGAAGAAGGATGGGTCAATGCGTCTTTGCATTGATTATAGAGAATTAAACAAAGCTACTATAAAAAGCAAATATCTATTGCCAAGAATAGATGACTTGTTTGATCAATTGAAGGGTGCTAGATATTTCTCAAAAATAGATTTGAGAAGTGGGTATCACCAACTGAAAGTAAGGAAGGAGGATGTACCGAAGACGGCATTCCGAACTTGCTATGGACATTACGAATTTTTGGTGATGTCTTTTGATTTGACAAACGCCCCTGCAGCGTTCATGGATTTGATGAGCAGAGTGTTTAAACCATTTTTGGACAAGTTTGTGGTAGTATTTATCGATGATATTTTGGTGTACTCCAAAACTCAAGAAGAACATGTGGAGCACTTACGTTTGACGCTAGAGACGTTAAGAAAAGAAAAGTTGTACGCGAAATTCTCTAAATATGAATTTTGGCTAGAACGTGTACAATTTCTCGGGCATGTAATTGACAAGGATGGGATTTCAGTGGATCCATCAAAACTCGAAGTTGTGATAAATTGGGAACAACCAAGAACTCCATCAGAAGTAAGAAGTTTCTTAGGATTGGCAGGTTATTATAGACGATTTATATAGGATTTCTCCAAGGTTGCCACTCCATTAACAAATTTGACAAGGAAATCTATAAAAATTTGTTTGGATGGAGAAGTGTGAAGAGAGTTTCCAAGAATTGAAGAGGAAGCTCAGTGTGGCACCTGTGTTGTCATTACAAGATAATATAGGAAATTTTATGGTATATAGTGATGCGTCACACAAGGGATTGGGTTATGTCCTTATGAAAAACGGCAAGGTCATTGCGTATGCATCAAGGCAGTTGAAAGACTGCGAGAAAGGGTATCCGACTCATGATTTAGAGTTGGCAGCAGTAGTGTTTACTCTGAAAATATGAAGACATTATCTCTATGGAGAAAAATGTGAGATATACACAGACCATAAGAGTCTAAAGTATATTTTCACTCAGAAGGACCTGAACATGCGTCAAAGAAAATGGATGGAATTGATAAAAGATTATGATTGTGAGATCTTGTATCATCCTGGCAAAGTGAATGTGGTTGCAGATGCTTTAAGCAGGAAAGGTCGGGAGAAGTTGATGTTGTTAACCAACCAGGAGGAGCTCATTTTAGCAATGGCAAGGCTAGAGTTGGAAATCAAATTTCCAAAAGAATTCGATGAAAAATTGTACCAGGTGGAAGCTAGTCTAACTTTGGTGGACAAAGTGAAGAATGCTCAACTGTAGGATGAAGAATGCAGAAAAATAAAAGAAAGTGTGGTCGAGGGAAAAGAAGTGAAGTACAATGTTGATACTGAGGGAATACTAAGATTCAAAGGACGAATTTGGGTTCCAGCAGTACAATATATTAAAGAAGAAATCTTGACAGAAGCTCATAGCTCAAGATACTCGATTCATCCGGGAAGTACGAAGATGTATCAAGATTTGCGACGACATTTTTAGTGGCCAAATTTGAAAAGAGACGTTGTAGAATGCGTTGCAAAGTGCTTGACATGTCAGAGAGTAAAGGCAAAACATCAAAGGCCAAGCGGATTACTTCAACTGTTAGAGATACCAGAATGGAAATGGGAGTATATCACAATGGATTTTGTGGTAGGTCTTCCAATGACTCAGAAAGGATACGATGCGATATGGGTGATAGTGGACAGATTGACAAAATCTGCACACTTTTTGCCAATAAAGATCAGATTTAATCTTAATCAGCTGGCGAAGCTATACGTTAAAGAGATCGTCTCAAGACATGGAGTTCCAATATCAATAGTGTCAGATCGAGACCCGAGGTTCACATCAAATTTCTGGAAGAAACTTCAAGAATTCATGGGAACGCAATTGAAGATGAGTACGTCATATCATCTGCAAACTGATGGGAAGAGCGAACGAACAATCTAGACGCTAGATGATATGCTTAGAGCGTGCATCATGGATTTTAAAGGAAACTGGGATGATCATCTACCGTTGGTGGAATATGCATACAACAATAGTTACTATGCAAGCATTGGTATGCCGCCATACGAGGCATTATACGGCAGAAAATGCAGAACTCCACTATGCTGGGATGAAGTTGGTGAACGTCAACTGCTAGGACCAGAACAGGTACAGCAGACTGCTTAAATTATCAAACTCGTCAGAGCAAGGCTATTAGCTGCTCAAGATCGACAGAAAAAGTGTGTTGATCAACACAGGCAGAATCGTGAATTTGAAGCAGGAAATTTTGTGTTCCTGAAAGTTTCTCCTTGGAAGGGGAAAATTCGCTTCAGCAAGAAGGGAAAGCTAAGCCCAAGGTTTATTGGACCTTTTGAGATTCTATGAAAAGTGGGAGAAGTGGCTTATGACGTAGCTCTACCTCCAGAGTTGGAACACGTTCATAATGTTTTTCATGTTTCAGTATTACGACTATATAAATCTGATTACAAACATATGATAGAGTACGAACCTTTACAGTTCGATAAAGACTTGTCTTATGAAGAGGTTCCTATCCAGATAGTCGACAGGAAAGAACAAGTGCTTGGGAATAAGGTGATACCTTCTGTGAAGGTGATATGGAGGAACCACAATGTCGAAGAGGCTACGTGAGAACTCGAAGCAGAAATGATGAAGAATTACCCTGAGTTATTTGTTTAGTCTTTATCTTCGATTCTGGGGGCAGAATCTTTGTAAGTAGGGGAGAATGTGACGATTTAATTGTTTGAATCGTGATTCTGTGGACAGAATCCTTGTAAGGAGGGAAGGATGTAACAATCCAGAATTTTAAATTATACTTTTAAATATTTATTAAATTATATAAATATTTATTTGAGGTATTTATTGTTGAATAAATATTTATTGATGTGATGGTTGTTAATAGATATTTGTGAATCTAAATTTATTAGATAAATTTATAAATTAAATTAAGTTATAATTTAGAGATTTGTAATTGAAATTCAAATAAGGCATTTTTAGAAGGGGGGGGGGGGTTGAATAAGTGTGGATACAAACTATGACCAATTTAAAATTTAAACAAAAATATTGAATATAGCCTACTATATTGCTGAATGCAGCTTGCTAAATGAATATAAGTCTACCAAATTGAATTTTTGTTTAAGAAAAATATCTTGGTGATTTTATAAGTTTTAATAACAAAATTTCTCACGATGAAACAAATAATTAAATTAAACAAATTGATTATCTTGAGTGAAATTAAGTTAAACCGTAATAAAAATAACACTTAAGATTTTTTACGTGGTTCAAATTATTACCCTCTATAATAATAGCCTAGTCCACGTCCAATACGAACTTGTATTGGAGACTCACTTTTATTTCTTTAAATAACTCTTATTACAAAACATACTCTATTCAAAATTGAATTACAATAATTCACTTGAGCACTCTTGCTCCTTGTGCACTAATGCACCCCTTAAGCACCTATGCTTTCTTGAACCTGTTTGTAAGCAAACTCCACCTGGATTAAATTCTATTAGACAACACTTAATCTAAAAATATAAGATTACAAATGTAGAGGTCTAATGATCAAAGCAAATAAGCAATTTAACAATGCAAGGCACAACTAATGAATGCAATGATCAAGTAGAAAAAATAAAAGATATCACCAATATTATGCCCACGAAAATTGTTGATTATTAATGAAATATAAAAGCACAAAGAAATTTGGAAATATTGCACCAAAATAATGAAATAACTTCTCAAGTATGTGAGTGCAATAATTGATTCAAGTGATGTAAGTGTTATAAATTATCACTAATCTTAGTTCTTCTTATATAGCCCAAATATTACCGTTTGTGAAATAAATTATTTTACGTTGCTAATTTTGTTCAAGTTATCGAACTTTGTTTACGCTGCTAATAAATAGATAAGAAACGTTCAAACAATACATTACCGTTGATAACAAATCCAATTTTCTTTGATAGTTACAAATATATGTTGGACTCTTCAAACAATAATCCATAAAGAGAATAAGTCGATATCTAAAGCACTTCTAGACTTTTTAATTCCTATAGCAATTCATAAAATCATACGCACCACTTATATCACAATTCGAAATAGAAGATATCATGATAATATATAAGAGTATCGTAACAAATCCCAATTCTCAAGGATAATCATGATTTTATATTTCCAAGGCTTGTGCTCATTTAATTTATTAAAACTCTACCGCCATATATAACCTTTTCATTTACCAAGATATGTATTCTTTCACACGTGTTACACAAAAATATTATAACATCAATACACATGGAGAATTAAATTAATTGAGATTAATACACTTATGCATGCATGCTAACAAAATAAAATCGCCTTCTTAATAACAATTAGCAATGAATAACATATTTTAGGCATGCACAAAATATTAAATCACATTTTAATGCACACATAAAATGTCCTAGAGCCTTGTATTGAAAAATTAAATATTTGTAATGACCTTACATATTTTTCTTAAGACACAATCCTTCAATGTCTTTTGACAATATTCTTTCATCAACTTCCTGAAATTTCATAAATTCACAAATTAGTCCATATAATCAAGTCATCATCAAAACAAAAGATCGAAATATTAACAAACCAACATTCTCCCCCTTTTTGATGATGACAACATAAGTAAATGAAAACTCCCCCTAAATTCATGCATATAGCTTATTTCAGGAAAATTTCGTATGACCTGCATATGTTAGTATCATACCAAAAAACATAATGTAATTCAACACAGATCATAATATTAACATGTTTAAAACTAAATGAAACCATCAGTCTTAACATGCAGGTAGACATGCCTATCAAAAACCAAATGAAACCATATGAACCCATAGTCTTTAAAACAGAAGTTTAAAATAATTAAATGATCTCAAAAGAACTGAACGAACGAACTTTTAAACTAATTCTCCCCCTTTGTCATCAGGCAAAAAGGAAAGAAGATAGGATCAAATTCAGTCAATGTCCTCAAGGTTAGCCCTCTGTTCAGCACGGGTAGTGAAGTAAGGACGATGGCGAATGCGATGAAGACATTCTTCTAAAGAGTAATCAGCTACAAACCGAGGAGGTCGTGGTATAAAAGTTGTAGGAGGAAGTGCCATGTCAAGAAAATCACCCTTGTATTCTGTCCCACATCATTGAATCTTGTTGCCATGAAATCTGCAAGCTCCCCGAGTTGATAACTAATAAACTTAACCTCTTGACTCAACTAACAGGTGTTCCTATTTAATTTTCTTTGAAGTGCTTCAACCATAGCCATTGTTTATATCTCAAAACCTGCCTGGAGATCAATGAATTCATCTTCAACATGATGATACAGCTTATTAATTTCTGGAGCATCCAAAGGTAGTTTTCCTTTCTCAAGAATCACTAGTCGATTTCTGATATCGACCAAATTAGTTTTCACAGAATTTTGATTTTGCATAATCTCATTTAGAACATTCATAATGTTAGGCCCATGAGAATTTGGCAGAGAGGATGAAGATGAGTCTTGATTAGGAGAGATAGGAGGAAGATCAGGGAGAAGACGAACAAACTCACCAGCAAGAAAAGTAATATGAGATTGTGTCAAATTAGCAGTATCTATAAACGCATCACTTGAGATAGAGATTTCATCATCAAAAGATATTTTGAAATGTTGGAAGAGTTTTGTTAAAAACTTGCTATAAGGAAGACACTTTTTGGTTTGACGATTACAGATTAGCATATGAGACAACATCATTTGAGAAAGATTGAAAGATTTTCCCTTAAGAATTATAACCACAACCACTAAATCTTGATAGGTAAAATCTGCTCCATCACCAAGTCATGGAAACAAATTATACTAACCACCTTATGTAACACACAGGCAGTAGGACACACATTCACAGTTTTTGGACGAAATAGAGTTGTAAGAGAATAATCATTCATAACAATATGAAGCTATTCCAATGGAGGAAAAGGGATATTAACAGCACCTTTAAGAGTAAAAGGACAAGGTCCAGCAGAAGATATACCAAGAATGCTACCAAAATCAATACTAGTGAAAAATAATGACTTTCCCTTAACATATGTTGTAAAATAATCCCCATTACATTCAAGATTAGTGTATAACTGTTGAACTAATCTAGGATAAGCAATAGTAGGAGGAAGCAGCATAGAGGATATTTCGCAAGTAGTGAAGAGTTTTTCCATAACAGAGTTTTTAAAATAAAATAGATCTAGAGATTTTTCATAAACAAATTTCTTTGTAGCAATTGAATTTTTAAAACGAGTTTCAAAACTATTCCCTCTGAAGAAATTTTCTTGCATATCAAGGGAATATGAAAATGGATTTACCAAATTTGAAGGAGACTCTAGCTGTGAAGAGATATGTTCTTCATACATTCGGCCGTTGCTTTCATCTTTGCCCGATGAGATGGTTCGACGTCGAAACCTTTAAGAAAGAAAAACTGGAATCCGAATCGTCGGATAACATTGTGGCATCAGATAACACATGCATAGAAGATTTCTTTTGCACTCGTTTGGATTTCATTTTTAGTCCAGTGACGTTCTTCAACGAAGATCCTTCATCGTTTGATTTACCAGACGATTGCTTGCTAGCCCTGGTTTTCATGGTGTTATAGATTTGTGAAAATGAAATGTAGGGTTTTTGGTAAATGATGGAGATGTAAAATCTGATTTAAAAAGAAGGCTGAAGATATAAAGACACACAAAATAGAAGTCAATTAAGAGTCTATCACCGAAAGACGTGCATCTTTTTAATTTTGAAAGTCTATTCGGCTGTTGTTCCGTATTTCAAGGTAAAAATCTTTACGTTTCCCAATTAAATGATATTCGGCGATAGACATTGATCATTAATAGAACTGTGTATCTAGAATATAGTTAAGGAATGTCAAACAGATATATTTTATCAGATATCAAGCATAAAATAAATGATACATATATCTATAAAATATAAGTTACATGTCATAAAATTTTAAGTACGTAAAACGCAATTATACCATGCACATTCCAAGTTCTCTCCTTAGCATACAACACCTTTCCTCACTCAAAGGTTTAGTAAAAATATTAGCTAATTGTTTTTCTGTAGGAATAAAAATTAATTTAACTAACCATTTTGAAACATTATCCTTTAAAAAATGATGCCTTACCTCTATATGTTTTGTACGTGAATGCAAAACATGATTCTTTGATATGTCAATAGCACTAGAATTATCGCAATATATAGGCACATTATTGCATATTATATCAAAATCACATAAAGTTTGTTTCATCCATAATATTTGAGAGCAACAACTCCCTGTAGCTAAATATTCACCCTCAGTGGTTGATAAAGCAACTGAAGTTTGCTTTTAACTATGCCATGAAACAAGACTTTGTCCCAAAAATGTACAAGCACCACTTGTACTTTTCCTATCAATTTGAAACCCTGCATAGTCAGCATCTGAATAACCCATTAGTTCAAAATGATTACTTATTGGATAAAATAACCCTAAATTTATAGTACCACTTAAATATTTAAAAATTCTTTTAACCACATGTAAGTGGGATTCTTTGGGTTTTGCTTAAAATCGAGCACAAAGACATACACTGTACATTATATCAGGTCTAGATGCTGTTAAATATAAGAAAGAGCAAATCATACCTCGATATTTGGTTAACTCTACATCTATACCTTTATCATCTGATGTGAGCTTTATTGATGTACTCATTGGTGTAGCCTTAGGATTGGACCCTTCAAAACCAAATCTTTTGAGTAGCTCTTTTGTGTACTTGGTTTGATGAATATAGATCCCTTCCTTTGTTTGCTTGATTTGAAGTCCCAAAAAGTAATTTAGCTCTCCCATTAAGCTCATATCAAATTCCTTATGCATACACTTTGAAAACCACTCACAAAGAAAATCATTAGTAGCACCAAATATTATATCATCTACATATATTTGAACAATGATTATTTCTTATTTTTCATGTTTAATAAATAATGTAGAATCTATTTTATCTCTAGTAAAACCACTTGAAATAAGATACTTACTCAACCTCTCGTACCAAGCCCTTGGAGCTTGTTTGAGACCATAGAGAGCTTTCTTTAGCTTAAAAACATGATTTGGATATTTCTCATGTTCGAATCCAGGAGGCTGTTTGACATAGACTTCTTCATTGATGTATCCATTAAGAAACACACTCTTTACATCCATTTGATAAAGCTTGAATTTCTTGTAACATGCAAATGCTAACAAGATTCGAATAGACTCTAGTCTTGCAACTGGAGCATAAGTTTCTTCATAGTTGATCCTTTCTTGTTGATTGTAACCTTGAGCCACTAGCCTTGCTTTGTTGCGAGTGATTGTCCCATGCTCATCAAGCTTGTTTTTAAACACCCATTTTGTTCAAATGACAGAAACATCTTTAGGAGGAGGCATTAATTCCCAAACTTGACATCGTTCAAATTGTTGAAGTTCCTCTTGCATTGCTATTAGCCAATTTTTATCAAGTATAGCTTCCTTAGCATTCTTTGGCTCAACTTGTGATAAAAATACAGAGAACGCACAATGATTTTGTAGGCATCTCTGTGTGGTAACTCCTTTGTTTATATCTCTAATAATATTTACCGGTGGATAATCCTTGAGATATTTTGTTGTCTTTGGCATTTGGACATCGTGTATTACCTCTTCTTGTTGAGGAAAATTTTCTTCAAGATCTTGTGTTGCTTCTTGTTCATTTTCATGCGATTGCTCAATTCCAATTTGTTGAATTTGTCCATTTGGTCTCATTGAATGGTTCTCTTCTTGATTCTTCGGATTTGTGAAAATCTCCAAATTTCCTGCATCCTCTTCTCTTTCTTTTGAAAGATCATTGTTAGTCTCATTAAAAGTTATATGAATAGATTCTTCAACACATAACTTGTAAATATTAAATACATGATATGCCTTGTTGTTATGTGAATAACTAATGAAAATACCTTCATAGGATTTAGCATCAAATTTTCCCAAGTTATCACTAGTATTTAGTATATAACATTTAGACCCAAATACTTTGAAATAACTTATATTAGGAGTTTTGTTATTCAAAAGCTCATAAGGAGTTTTCAAAACAATAGGACAAATAAGAACTTTGTTTAACACATAACACGAAGTGTTTACAGCTTCGGCCCAAACTTTTTAAGAAGTTTACTTTCTTGTAATTGAGTTCTAACTGTTTCTTGAAATGTCCTATTTTTTCTTTCTACAACTCCATTTTATTAAGGTGTTCTAGGGGCTGAAAATTCATGACTTATTCCCTTTTGATCACAAAATATTATAAAGTCTTTTTGAAATTCAGTACCATGATCACTTCTTATTTTTACAAGTTTGAGATTATATTTTGTTTCTAAGTTTCTTATTAATTTCTCAAACTCCTTAAATGCTTCATCTTTTGTTCTCAAAAATAATACCCATGTATATCTAGAAAATTCATCTACTATTACAAATGCATAAAACTTACCATTTATACTAGGATGTCTTTCTGGTCCAAATAGATCAAGATGAAGTAGTTGTAAGGGAGAAGAAGTTGATACCATGTTCTTTGTTGTAAATGATGTTCTTACTTGTTTCCCGAGTTGACAAGGAACACAAATCCCCTTCTTTTCATACTTTATCTTTGGCAATCCTTTGACAAGACTTTGAGGATAATTTTTTGATTAAATCCATGTGAACATGTTCAAAGTAGTATGCACACAAGCCAATCATGTTTGATGATAAAGCATATACTTTGTAACAATCTTATTCATTTATTAATAAAAAGTATTAATTTATTAAAGGCTTTTAATTATCTACATGATCTTTCAAGTTTTATAATATGTGATAAACCCATAGTTTTAAGCAATGCTTTTAGAATAATGATGATGATCATTCTAATGAGATCTAAATTCTTAGAAAGCTTAAAACTAAAAAGTTCCCAATCATTGGATTACTAAATTGGGGATTAGTGAATCCTGGATAGATTGGTACATACGTTAGTGAATCCGGATTTGGTACTTGCTCATTGGATGAGGATGATTGATCTCATGATCATTTGTGTGGAGACACTAAAGCAAGTATGTAGGTGCTTATTAGAGAATAAGTTCAACGAACGTGGCTCGCTAAGGAATACCTAATGGAGTTTCACTTGCTGTCCAATAGGAATTCTGTAGTGATAGTAGTACAAGTGATCCTTGGACTTGAGATCATCATAGTATCTTGTGTATGATGAGTTATACTTTGACTTATTCCTTAAGACCCTTAGGGTATATCAAAGGGTATGCTTGGGTATAATAAGTTGTATATGGAGATAATGTATGATCAATAAAGAATCTACCACTTCTATTAAAAGAAGAGAAATGTCCTATGTGATTCGATAAATGACAACCCGGTAGTCCTTGGCCAAGGCAGAATGAAATTAGAAAGGAGTTTCTAATTTGCATTATTTGGTGTTGTGCATTTAAGAGTCGAAATACATATAATTAAATAAAATAAGACTTGATGTAATTCCATGTCTTATATTTAATTGGGACATTGTATGGTGGAAGGATTGAATTGTCGATAAACTATTTACTCAAAGGTTCTTTTATGATTAATGTTGAAATCTATATTATCTCGGAAAGTCGTTGATCGCTAGGAGGCTTATCCCTATTGTAGAATAAATATTATTTATTTAAATAAATTAATTGTTTAATTTATTTATTTAAATAAGATTAGAATTGTTCTAATTGATTTATTCACAACCTAGGTTAATATGGAGAACCTAAAGGGTCACACCATAAAATGAAGAATAATTATTTAAGAAGTTAATGGCATAATTGTAATAATATATGTTATGTATATTTAATTTAATCTATGGTGATAGAATAAATTAAATAGCTTAATATTATTATTTAATATTTTAGAAATATTAAATATAAATTAATAAGAGGAGTCTTATTAATATTATTACAATTATTATTATTATTTTAATTTCTAAAAGAGTTTAGAAATTAATTTAATATAAGTACTCTCATTTATTCCTAATAGGATTAGGAGGGAAAATTAGTTAAATGAGTTTATCTAATTATCCCTAATAAGATTAGGGAACCCATTTAATTAAAAGAGTTTAATTAAATAATACATTATTTTATTAAATAAGGTTACCTGATATCTTTATATAAGTGGAGTCTTATATCAGATATCATAATATACGCAATTCCAATTTGTTGGAGAGTACGTTCTTTTCTATAGAGATAGAAAACTAGGGTTTGAGTCAAATACCCATCTTCTTGAATTCTTATTCTTCCTTGGTGGATCACCTCTAGAAGCCAAACACTTGGGTGGCTAACGTTGATCAAAGGAAGGAACCAAACCCGGTGGATTCAAGTTGAACGCGAAAAGGATTGGAGGTGAACTTGTACCTGAGGAAGCTCGAATTTTCAAGGGTATGATTTTATTCTTTATCTTTTCATTTAATTAATAATTGTGCATAAAGGGTGATCCGGGTTTATGGTTTGTAAAATTTTAAAACTCTGATTTTTCCACGTTTCCGCTTATTTTTGCAATTTGATTGCGTTCATGAATATTACAAACCTAACAGTGGTATCAGAGCCAAACTTTTATGCAAATTATTAATTATTTTAATTTGATATGTATATTGATATGTGTTTTGAACAATTTAATTGGGCATAATTTTGTTGTATAAAATTTATTAAAAAATAAATAAAAATAAATCGCGGAACATTTTTTTTTGTTTTGTGTGATTTCGGAAATTCAAATTACTATGTCGCTGAATCTGTTTTCTGTTTCGGCGCGGATTATATTCATTATATATATATATATATATATATATATATTTTCCACGGTTGTTAATCAATGAAACCATAATAAATTTTCATGCGCGAGATATGGTTTGTCAGCTGATCATGGCAAGGCTTATTATCGGACATTTTTATATATATAAGATCATACTGCAGTTCCTTCGGTATTAATGTGTATACATGTTACACTTATTTTATATATATATATATATGATGCACTATTAATATATATATATATATATATATATATATATATATATATATATATATATATATATATATATATATATATATATATATATATATATATATATAATATATATATATATGTATTTATGTATACTTATTTTAATAGATAATTAAATACATAATGCACTTAGTTATATATATATATATATATATATATATATATATGTATATATATATATATTTCTTAATAATTTTATAATTAAAATAAAAGTTTATTTTAATTTCAAAATAAAAGGTTTATTTTAATATTAAAATAAAAGTTTTATTTTAATTTTAAAATTAAATTTCATGCTAACTAATTAGAGTTGGAATTGGATTCCATGATTAACTAATTGGAGTTGAAATTGGATTATATTTTTCCTTAAATAAAGGAGTTTATTTAGATATGAAATAAGATTTCATATTATTCAAAATAAAAGAGTTTATTTGTGAATAGGAAAGAAGAATCCTAATTTCCTTAAATAAAGGAGTTTATTTAGATATGAAATAAGATTTCATATTATTCAAAATAAAGGAGTTTATTTATGAATAGGAAAGAGAATCATGTTTTTCTTTAATAAAAGTTTATTTTTTTTTTTTACATGGAATTGGATTCCATAATTAATTAAAATAAAGGAGTTTATTTTGATTAAAGATTTTGATTAAAATAAAATAGTTTATTTTATTCAAAATTAGATAAATTAAAATAAAATAGTTTTATTTTGATTTAAATTTGGATTAAAATAAATGAGTTTATTTTGATTCAAAATTAAATTTTATACTAACTAAATTTGCCCATTAAATGATATCAATATATATATTAAATGTTTATTATTCATAAGATGAATGTTATTTATTGATGCATATGATGATGTGTATGATAATAAATGGGATTGATTATGGACTATTGACCAATGTGATTGGATTTTATTTTAGTTGGATGCATGAATGTATGGGTTTTATTAAATGTGGTCTGCGTACCTCGTCTTCTCTAATTTTTTCTTAATGTAAATTCTATCTCCTCCTATGTACTTCCCTCGATTTGCGATCAAGGTTTCTATTTATTTTAAAATAATTTTTGTAATAGGAATAGTTAGAATTAATTTTAAAAATTGGAGATCAAGGAGCAAGGAGCGCTTGAAGACCCGTTTGTAATGGAGCCCGGTTTAAATGTAATAGTTATATTTAAATATTATTTCTTGCACCCTACGGTTTGACCTTTTGGTTCACTTGGTGGCTCTAGTGAACCAAACTAGAATAAAAGTCCATAATCAATCCGGTAGAATATAGTATTCTATATGTGCATGCTTATACTTTATATATATTATATATTATGCAAACATGCTTCAGATGTTCATTAATATGACGCGTATTTTATATATATATATATGCATGCGCTAAACAAGATGAGACAACTTAATAACAAACCCCTCAATTTTTATATTAAGTCCTAAGCGTTCAAAGATATTTGGAATATCGAACGTCGCCTTCTAGCATGATAAAATTAATAGAGTATTAAATATTTAATATGAGTTTGTTGTGTCACCACAAGGCAAGTATTAAGTATTTAAGATGTTAATTTATCACATTTGATGCTTATAAAGAAAATTGAACAATATTGTTTTGTTATGTCACCACAAGGATGATATTTTTCTTTTTGAATATATGGAGTGCTAGGTTGGACTTAACTTGGATAATTTTGATTCGGATGTGCCACCACTTGATCAAAATAATCTAAGAGGCAAAAGAAAAGGAGTTGCATAGTTGATGTAATTGACAAAAGTTGTCTACCTATTTATTTATATATAGTTTGTTGTGTCACCACAAGGCTATATACATTTGAAATGGGATCCTTATTCTCACTAGCAAATCTTTAATTAGATTTTGCCGAACTATATAAGTGAGGGTAATATAGTTTGAAAAAATAGTGGGAGATACCAATTTAAAACAAGACCTAAATTATTTTGGTAATTAATAAAAGAATGTATGTTAAAATGTTGTTAATTACAAATTCATTTACTGAAATTTTACAATGTCTAAAATTACTATCATCTGCGAAGCATATTAGATGCTAAATTAATCGGGCCAATTAAACGGATTGGTTAAGGAATTTGAGAATAGTTCTCATAGTGAAAAAGCTATCTTATGTCCTTAATACGCCTATCCCTGCAATGGTTGCAGACAATGCCTCTGAGGAAGAGATTGCTACTTTTAGAAAGTGGCAAGATGATGCACAGTTGGCTCAATGCATCATGCTCACATCCATGAGTAACGAGCTTCAGCGTCAGCATGAAACTATGGATGCTCCAACTATATTCCTGCACATCAAGTAGTTGATGGTGAGGAAAGTAGGACTGATAGATATCAAATATCTAAGCAGCTCTTCCGATCTAGAATGGCCAATGGCACTATAGTACAGATAAAAAGATCTTAACATAATCAATTTGATTAATCAATTAGGACAACTGGTTTTGTCATGGATGGAGAGTTGAGCCAAGACTTGATCTTGCACTCACTCCCGGACTCCTTTCACAATTGTTGTGAATTTTTCATATGAACAAGCTAGATATCAGCCTCACTGATTTGCTTAACATATTAAAAAATGTTGAGAGTCACTTTCCAACCAAGAAAGATCAAGTCTTACTGGTAGGGGCCAAAGGATCTTCTGAAAAGAAGAACGATTCAAAGAAGGTAAATAGAAAGGCAAAAACAAAGGATAATAAGAACAAAACTGATACGGATAGCAAAGGAGTTTGCTTCCACTGCAATAAGCATGGACATTGGAAAGAAACTGCGAGAAGCACCTTGCAGTGGCTAACCAAAGAAGCTTAGTGAAGTTTTGATTATAAATACAAATTTGTTCATGATTTAAAATAAAATTTTCTTTAACTCAAGGTTCTACTTTGGTATTGGATACCGACTTTGGTTATCATAAATATAGATTTATGAAGGGACCAAGCAGAAGTAAAAAGCTAAACAAATATAAGTAATCCGATGTGTGGGAAATGAAGCAAAGGTTGCTGCATTAGCCATAGAAACTTATAGTTTAGCATTGCCTACGGGCAAATCTATTAAGTCAATAAGTTGTTATTGTATTCCAGTTCTCGTTGGAAACATTATTTCATTTTATTGTTGGACAATGAAATCTTTGGTATTATAATTAAGAACAATTGTTGTTCTATTTATAATAATAATGTTTTGTATAGAACTGGAATATTACTTAATAAATTTTGTATACTTGACTTACATGAAAATAATTTTGCATATTGAACAAATTAGTATAAGAAAAGGATATGATCATTCAAAGAGTTGAATGTGTGTATTTGCTGAAATACAAGTATGAATTATTTGAAAGGTTCAAAGAATTCAGAAGTGAAACAAATTGACAAAGTATTAAGATTCTTTGATTAGATCAAGGAATAAATATTTGAGCAATAAGTTTCTAGATCATCTCAAATGGTTTTCTCATAATGGACGCCTCCTGATACGTAATAATTGATTGATGTATCTGAAAGGAAAAATCATACCTTGTTGGACATGGTGCGGTCCATAATGATTTTACCGACATTCCAGTATCCTTCTGGGATAATGTCCTAGAAATGGCTGCATATCTACGAAAATGGTAACCTCAAAATCCGGCCCCAAGACTCCATAAAAGTTATGGACAGGGAGGATTCCTAATCTTAAGTATGTTAAGATAAGGGGTTGTCCAACTTATGTGAAAAAGGTTTCAAAGGATAAGCTTGGGACAAGATTTGACAAATACAATTTGTGGGACATCCTAAAGTAAGTTTAGGGTATATGTTCTATAATCCTACTTAGCAAAAGGTGTTTGTTGCGAAACACGCTGCCTTCTAAGATAAAGGTGTTTATTATTGAAGGGGCTAGTGGGAGGATAATAGATCTTGAAGAGTTCAAGAACCACAAAACACTATAAGTCAAATAAGAGGAACCTATAGATAGACCTGTTATTGTACCACAACCTAAATCGTAAATCGAATAGTACCAAGATACCTAGGAGGTATGGATTCATCATGGATGATGATGATGAGGTACACATCATCATAAAGATGATGATCCAGTTACATATGATGAGGTAAGAGTTCTATTGTACAAAAGGGATTTTATCAAAAATCGGGGAGCGCCGTGACATTCCTTATATTATATGTTGATATACTACGGATAAGGAATGACATACTAATGCTACAATCAAGAATGATAAAGTTGTCTAAACATTCCTCCATGAATGGTTTGGGAAGAGTATCTTAATTGGGGATAAAATCTATATAGATAGATTTAAGAGGATGCTCGACTTAACCCAAGGAACGATATTCATTTGATGCTAAAGTTGTTTAGCATGGCAAACTCAAGAGATGTCTCATGTCGATGAGCTATGGAGTGTATCTCTTAATAGTCCCCACGAGACTCCTCGAAAAGAGAGGTCGCATGAGTGACAATCATGTATGAAATGAAATGTACGAGACCCGATGTTGATCGGTCATATTATGGAGAAGTTCACTATGAGTCGTTGAAAAACATCTTAAAGTGCTTAACCAACACTAAGGATGTGATCATATTCATGGTGGGTCTAAATTAAAACTAGAGGGCTTAATGACTCAAGTTTTTCGAGACGACCAAGATGATGTAAAATCCACTTTAAGGTAAAGCGTTATCTTGAATAATTGGTGCGATGAATTGGAAAGGTTCCAAATAGCAAAGAGTTCTTTGGTTTAGTGATAAAGACAAAGTATATAGCTATAAATGAAGCATGAGTTGATTGTTTGGATTAAAAGTTCATTAAAGAACTAGGAATAGTTCCTAAGTCTCATCTTGGATCTAAACATGTGTTGTGGCACTTTCATTTGATTATTAGAATCATTGAAAGATGGGAAATCACTATAGAGATAGTGGACTCTCATGAACAACATTACATATCCATTAACTAAAGCTTATCTAACAGCAGGATAATCGTCACTTAGAGAAGAAGAGTATGAGATACCATGACGATTGGCTTTAGTGCAAGTGGGAGATTGAAAGTAGTATGCACACAAGCCAATCATGTTTGATGATAAAGCATATACTTTGTAACAATCTTATTCATTTATTAATAAAAAGTATTAATTTATTAAAGGCTTTTAATTATCTACATGATGCTATTTTATAATATGTGATAAACCCATAGTTTTAAGAAATGCTTTTAGAATAATGATGATGATCATTCTAATGAGATCTAAATTCTTAGAAAGCTTAAAACTAAAATAGTTCCCAATCATTGGATTACTAAATTGGGATTAGTGAATCCGGATAGATTGGTACATACGTTGCTTGCTCATTGGATGAGGATGATTGATCTCATGATCATTTGTGTGGAGACACTAAAGCAAGTATGTAGGTGCTTATTAGAGAATAAGTTCATTTGAGCATTGGCTCTCTAAGGAATACCTAATGGAGTTTTACTTTTCTGTCAATAGGAATTCACAGTAGTGATAGTAGTACAAGTGATCCTTGGACTTGAGATCATCATAGTATCTTGTGTATGATGAGTTATACTTTGACTTATTCCTTAAGACCCTTAGGGTATATCAAAGGGTATGCTTGGGTATAATAAGTTGTACATGGAGATAATATATGATCGATAAAGAATCTACCACTTCTAATAAAAGAAGAGAAATGTCCTATGTGATTCGATAAATGACAACCCGGTAGTCCTTGGCAGCGAATGAAATTAGAAAGGAGTTTCTAATTTGCATTATTTAGTGTTGTGCATTTAAGAGTCGAAAATACATATAATTAAATAAAATAAGACTTGACGAAAAATTCCATGTCTTATATTTAATTGGGACATTGTATGGTGGAAGGATTGAATTGTACGGTAACTATTTACTCAAAGGTTCTTTTATGATTAATGTTGAAATCTATATTATCTGGAAAGTCGTTGATCGCTAGGGAGGCTTATCCCTATTGTAGAATAAATATTATTTATTTAAATAAATTAATTGTTTAATTTATTTATTTAAATAAGATTAGAATTGTTCTAATTGATTTATTCATAACCAGTTTAATATGGAGAACCTAAAGGGTCACACCATAAAAGGAAGAATAATTATTTAAGAATTTAATGGCATAATTGTAATAATATATGTTATGTATATTTAATTTAATCTACTATGATAGAATAAATTAAATAGCTTAATATTTATTATTTAATATTTTAGAAATATTAAATATAAATTAATAAGAGGAGTCTTATTAATATTATTACAATTATTATTATTATTTTAATTTCTAAAAGAGTTTAGAAATTAATTTAATATAAGTACTCTCATTTATTCCTAATAGGATTAGGAGGAAAAATTAGTTAAAGGAGTTTAATTAATTATCCCTAATAAGATTAGGGAGCCCATTTAATTAAAAGAGTTTAATTAAATAATACCTTATTTTATTAAATAAGGTTACCTGATATCTTTATATAAGTGGAGTCTTATATAAGATATCATAATATACGCAATTCCAATTTGTTGGAGAGTACGTTCTTTTCTATAGAGATAGAAAACTAGGGTTTGAGCCAAATACCCATCTTCTTGAATTCTTATTCTTTCTTGGTGGATCACCTCTAGAGGCCAAACACTTGGGTGGCTAACGTTGATCAAAGGAAGGAACCAAACCCGGTGGATTCAAGTTGAACGCGAAAAGGATTGGAGGTGAACTTGTACCTGAGGAAGCTCGAATTTTCAAGGGTATGATTTTATTCTTTATCTTTTCGTTTAATTAATAATTGTGCATAAAGGGTGATCCGGGTTTATGGTTTGTAAAATTTTAAAACTCTGATTTTTCCACGTTTCCGCTTATTTTTGCAATTTGATTGCGTTCATGAATATTACAAACCTAACACATGTCCCATCCTCTTGTGCCATAAATTAGCCTCATCTTGTACAGATGCAAGACATAATTCTTCATCATGTTGCTCAAAATCAATAGTATATATATTTCCTTCTCTTTGTGCAACTAGAGTAACATTGTTAGTACCATGAGAAATAGTGCATTTTTCTTTATCAAAACTGACTTGGTGACCATTATCCATTAATTGACTGATACTAATAAGATTAAATTCAAGTCCATTAACAAGGTGTACATTATCAATATTTATCTTACCATTTCTTATTTTACCTTTTCTGATTATCTCGCAGGTTCGATTATCTCCAAATGTAACTGTACCATTTTTCTTCTTGATTTTTAGCTCCATGAACTTTGTTTTGTCACCAGTCATGTGATGTGAACATCCACTATCAAGAATCAAATTTTGAGATGGAACCCTTGCCTTGAGACATACCTGTCGAGAAAAGATAATTCATCCTTTTGGTACCCACATCTTTCTTGGGTCCTTTAGTGTTAGATTCAAGTAAATCATCCTTTTTAACCCATACCATTTTAATCTTATTTTTCTTAAAGTAATTTATGTCCAAGTGTCCTTTAATACCACAGTTTTTGCATGTTGTGAAAGGAGAGCAATAATTTAATTTAAATCGTGATTTTGATTTTAGCATTTTCATATTACCCTTTTTATGCATAGGATCATAACCAATTCCTTGTCTTTCAAAACTAGGTCTTTGTTTACCTAATATGACATTTAAATTTTCTTCACTTTAAACGAATTTAGCAAGAGATGATTTTAGTGAATCTATTTCCTTTTGAAGTTCATAATTAGGAAAGGTTTTAACAGGTGATTTATCACTAAATGCATCAATACATACATCTCTCATTTTCAGTTCATTAGTTAATTTGTGGATTTCATTATTCAAAAAATTTACCTTATTAAAAAGTATTTTGTTATAATTATCTAAATAATCAATTTTAGCAATCAAAACATTTTCTTCTTTACAAATAGATTCCTTTATAATATTTTTCTTTTCATCTATTAAAGAATCTACTTCACCCATTAATGTATTTACTAAGTCTTTCAAATATGCATTCTTTTCTTTTAATTTAGCATTTTCTTGTTTCAATGAATTAATATCAAAATCAGATACCTCGTTTGATTCACCTTCTATTCCCATGAAGCATACTTGAGCTATCTCATCCTTGGCGTCGACCTCAACCTCGGATTCTTCTTCATAACTCCAAGTGACCAGTGTTAGGTTTTCGTGAAAATCAAAGTAGCAATCAAATTGCAAAAATAGCGGAAGCGAGATAAAATCAGATTTTAAAATTTTTCACAAACCAATTACCCGGATCATCCTTTATGCATATTATTAATTAAACGAAGAATAAGAAATTATGAAATCATACCCTTGTAGAAACGAGCTTCCTCAGTGCGAGTTCACCTCCTACTTCTCCATGATCTCCTTGAATCTCCTGGTAGATTCCTTCCTTTGATCAATGTAAGCCACCCAAGTGTGTGGCCTCTATAGGTGATCCACCAAGGAAGAGGAATTTTTCAAGAAGAAGGGATTTGGCTCAAACCCTAGTTTTCCTATCTGAATAAGAAAAGGGGTGTCCTCTCCAAATCTTGGAATTACGTATATCTCATATCTAATATAAGACTCCTCTTATAAAGATATTATATAACCCTATTTTAATAAAAATAAGGTATTATTTATTTAATTAAACTCTTTTAATTAAATGGGCTCCCTAATCCTATTAGGAATAATTAGTTAAACTCCTTTAACTAATTTTTCTTTCTAATCCAATTAGGAATAAATGAGAGTACTAATATTAAATTAATTCCTAAACCTTTTAGAAATTAAAATAATAATAATTATAATAATATTAATAAGACTTCTCTTATTAATTTATATTTAATATTTCTAAAATATTAAATAATACATATTAAGCTATTTAATTTATTCTATCACCATAGATTAAATTAAATATACTTAACATATTATTACAATTATGCCATTAACTTCTTAAATAATTATTCTTCCTTTTATGGTGTGACCCTTTAGGTTCTCCATATTAAACCTGGGTTGTGAATAAATCAATTAGAACAATTCTAATCTCATTTAAATAAATAAATTAAACAAATAATTTATTTAAATAAATAATATTTATTCTACAATAGGGATAAGCCTCCTAGCGATTAACGACTTTCCGGATAATATAGATTTCAACATTAATCATAAAAGAACCTTAGAGTAAATAGTTACCGTATAATTCAATCCTTCCACCATACTATGTCCCAATTAAATATAAGACATGGAATTATTGTCAAGTCTTATTTTATTTAATTATATGTATTTTCGATTCCTAAATGAACAACTCCCAATGAATGCAAATTAGAAACTACTTTCTAATTTCATTCCACCTTAACCAAGGATTCACAGGTTGTCATTTATCGAATCACATAGGACATTCTCCTTTAACTAGAAGTGGTAGATTCTTTATTGATCATTCATTATCTTCATATATAACTTATTACACCCAAGCATACCCTTTGATATACTCTAAGAGTCTTAAGGAATAAGTCAAAGTGCAATTCATTATATATAAGATACTATGATGATCTCAAGTCTAAGGATCATTTGTACTACTATCACTACAGAAATTCTATTGACGGGTAAGTAAAACTCCATTAGGTATTCCTTAGCGAGTCAATGCTCAAATGAACTTATTCTCTAATAAGCACCTACATACTTGCTTTAGTGTCTCCACACAAATGATCATGAGATCAATCATCCTCATCCAATGAAAGCAAAAACGTATGTACCAATCTATCCTAATCACTAATCCCCAATTTAGTAATCCAATGATTGGGAACTATTTTAGTTTTAAGCTTTCTAAGAATTTAGATCTCATTAGAATGATCATCATCATTATTCTAAAAGCGTTGCTTAAAACTATGGGTTTATCACATATTATTAAAACAAAGACCATGTAGATAATAAATGCCTTTAATAAATAATTCTTTTATTAATAAATAAATAAGATTGATTACACAGTATATGCTTTATCATCATACATGATTGGCTTGTATGCATAATACTTTCAATCTCCCACTTGCACTAAAGCCAATCGCCATGGTATCTCATACCCATCTTCTCTAAGTGACGATCAAACCGCCATTGTTGTTAACGCTTTAGTAAATGGATCTGCAATATTGTCTTGAGAGTCCACACACTCCGTGGTGGCGCCTCCTCTTTCAATGATCTCTCGATCAAATGAAATCGCCATGAACACGTGTTTGGATTTCTGATGAGACTGGGTTCCTTAGCTTGCGCAACAGCTCCAGTGTTGTCACAGAATAAAGGCACTGGTCCTTTAATGCTAGGAACCACACCAAGTTCGGTAATGAACTTCTTCATCCAAACAGCTTCCTTTGCAGCTTCACTTGCGACTATGTACTACTCCTCACATCATTTGAATCAAGAATCGTTTGTTTGCTTGGAACTTTTCCAACTCAATCGCGCCTCGCTTTAAGGTAAACACATACCTCAAACGGTTCTCATCATCTTGGTGCATTTGAAAACTTGAGTCTGTGAAGCCCTCTAGTTTTAATTCGGACCCACCGTGAACAAGAAATACATCCTTAGTTCTTCTTAAGTACTTTAGGATATTTTTCACCGCCTTTCCAGCTTTTCTTCTCTCCGGATTCGACCGATATCTCGCTTTCGTTACACTAAGTGCATGAGCGACATCTGGTCTAGTACATATCATACTGCAGTACATGATAGATCCTATTCTTTGAAGCATAAGGAATCTTACTCATCTGGTTTCTCTCCTCGAGTGTCTTTGGGGCTTGTTTCTTGGAGAGATGTATTCCATGGCTCATCGGCATGAGACCTCTTTTGGAATCTTCCATGCTAAACCTTTTAGCATCATGTCAATGTATTCCTTGGGATAAGCCAAGCATCCTATTAGATCTATCTCTATAGATCTTTATCCCCAAAATATAGGATGCTTCTCCCAAGTCCTTCATGGAGAAGTGTTTAGATAACCAGATTTTAATTGTTTTGCGGAGATAGGAATATCATTCCCTATCGGTAATATATCATCAACATATAATACAAGGAATGAAACAAACGCTCCCACTTACCTTCTTGTACACACATGGTTCATCCTCATTTTGATAAAATCAAACTTTTGATTGTCTCATCAAAACGGATGTTCCACCTACGAGAAGCTTGCTTTAATCCATAAATGGATCGTTATAGCTTCTGAGACTTGATTTGTTCCAACCTTTGAAACAAATCCCTCGGGTTGTGTCATATACACATCCTCCTCAAGTTTTCCATTGAGGAAGGCCGCTTTTCACGTCCATCCGCCAGATTTCAGAGTCATGGTAAGTTTAATCGCAAGCAAAATCCGAATGGACTTGAGCATTACTCTTTGGTGAGAAGGTTTCGTCATAGTCAACTCCTTGTCTTTGTTTGAAACCTTTTGCAACCAATCGGACCTTATAGGTCTCTACCTTGCCGTCGCTTCCGATCTTTCTTTTAAAGACCCATTTACACCCAATAGGCTTAATGCCTTGGTGGTGAGACCAAAGTCCATACTTGGTTCTCATACATGGAGTCCATCTCGGTTTCATGGCTTCTTGCCATTTCTCCGAGTCTTTACTACTCATAGCCTGTTAAGTAATTCAATGGATCATCATCATCTATGATCGTACCTCATTGTCATCTTCTATGACAAGTCCATACCGTCTGCATCTTTGGTACTCTTCCAGATTCTGAATAATAGGGTGTGGTATGTAAGAATCTCTACTTGATTAGGTACCTCACTTTGATCTCAGTAGTATTTTGTGGTTCTTGAACTTCTTGAAGATATATCTTACTCCCAATCGACCCCTTGAAGGATAAACTCCTTTTCTAAGAAGGCGGCATGTTTCGCAACAAACACCTTTTGATCGGTTGGATGATAGAAATAATACCCGATGTTTCTTTAGGGTATCCCACAAATCTACATTTGTCGGATCTAGTCTGCAGACTTATCGTTTTCAAACTTTTTGACATAAAATTTGGACAACCCCAAGTCTTAACATGCTTAAGATTTGGTTTCCTCCTATCCATAACTCATATGGGGTCTTGGGAACGGATTTTGTAGGTACCTTGTTAAGTAGGTATGCAAAAGATTCTAGGGCATATCCCCGGAAGAAACCGGAAGGTCGGTAAAAGCTCATCATAGATCGAACCATGTCCAACAATGTTCGATTTCTCCTTTCGAGATACACCATTCATTTGTGGCGTCCCCTGGTGGAGTCCATTGTGAGATTATACCATTTTCTTTGAGACAGTTGAGAAACTCACCACTTAAGTATTCTCCTCCTCGATCGGATCGAAGAATCTTAATACTCTTACCAGGTTTGCTTCTCAACTTCACTTCGAACTCTTTGAACTTTTCAAATGATTCAGATTTGTATTTCATTAAATACACATATCCAAATCTTGAGTGGTGGTCGCGTTGAATGTAATAAAATAAGAATACCCTCTCTCGTGCGGTCGTTGTCATAGGTCCACATACATCCGTGTGTACCAACGCTAACAACTCAGTAACTCTTTCTCCTTTTCCACTAAAAGGAGATTTAGTCATTACCCATGAGACAAGATTCACAGGTTGGATATGATTCATAATCGATAGCTCTAGAGCCCATCTTTATGCAACTTGGATAATCTTGTTTCATTAATATGACCAAGTCTACGATTGCCACATGAAGGTATAATTAACATCATCTCTTTTCCTTTTATTAGTTTGTTCAATTTGAAATATATTTTCATGCAAGTCAAGTATATAAAGTCCATTTCAGTAAATTACCAACACCATATAAAACATTATCATTATAAATGGAACAATTTGTGTTCTTTATTATAATATTAAAACCATCCATATCCAATACGAGAGATAGAAATAATGTTTCTAATGATATTTGGAACAAAATAACAATTATTTAAATTAATGAACTTGCCGTGTAGGGTGTTAAACAATAAGTCCCTACAACTAATAATGCAACCTTTGCTCCATTTCCCACTCGTAGGATGACCTCATCCTTGCTTCGACTTTCTACTTGACCGGTCCCAGCATATTATTACATATGTGAGAACCACATCCCAGATCCAATACCCAAGTAGAAGATTGACTTTCGGAAAAATTAATTTCAATCATAAACAAACCTTGATTAGGATTGAAGCTTCTCAAGCTTCTTACGCTTTTGTTCTGCGAGATAATCCTTGCGGTTCCTCTTCCAGTGACCCGACTTATTGCAATGGAAGCAAATTCCTTTGCTAAATTTGGATCGGTTTCTTTTGATCCTTCACTTTCGCCTTTCCCTTAGCCTTCTTGGATTTCTTCCTTTCGAAGATACCTTGGGCCTCTTCCTTTTCTTGGAAGAATCATCCACCAAGATGAGACATGGTTCTTCTTGGATGGGAAATGACCTTCAGCGATTTTCAACATGTTAAGTAATTGAGTGTCGACATCCAACTTGTTCATGTGAAAATTCACAACAAATTGTGAGAAGAAGTGTCCGGGAGTACTGCAAGACTAAATCTTGACTCAACTCCCCATCCATGACGAACCCAAAGTTGCCCAAGACGTTGATCGATTGATCATCTTTAGGACATGAGTCTCAATCTAGTAGTGCCCTCGGTCATCCGAGATCGGAAGAGCTCCTTAGATATTTCATATCTAGCGATCCTACTTTGTTCACCATACAACTCTCCAAGGTGCGAGAAGCATAGTAGTAGGAGCATCCATGTTTTCATCTTGTGACTGAAGCTCGTTACTCGTGGATGCGAGCATGATGCATTGAGCCACGGATGCATCATCTTGCCATTGTTTAAAAGTAGCAATCTCTTCCTCGGAGGTGTCATCTCGCAACTTTTGCAGTATGCAGGCGAATTTAGGACATAAGAAATCTTTTCAAAGAAGAGAACAATTCTCGATTTATTAACCAAATTCAGTATGTAGTTCGGTCCGATCAGTTTGTTAGCATCAAGTATGCTTCGCTGTGAAATTAGTGAATGTGACATTTTCAAAATTCTGCATGTAAAAAGACAATATTTTAGCAAACATTCATTTATTAATTACCAAAATAAATTAGGTCTTATTTTATATTGGTATCTCCCACTATTTTCTTCAAACTATATTACCTCATTTATATAGTTAAGTTCGGCAAAATCTAATTAAAGTTTTTGCTAGTGAGAATAAGGATCCCATTTCAAATATATATAGCCTTGTGGTGACACAACAAAGTATATATAAATAAATAGGTAGACAACTCCTTGTCAATTACATCAACATGTAACTCCTTATGTTTTGCCTCTTAGATTATTTTGATCAAGTGGTGGCACATCCTAATCAAAATTATCTAAGTTAAGTCCAACCTAGCACTTCCATATATTCAAAAAGAAAAATATCGCCCTTGTGGTGACACAACAAAACAATATTGTTCAATTTTCTTTATAAGCATCAAATGTGATAAATTAACATCTTAAATACTTAATACTTGCCTTGTGGTGACACAACAAACTCATATTAAATATTTAATACTCTATTAATTTTATCATGCTAGAAAGCGGCGTTCGATATTCTAAATATCTTTGAACGCTTAAGACTTAATAAATAAAACTTTGAGGATTTGTTATTATTAGTCTCATCTTGTTTAGCGTAAATACGCATACAAATATATATATAAAATACGTATCATATTATTAAACATGTGAAGCATGTTTGCATAATATATAATATATATAATACTAGCATGCACATATAGAATACTATATTCTACCTCGGATTGATTATGGACTTTTATTCTAGTTTGGTTCACTAGAGCCACCAAGTGAACCAAAAGGTCAAACCCCCAGGGTGCAAAGAATAAACATTTAAATATAACTATTACATTTAAACCCTGCTTCATTACAAACGGGTCTTCAAGCGCTCCTTGATCTTTGATCTCCCGGTTCTTCAAAAAATTCTAACTAATCCTATTACATTAAACTATTTAATTTAAATAGAAACCTTGATCAGCAGTCAAAGGGAAGTACATAGGAGAGAGATAGAATTTACATCAAGAAGAAAACCAGAAAAGACGAGGTACGCAGACCCCATTTAATAAAACCCATTCATTCAAACATCCAACTAAAATAAATCCAATCATATTGGTCAATTGTCCATAATCAATCCCATTTATTATCATACATATCATCATATGTATCAATAAATTAAATCATTCCATATATATATGAGTATCATTTAATGGGCAATTTTATGTTGCATGAAATCCAATTTCAAGATTAAAATAAACTCTTTTATTTTAATTATAAAATTATTAAGATTAATATATATATATATATATATAACAATTATATATATATATATATATATATATATATATATAAAAAGTCCTATTCTTTTAAACAAATGGCCGGACCATGCTCCTGGACAAACAAAAAAAAAATGCCGTCCTATTTGTTATAAAAAAAACGGACTGCTTTGCTTTATCCTGCCACGTGCCCACATCAAAACCGGACTCAACAATGGAAATCCCTTGACAATTAAGTATTTTATGTTTTAGACAAAACATATATTTACACATCTTGCCACACCTGATTCAACTTTTGAATAAAAGAGACTGACATATTGGGTTTTCGTGATGCTGACCAATGACCAAAGTCACGGTTTTTTGTTTGTTTTTTTTTCTTTTCTAAGAATCATGCTTTTAAAAAAAAAAATTCTGAAAACTTTTTTTTTTTTTTTTCATAAAATAATAATTTTATACAACAAATTATGCCCAATAAATTATTCAAAATACATACCCATACATATTTAGAATCTAAATAATTAATAATTCGCATAAAGTTTGGCTCATGATACCACTGTTAGGTTTTCGTGAAAATCAAAGTAGCAATCAAATTGCAAAAATAGCGGAAGCGAGATAAAATCAGATTTTAAAATTTTTCACAAACCAATTACCCGGATCATCCTTTATGCATATTATTAATTAAACGAAGAATAAGAAATTATGAAATCATACCCTTGTAGAAACGAGCTTCCTCAGGTACGAGTTCACCTCCTACTTCTCCGCGATCTCCTTGAATCTCCGGGTAGATTCCTTCCTTTGATCAATGTAAGCCACCCAAGTGTGTGGCCTCTATAGGTGATCCACCAAGGAAGAGGAATTTTTCAAGAAGAAGGGATTTGGCTCAAACCCTAGTTTTTCCTATCTGAATAAGAAAAGGGTGTACTCTCCAAATCTTGAATTACGTATATCTCATATCTAATATAAGACTCCTCTTATAAAGATATTATATAACCCTATTTTAATTAAAATAAGGTATTATTTATTTAATTAAACTCTTTTAATTAAATGGGCTCCCTAATCCTATTAGGGATAATTAGTTAAACTCCTTTAACTAATTTTTCTTTCCTAATCCAATTAGGAATAAATGAGAGTACTAATATTAAATTAATTCCTAAACCTTTTAGAAATTAAAATAATAATAATTATAATAATATTAATAAGACTCCTCTTATTAATTTATATTTAATATTTCTAAAATATTAAATAATAAATATTAAGCTATTTAATTTATTCTATCACCATAGATTAAATTAAATATATACTTAACATATTATTACAATTATGCCATTAACTTCTTAAATAATTATTCTTCCTTTTATGGTGTGACCCTTTAGGTTCTCCATATTAAACCTATTGTGAATAAATCAATTAGAACAATTCTAATCTCATTTAAATAAATAAATTAAACAAATAATTTATTTAAATAAATAATATTTATTCTACAATAGGGATAAGCCTCCCTAGTGATTAACGACTTTCCGGATAATATAGATTTCAACATTAATCATAAAAGAACCTTTGAGTAAATAGTTACCGCATAATTCAATCCTTCCACCATACTATGTCCCAATTAAATATAAGACATGGAATTCTTCACAAGTCTTATTTTATTTAATTATATGTATTTCGATTCCTAAATGAACAACTCCCAATGAATGCAAATTAGAAACTACTTTCAAATTTCATTCCACCTTGCCAAGGATTCTGGGTTGTCATTTATCGAATCACATAGGACATTTCTCCTTTAACTGTAAGTGGTAGATTCTTTATCGATCATTCATTATCTTCATATATAACTTATTACACCCAAGCATACCCTTTGATATACTCTAAGAGTCTTAAGGAATAAGTCAAAGTGCAATTCATTATATATAAGATACTATGATGATCTCAAGTCTAAGGATCATTTGTACTACTATCACTACTGAAAATTCCTATTGACGGTAAGTAAAACTCCATTAGGTATTCCTTAGCGAGTTACGTTCAGTGAACTTATTCTCTAATAAGCACCTACATACTTGATTTAGTGTCTCCACACAAATGATCATGAGATCAATCATCCTCATCCAATGAGCAAGCAACGTATGTACCAATCTATCCGGATTCACTAATCCCCAATTTAGTAATCCAATGATTGGGAACTATTTTAGTTTTAAGCTTTCTAAGAATTTAGATCTCATTAGAATGATCATCATCATTATTTTAAAAGCGTTGCTTAAAACTATGGGTTTATCACATATTATTAAAACAGCACCATGTAGATAATAAATGCCTTTAATAAATAATTCTTTTATTAATAAATAAATAAGATTGATTACACAGTATATGCTTTATCATCATACATGATTGGCTTGTATGCATAATACTTTCAACCAGTGCCTTGTTTCTCTTATTATCCTTGAAGCCTATTTTTCCTTTATTCTTTAGTTGAAAACAGTCCTTCTTGAAGTGCCCTGGACGTCCACATTCAAAACACGTCTCTTCAGTTTTCTTTCCTTTGCCTTTATTTGAGTTGAAGATATTCTTTCGTTTATTCTTCCTTTGTAGAAGTCCTTTGAGTCTCCTTGACATCATAGTTATCTCTTCGTTAGAATCATCATCAAGATCTTCTTCATTTCCTGCATTAAGAGGTAGAACCTTCCTACGAGGAGTTTTCTCCTCATCGTCATACCTCTTTAACTGACGTTCATATTCCTCAAGTTCACCAAAAAGGGTTAGTGTATCCATAGTAGATATAGTAGAGGAATCTTGAAAATTAGTAATTTTAGATGCAAACCTCTTGGGCATAGCCCGAAATAACTTGCGATTAATCTCACTTTGTGGAATAGATTTGTCTAGTAGCTTTAAGGAGTTCAGAAGAACAAGGAACCTTGTTTGATCCATCTTTATAGTTTCATCTTTCTCGAGTTTGAACATTTCATAATCATGCATGAGCATGCTTAGTTTAACTTCATGAACTTTTGATGCTCCTTCATGACTCACCACTAGAGTGTCCCAAATTTCCTTAGTTGTGTTGCATGAGGATACTTTGTCAATCTCGAACTGCACCATGCCGCTTAGTAGAGTATTCATAGCCCTTGAATCATAGGAAACCGTGAAGGTTTCAGTTGAATCCATCTCTAGCAGAGTCTTTGGAGTACCGTCATCTTTCCTTGGAATAACTGGTCCATTCTCCACAACCCACCATTCCCAAGGATCTCTTTTCAGGTAGATCCTCATTCAAAATTTCCAAAAGTTGTAATTTTATGTTCCATACAGTAAAGGAGGTCTATTGGTTGATTGACCTTCTTGATTGTTGTTCCCGAACTGTGCTATGTCAGAATCTTTCCCTACAAGTCACCTTTAAGACCAAGTAAGTAGAGCCAAGCTTTGATACCAAATGAAATTCAAATAAGGCACACTTAGAAGGGGGGTGAATAAGTGTGGATACAAACTATGACCAATTTAAAATTTAAACCAAAATATTGAATATAGCCTACTGTATTCATGAATGCAGCTTGCTAAATGAATATAGTCTACCGAATTGAATTTTTGTTTAAGAAAATATCTTGGTGATTTTATAAGTTTTAATAACAAAATTTCTCACCATGAAACAAATAATTAAAT
Organism: Panax quinquefolius; assembly: GCA_020205615.1. Taxonomy (NCBI): domain Eukaryota; kingdom Viridiplantae; phylum Streptophyta; class Magnoliopsida; order Apiales; family Araliaceae; genus Panax; species Panax quinquefolius. The sequence goes on along the minus strand of CM035168.1, from coordinate 53,940,064 downwards.
TAAACAAATTGATTATCTTGAGTGAAATTAAGTTAAAGCAGGTAATAAAAATAACACCAAGATTTTTTACGTGGTTCAGCTATTATCCTCTACAATAATAGCCTAGTCCACGTCCAATACCAACTAGTATTGGAGACTCACTTTTATTTCTTTAAATAACTCATATTACAAAATAGACTCTATTCAAAATTGAATTACAATAATTCACTTGAGCACTCTTGCTCCTTGTGCACCAATGCACCCCTTAAGCACTTATGCTTTCTTGAACCTGTTTGTAAGAAAACCTTAATCCACCTGGATTAAATTCTTTTAGACAACACTTAGTCTAAAAATATAAGATTACAAATGTAGAGGTCTAATGATCAAAGAAAATAAGCAATTTAACAATGCAAGGCTCAATTAATGAATTCAATGATCAAGTAGAAAAAATAAAAGATATCACCAATATTATGCCCACGAAAAATTGTTGATTATTAATCTGAGTTATAAAAGCACAGCAGCTGGAAATATTGCACCAAAAATAATGAAATAACTTCTCAAGTATGTGAGTGCAATAATTGATTCAAGTGATGTAAGTGTTGTAAATTATCACTGATCTTAGTTCTTCTTATATAGCCCAAATATTACAGTTTGTGAAATAAATTATTTTCGGCAAAACTATGTATTTCACCACTATATTTGGCAAGTGTTATTTAATACACTTCTGAACTTTTAATTTTTCAAATTACATCACTGAACTAATTATTATTTTACAATGAAGTCATTCCGTTAAAAAAAAGTTGACAGACGTTAAAATATTGCTTATGTGGCGCTGACGTGGCAAAAAAATTAAAAATATTGCTTATGTGGCAAAAAAAATCAAAAACAAATTTTAAAATTAAAAAAAATACTCATTTTAAAGTTTTAAAAATAAAAAAAAAACATAATAAAATAAAAAAGATATTTTTAAAAAAAACAGAATTTTTTAAAAAACAGAATTTTTTAAAAAACGGAATTTTTTAAATTTTTAAAAATTGAGTTTTTTAAAACGGACTTTTTAAAAAATGCATTTTTTAAAAAAATAGAATTTTAAAAAAAGCTAACTAATCTATTTTTATAGAATTCTATTTTTAAAATAATATGTTTTAAAAAAATTATATTTTTATAAATTCAATTTTTAAAATAATCTGCTTTTTTTTAAAAAAATTGTTTTAAAAAAATTTCTATTTTTAAAAAAGTTTCGCTTTTTAAAAATTCTATTTTTTAAATCGGTTTTTAAAAACATTTGTTTTAAAAACAATCTGCTTTTTTAAAATATTCTATTTTTTAAATATGTTTGTAAACAAATTATATTTTTATAGAATTCTATTTTTTAAAATAATCTATTTTTTTAAAACAAAATCTGCTTTTAAAAAATTCTATTTTTTTAAAAATCTGCTTTTTTTAAAAGTCTGCTTTTTAAAAAATCGCTTTTTTTAAAAATCTGCTTTTAAAAAAATCTTGTTTTAAAAAAAAATCATTTTAAAAAAAATTATTTTTTTTTAAATCTTTTATTTTATTATGTTTTTCTTATTTTTAAAACTTTAAAATGAGTATTTTTTTTATTTTTAAAATCTGTTTTTGATTTTTTTTGCCACATAAGCAATATTTTAAAAAAAAAATTGCTATGTCAGCGCCACATAAGCAATATTTTAACGTCTGTCAACTTTTTTTATCGGAATGACTTAATTGTAAAATAATAATTAGTTTAGTGATGTAATTCGAAAAATTAAAAGTTCAGTAGTGTATTAAATAAAACTTGCCAAGTATAGTGGTGAAATACATAGTTTTGCCAATTATTTTCCGTTGCTAATTTGGTTCCGTTATTAGACTTTGTTTACGTTGCCAACTGATAAGAAATGTTCCAACAATACAGTCGTTGATAACAAATCCAATTATCTTTGATACTTACAAATATATGTTGGACTCTTCAAACAGTAATCCATAAAGAGACTAAGTCAGATACAAAGCACTTCTAGACTTTTCAATTCCTATAGCAATAAAATCTGCCGCCAGTTGTTATATCACAATTCAAAACAGAAGATATCATGATAATATATAGGAGTATCGTAACAAATCCCAATTCTCAAGGATAATCATGATTTTATATTTCCAAGGCATATGCTCATTTAATTTATTAAAACTCTACCGCCATATATACTGTCTTTTCATTTACCAAGATATGTATTCTTTCACACGTGTTACACAAATATTATAACATCAGTACACATGGAGAATTAAATTAATTTGGACAATACTCTTATGCATGCATACTAACAAAATAAAATCAGTTCTCTTAATAACAGTTAGCAATGAATAACATATTTTAGGCATGCACAAAATATTAAATCACATTTTAATGCACACATAAAATGTCCTAGAGCCTTGTATTGAAAAATTAAATATTTGCAATGACCTTACATATTTTTCTTAAGACACAATCCTTCAAAGTCTTTGAACAATATTCTTTTCATCAACTTCCTGAAATTTCACAATAAACAAATTAGTCCATATAATCAAGTCATCATCAAAACAAAAAGATCAGAATATTAACAAACCAACAGTAATATTACATGAGATGATATATTGTTGTGTTGATTTAGTAATTTAAATGGTATATTAAGTTATTAAATAAAATTATAATGAACTTATAATTTTGTGTTATTTGTTTAAATGGTATATTTATTTAAAATATAGTGTGAATAATTAAATTCTTTGATTAATGTGGGGTATGGAAATCCAAATAAATAATAGGTGATTATAAATTATAAACTAAATTGTTTATAAAAATAAATTAAAGGAGTTTAATGTGATTTTGCCAAACAAGGCTTAAGTATATTAAGTCTTTAATATTTAAAGGGTTTTGTCAAACAAAGCCTTATGGCTTTTTGAATTTTAAATTTTGAATTTTAATAATATAAATCAAATAAATAAAATAAAATAAATAATAAATATAATATACTTATAACTTAAGTGTTATAACTGATATTGTGTTTAGTAGGGTATTAAAGTTATCAATTTTATTTTTGTTAGGTTTGGCCATATCAGTTTTCTTTACGCATACTTGGCTAAGTCTGAGAGTTTAGAGAGAGTTTGATAGAGCTTGTCAAAGAGAATTGAGAGAGATTGAGAGGAAGCTTAAGAATTTCACGACAATTCAAGTGAGTTTAGCAAGGATTGTTCGACCATTTGAAGGTATATTCACAACCTTGGTATTATATATGTATATACATGTATATGTGTTTTACGTCAAAGACTATATGTTCTGAGTGTTAGGTTTGTAATATTCATGAACGCAATCAAATTGCATAAAATAAGCGAAAACATGGAAAATCAGAGTTTTAAAATTTTACAAACCATATACCCGGATCATCATTTATGCATAATTATTAATTAAACGAAAAGATACGAAGAACAAGAATCATACCCTTGAAGATTCGAGCTTCCTCAGGTACAAGTTCACCTCCAATCCTTTTTGCGTTCAACTTGAATCTACCGGGTTTGGTTCCTTCCTTTGATCAACGTTAGCCACCCAAGTGTTTGGCCTCTAGAGGTGATCCACCAAGAAAGAAGAAAGATTCAAGAAGATGGGTGTTTGGCAAAATCCTAGTTTTCTATCTCTATAGAAAAAGAGCGTACTCTCCCAACTATTGGAATTACGTATGTTGTAAAAAAGTCAACAACCACTTAACCCATAATAAGACTCCTCTTATTTATAGATGGGGATAAATAACGTTTTGATCACTGTACTGGGGTCCGGTTTTCATTGTGGTTACCGAAACTTTTTTTGTTACAATCGAATAACTGTACTTTTAAAACCTTACAAAATGGTCATTCCATTCGATTTTTGTCCAAAAAACGGACGGAATGCTGACTGTGCAAGTTGGCCCCATTTTTTTGCTTACGTGGAGCACAGAAAAAGCAAGCAGGCGGATTATTATAGCACAAACCAACAAAACTATTAACTACTTCACCTAAACAATTCCAAAACTAATAATAATAATAATAATAATAATAATAATAATAATAATAATAATAATAAAATACTATTAATAGTAATAATTTTAAAATTTTTTTTTTAAAAAAACCTATTTTTTTAAAAAAAGCTATTTTATTAAAGGAAACCGAATTTTTTTAATTTTTTAAAAACGTTAATTTTTTTAAATGAACTAATATTTTTTAAAAAAGTCTGCTTTTTTTAAAAAACGTTAAATTTTATAAAAACAGTAATGTTTAATTTTTTAAAAATGTTAATTTTTTTTAAACTAAACTAATATTTTTTTTAAAGAGTCAATTTTTAAAAAACGTTAATTTAAAAAAAAAACGTTAAGTTTTTATAAAAATGTAATTTTTTAATTTTTTAAAAAACGTTAATTTTGAATCAACTAATATTTTTATTATTATTATTTTGAAATTATTATTATTATTATTTTGAAATTATTATTATTATTATTATTATTATTATTATTATTATTATTATTATTATTATTAGTTTTGGAATTGTTTAGGTGAAGTAGTTAATAGTTTTGTTAGTTTGTGCTATAATAATCTGTCTGCTTGTCTTTTTTGCGCTCCACGTAAGCAAAAAAATGGAGTCAACTTGCACATACAAAGATTCCGTCCATTTTTGACTAAAAATCAATGTAATGATCATTTTGTAAGTTTTTGAAAGTACAGTTATTCGGTTTTAACAAAAAAAGTTTCGGTAACGACAATGAAAATCGGACCCTAGTACAGTGACCAAAACGTTATTTATCCCTTTATAGATGTGGGCAACCCTCCTTAGCAATTAAGGAATTGGGTTTTATTTTAATTAATTAAAATCCTTTAATTAATTAGCCTTCTATTCTTATTAGGAATAAATGAGAGTACTAATATTAAATTAATTTCCAACTCTTTAGAAATTAAAATAATAATAATTGTAATAATATTAATAAGAATCCTCTTATTAATTTATATATTTAATATTTCTAAAATATTAAATAATAAATATAAAGCTATTCAATTTATTCTATCACCATAGATTAAATTAAATACACTTAACATATTATTACAATTATGTCATTAACTTCTTAAATAATTACTCTTCCTTTTATGGTGTGATCCTTTAGGTTCTCCATATTAAACCGGTTGTGAATAAATCAATTAGAACAATTCTAATCTTATTTAAATAAATAAATTAAGCTATTAATTTATTTAAATAAATAATATTTATTCTACAATAGGGATAAGCCTCCCTAGCGTTTAACGACTTTCCAGATAATATAGATTTCAACATTAATCATAAAAGAACCTTTGAGTAAGTAGTTACCGTACAATTCAATCCTTCCACCATACAATGTCCCAATTAAATATAAGACATGGAATTACTATCAAGTCTTATTTTATTTAATTATATGTATTTCGATTCTTAAATGCACAACTCCAAATAATGAAAATTAGAAACTCCTTTCTAATTTCATTCTGCCTTAGCCAAGGACTACTGGGTTGTCATTTATCGAATCATAGGGGACATTTCTCTTCTGTTACTAGAAGTGGTAGATTCTTTATTGATCATACATTATCTCCATGTACAACTTATTATACCCAAGCATACCCTTTGATATACCCTAAGGGTCTTAAGGAATAAGTCAAAGTATAACTTATCATACACAAGATACTATGATAACCTCAAGTCCAAGGAGCACTTGTACTACTATCACTACAGGAATTCCTATTGACAGGCAAGTAAAACTCCATTAGGTATTCATTAGCGAGCCGCGTTCAGTTAACTTATTCTCCAATAAGCACCTACATACTTGCTTTAGTGTCTCCACACAAATGATCATGAGATCAATCATCCTCATCCAATGAACAAGCAAAGTATGTAGCAATTTATCCGGATTCACTAATCCCCAATTTAGTAATCCAACGATTGGGAACTATTTTAGTTTTAAACTTTCTAAGAATTTAGATCTCACTAGAATGATCATCATCATTATTCTAAAAGCATTGCTTAAAACTACGGGTTTATCACATATTATAAAGTAGCATCATGTAGATAATTAAAAGCCTTTAATAAAATAATACCTTTTATTAATAAATGAATAAGCTTGTTACAAAGTATATGCTTTATCATCAAACATGATTGGCTTTTGTGCATACTACTTTCAATCTCTCACTTGCACTAAAGCCAATCGCCATGGTATCTCATACCCTTTTTCTCAAACTGACGATTATCTTGTTGTTGGATAAGCTTTAGTTAATAGATATGTAATGTTGTTCTTGAGAGTCCACTATCTCTATAGTGATTTCCCATCTTTCAATGATTCCTATAATCAAATGAAAGTGCCACAACATACACTATTACAAAATAGTAAATAAACAACGCGGAAAAAACGTTGTGGTTTCAGTCAGGAAAACGTCGTGGTTAAGGGTGTCATCTATTTGACACTCTTACACAACGTTTTAAAAACGTTGTAGTTAAGCACAATACACAACGTTTTTTAGGAAAAAAACGTTGTAGATTTGTTTTTCAAAAATTAGCAGATGCTTAAAAACATTGTAGTAGTTATGATTCCACAACGTTTTTTGAATAAAAACGTTGTTGTTTAGTATACCAGACAACGTTTTAAAAATGTTATAGTTAAGCACAATATAACATTTGTTTTAAAAAAAGACCATAGAAAGCAACAACAGACAACGTTTTTAAACTTCTTATACAACGTTTATAAGGTGTCATTTATTTATACAAATATACAACATTTTTTAAATGTTGTAGATAAAAAAAGAAAAAAAAACGTTGTGGGATGATATATAGCCAATGCACCTGCAATATGCATCCATGATATATAGCCAAAATGTATCAACCATTCAAAATACATCACAATAATACCATTCGTTTACAATTTCAAATTACTACATCCACAAAATATATACCAAAATGTATCCACATATGCATCTCAAATTCACTTTTCAATATAAATTACTACTATATTGAATTGTGAATTTGATTACATGCTCCCACAAAATAAACCAAACTATCCATAAAATTAAGCTACTACCTAAGCATGTGCAAAAAAGCCTAGTTCTCCCAAAATACGTACATTCATCTAACATATTCACCGTTAACTCGATGCTCTACATATAGTCGCTCACGTCACGTGCCCCACTCATCCCGTACTTCGTCAATTTGTTCTTGTGTGTACGTTAATCCACATGCCTTATCCCACTGAAATAAAAGAACAACAAATTTAGTATTCAACAAAGATACCAAATCACAATTCTTAACATAATTCCTAACCACGTAAAATGTTAACACATATTTGAGGAGCAAGCTGGTGTACTGCTATACTGTTATATTTGAGGAGCAAGCTCGAATAAATATCCTTCTCAATAATGTTATGCCAATAATAGTGTGATCAATAATTCAACTATAAAGAAAAGATGTAGGTCATGCATCAAATTCCTTTCCTCCCAAAATAAAATTTGTAAACAACCCTTTTAAGAACAATTAAGCATCAAACTGCTAACTGCTAAACAAGTTAAACAAGTTAATAACTGCTGGAAAAGTAAACTGCTAACTACTAAACATTTTAAACTGCTAACTGCTAAACATTTTAAACAGCTAACTGCTAAACATTTTAAACTACTAAACATTTTAAACTGCTAACTGACATCACCATACTGCTACTGGCAAGATGTATGGCAAGGTACTGAAGTGTATAGATAAACTGCTAAAATTAACTTTCTTATGCTATTGGCAAGATAACTGCTACTGATGTATGGCAAGATACTGAAGTTTATAGAAAAATTTTCTATTTGACCAATAAAACTGACAAAAAATAACTAACCTTGGCTACAAAGTCCAAACTACCATCCTCAACTATCTCCTTCATAAAACGCATCACAAAATACCCGCACTTCTTGTGTGTTGGTTGTACAGGAGTTCCCTAAACACAATTAGTAATTATGTCATGATAAATCAATAAAAATAACAAATAATATAAGTAAACATCTTATGCACATACCACCAAGATTCTCTATTGTGGTGATTTTCGCATTTGATTATTGTTTTGCCCATTGTAAGCTTTAATGGCAATGCATGAGCAAGAGGGTGACACATATAACATCATGCACATAATTACAGAGATGATTTATTAGAAGAAATTTTATTGTAAAACTTTCCAATTGAACTACTTTAAAAACAAAGTAATTTGTAATAACATACGTGTTCGCAACTTGTTTCCACTCCTCATCGATTCTACAGTACTTGAGGGAATCCATGAAGTACACATGGTTATTGTCCAGATTGACAATGGTCAACACCCAATGATATCTATACAAAAATCAGCCCCAAACACATCACTATAGTTAAACCAACAAGTTTTTCAGAATCAGGAGTTTTAATCAAAAAAGGTAAAGAAATTTACCATTCCAGATCGAACTAAATATAATAAGTACTAACCCGGAGTTGTAAGGTATCAGGAAATACGTGCTAGGATGTGCTCTTGAAAACTGAGATGCTATGTAACGTGTTTTTTGAGAAATACTTCCACAACCTTTAGCACCAACCCGAGCAGGGTCCACAAAAGTAATCATCCATAACATATTTGTCTTCTTTAACATATCATATAAGTATCTAATAATTGAAAACTGTTAACTCAGTTTTCTTTCACAGTACCAAATAAGATTTATTTAATTATACCTCATGTACATCACTATGCAAGTGCCTGATATTTCTGACTTGGCACCAAATTGTAGAATGTCTTTATACAAAATATGGGTTGGACGAGCAAACCCAAAAATTTCCTCCTCCATCACAATTTTTATGGCGTTTCCCTCTAATTGGAGGGTATTTTTGGCATATCCACACAACACCTTTAATGAGCTTAGCATCGGGCGCAGGTTATTCGATTCAGAACTTGTCCAATAATGTACCAATAATGCTATCGCATACATTTTTCTCAATATGCATAACATCAAGATAATGTCTAATATGAAGAAACTTCCAATACTCTAGTTTAAAGAATATTGTCTTCCTCTTCCAACAAGACCTTTTATCCTTGTCATCAACAGCATGAGTCAAACCATCAACCTTTCTAAATACTTCCTCTCTCGTTATTGACACAGGAGGTGGTCTAAATTCTTGTTCTCCATTAAATGTTACTCGCTGCTTCCGAAATGAATGATCTTGAGACAAGAATCTTCGGTGACCAATGTAACAAACTTTTTTACCATGTGTTAACCTATGGCTAGGTGTATCATCGCCACATATAGGACATGCTTTATAACCTTTTACAACATATCCAGATAAGTTCCCAAAGGCAGGAAAGTCATTAATAGTCCACATTAATAGGGCTTTGAGCATGAAGTATTCTCCTCTAAATGCATCATACACCCCTGGAACCCCCTTCCACAAACACTTCACATCATCAATCAATGGTTCCAAGTAGACATCTATATCATTACCGGCTTGTTTAGGACCCGAGATCAACAAAGTCAACATCATGAACTTTCTTTTCATACATAACCAAGGCGGAAGATTATAAATAATCATTATAACAGGCCAACTACTGTATCTACTACTAAGAGAACCATGAGGATTGATCCCATCAGCTCAAAGAGCAAGTCTAAGGTTTCTAGGGTCTTTACCAAACTCCGGCCACTTATCATCCACTAGCTTTCAAGATGGTGAATCTGATGGATGACGACGTATACGACTCGCTCATTTTATTATTAGCATGCCAAGTCAAACTCTCACCGTCTCCACTAGATTTAAACATACGCTTAAACCTCGGGATAGGAGGAAAGTACCACAACACCTTCAAGCAGCACCCTTCTTACATGCTCATTCTTATCCATCTTCCACCTTGAGAGAGAACATTTTGGGCAATTAGTTACCTGGTCAAATTCCTTTCTATACAAGATGTAGTGATTAGGGAAAGCATGTATTTTCTCATAATCCATTCTTAAGGCATGTAAAGTCTTCTTTGCCTCGTATAAGGAGCAAGGTAATTGGTTACCTTCTGGAAGAAGTTCAGTTAGAAAAATCAAGTGCTCTGTGAAACCAACATCACTCAACCTATGTTTTGCTTTCAAATTTAGAGTCAAACAAGTGCACCTAACTTACTAAATTTACAACCAGGGTACAAGGGTTCATCTCCATCCCCAATCACATTAAGAAACTCACACGGATCATTTGAGAAATCCCCAAAACCATTATCTTCCATATCTATTGTTTTAGAGACATAGCCTTGTTCAGTAGTGCCTACAAAAGGTTTATTTGCATCTGTATCTAACATATTAGGTTCTCCATGCCATATCCAAGTGTGATAACTAGTATCAACCCCTTTAAAATACAAGTGATCCCGTATAATTCTGGCACCAAATTTTAAAATGTTTCCATATTTTACGCAAGGGCAATGAATAAGATTCACATTTCTCGCGTTGTCTACCGCAAACCTCAAGAATTCATCAACGCCTAGTTCATACTCTCGTGACCTTCTATCAGCAAACATCCATAACTTATCCATCTTAAAAAAACAAAACATGTCATCTAGAGTCCAACATTAAATATAAAACACTGAATAAGCACTCAGTTAATTATTAATTGGCTAAACTGGATAAAAGAAATGTTATTATCAACCAGACAAGAGAAAAGAGAGTCAAATGCTAGTTAGAAAACTAAAAACTAATGATTATACTAGCACATAAATCTACAATTCTTCATTCCAAAAGAAAACCTCCATTGAAGAACCACATTTACGAACAAAAATACAATTGATAAATCGGACCTACATGCATTTTTGAAGAGAACCCGATATTAAACTTCAGAGCTAAAAATACAGTCAATAACACTTAATGTAATCCTCTAGATTTAATTAGCCTTCAATAACACTTAGAAGCTCCAAATTAGCTCTAAAAATCTTTTAAAATTTCTAATTAAAACCTAAATTTTAGGGAAAATTAACAAGTGAGAAATTAAAACCTAATTTTTAGTGGAGGAGACAGAGAAACCACCACTGCTACCACCGCAGCCACCCCTTTGCTACCAATATGAAAGCAACACTAAGTTAACGAATCAACACTAAGCAAACTGTAAATGGGTTGAAAATACTAAGCAGACTACAAATGGGTTGAAAATAAACACATGCAAGAAAAAATCCAAAGAGATGAAGAACTTACGATAAAACCCTAGCCCCAAAATAGCTTATCTTCAAACACCCAATTAAAGATCTTCATATTTCAGCCTCAGAGAGAAGGTACACCCAATCAGATTGAACACAACCAACACTGCATAACCAGAGAAGAAAACTGAAAGAGAAGAACGAAGAGAAAAGGAACGAAGGAAACCAAAGCTCTGCAAGTTCGAAGGAAACCGAAGCTCTCTGCACTGACGAGCCCTTGGAGAGAAAAAGACTTATGTTTTAATTTGAAGTGCACTCAGTTCATGCTCCGTGTTTTTATTGATACACAACGTTTTAAAAAAATTGTTATCTAATTAAAACAAAAAAATGTCCTTTTAAAGAGATAACGTTTTTGCATATATATATATATATATATATATATATATATATATATATATATATATATCTACAAAGTTTTTTTTTAAAACGTTGTAAAAAAAAATACCACAACGTTTTTATAAAAAACGTTGTGGTTTAAGTGTTGTCTATTAGGTACTTTGTACTGGTGATATGTTTAGATCCAAGATGAGACTTAGGAACTATTCCTAGTTCTGTAATGAACTTTTCGTCCAAATAATCAACTTGTAGCTTCATGTATAGCTATATACTTTATCTTTATCACTAAACTAACAACTCTTTGCTGTTTGGAACCTTTTTAATTCACTGCACCACTATTCAAGGTAACGCTTTACCTTAAAGTGGATTTTTTGTCGTCTTGGTCTGTCTAAAAAACCTTGAGTCTGTTAAGCCCTCTAGTTTTAATTTAGATCCACCATGAATATGATCACATCCATAGTGTCGGTTAAGTACTTTAAGATATTTTTCATTAACTCATAGTGAACTTCTCCAGAACATAACTGATCAACATCAGGTCTCGTATATTTCATTGCATACATGATTGTCACTCGTGCGATCTCTCTTTTTAGGATTTTGTGGGGACTATTAAGAGAGATACACTCCATGGCTCATCAACATGATACATCCCATAGAGTTTGCCATGCTAAACGGCTTTAGCATCAAATGAATATACGTTCCTTGGGTTAAGCTGAGCATCCTTTTAAATTTATCTATATAGATTTGTATCCCCAATTAAGATACTCTTCCCAAATCATTCATGGAGAAATTTTTAGACAACTTTATCTTTACTGATTGTAGCATTAGTATGTCATTCCTTATCCGTAGTATATAAACATATAACACTAGGAATATCACGATGCTCCCACTGACCCTTTTGTACACACTAGGTTCATTCTTGTTTTTGATAAAATCAAACTCTTTTGATTGTCTCATCAAAAAGAATGTTCCATTTTTGAGAAGCTTGTTTCAATCTATTTCTCTGAGTGTCTACAACTCTTACCTCATCGTATGTAATTGGATTATCATCTTCTATGATGCGTACCTCATCATCATCATCTATGATGAATCCATACCTCCTAGGTATCTTGAGATTATTCCGATTTATGATTCATTGTTGTCTGATAGGTCTATCTACAAGTTCCTCTTATTTGACTTATAGTGTTTTGTGGTTCTTGAAATCTTCAAGATCTATTATCCTCCCACTAGCCCCTTCAATGATAAACATCTTTATCTTAGAAGGCAGCATGTTTCGTAACAAACACCTTTTGCTAAGTAGGATTATAGAACATATACCCTAAACTTACTTTAGGATGTCCCACAAATCTGTACTTGTCCAATCTTGTCCCATGCTTATCCTTTGAAATCTTTTCACATAAGCTGGACAACCCCTTATCTTAACTTACTTAAAATTAGGAGTCCTTCCTATCCATAACTTTTATGGAGTCTTGTGGCCGGATTTTGAGGTTACCTTTTCGTAGATATGCAGCCATTTCTAGGTCATGACCCCAGAAGGATACTGGAATGTCAGTAAAATCATTATGGACCATACCATGTCCAACAAGGTACGATTTTTTCTTTCAGATACATCAATCAATTATTACGTATCAGGAGACGTCCATTATGAGAAAACCATTTGAGATGATCTAGAAACTTATTGCACAAGTATTTATTCCTTGATCTAATCAATGAATCTTAATACTTTGCCAATTTGTTTCACTTCTGAATTCTTTGAACCTTTCAAATAATTCATACTTGTATTTCATCAAATACACACATTCAACTCTTTGAATGATCATCTCCTTTTCTTATACTAGTTTGTTCAATTTACAAAATATATTTTCACCTAAGTCAAGTATACAAAATCCATTAAGTAATATTCCAGTTCTATACAAAACATTATTATTATAAATAGAACAATAATTGTTCTTAAATATAATTCCAAAGATTTCATTGTCCAACAATAAAATAGAAATAATGTTTCTAACGAGAACTGGAATACAATAAAAACTTATTGACTTAATAGATTTACCCGTAGGCAATGCTAAACTATAAGTTTCTATGGCTAATGCAGCAACCTTTGCTTCATTTCCCACACATAGGATTACTTATCTTTGTTTAGCTTTCTACTTCTACTTGGTCTATTCATAAATCTATATTTTTGATAACCAAAGTCGGTATCCAATACCCAAGTAGAACCTTGACTTAAAGAAAAATTTATTTTAAATCATGAAAAAATTTGTATTTGTAACCGAAACATCACTAAGCTTCTTTAGTTAGCCTCTGCAAGATGCTTCTCAGCAGCTTTTTTCCGATTGTCCGTGCTTATTGCGGTGGAAGCAAACTCCTTTGCTATTCAGACGCTTTGTTCTTATTATCCTTTGTTTTTGCCCTTTCTATTTACCTTCTTAGAATCGTTCTTCTTTTTAGAAGATCCTTTGGCCCCTACTAGTAAGACTTGGTCTTTCATAGTTGGAAAGTGACACTCAACATTTTTCAACATGTTAAGCAAATTAGCGAGGCTGATATCTAGCTTATTCATATGAAAAAATTCACGACAATTGTGAAAGGAGTCCGAGAGTGAGTGCAAGATCAAATCTTGGCTCAACTCTCCATCCATGACAAAACTCGTTGTCCTAATTGATCCATCAAATTGATAATGTTAAGGACTTGTGTCTGTACTGTAGTGTCGTTGGTCATTCTAAATCGGAAGAGCTCCTTAGATATCTAATATCTATTAGTCATACTTTCCACACCATCAACTATTTGACGTGCAGGAGTATAGTAGGAGCATCCATAGTTTCATGTTGATGCTGAAGCTCGTTACTCATGGATGCGAGCATGATGCATTGAGCCAACTGTGCATCATCTTGCCATTTTCTAAAAGTAGCAATCTCTTCCTCAGAGGCATTGTCTGCAACCATTGCAGGGATAAGCATATTAAGGACATAAGATAGCTTTTCAGCCATAAGAACTATTCTCAAATTCATTAACCAATCCGTTTAATTCGGTTCGATTAATTTAGCATCTAATATGCTACGCAATGATAGTAATTTAAGACATTGTAAAATTATGTAAATGAATTTGTAATTAACAACATTTTAGCATACATTCTTTTATTAATTACCAAAATAATTTAGGTCTTGTTTTAAATTGGTATTTCCCACTATTTTCATCAAACTATATTACCCTCAATTTATATAGTTCGGCAATATCTAATTAAAGATATGCGAGTGAGAATAAGGATCCCATTTCAAATGTATATAGCCTTGTGTGTGCACAACAAATTATATATAAATAAATAGGTAGACAACTCTTATCAATTACATCAACTATGCAACTCCTTGTATTTTGCCTCTTAAATCATAATGGTTAAGTGTGTGCACATCCGAACTAAAATGATTTAAGTTAAGTCGACTTCAAAGATTTCCATATAAGTGAAGAGAAAACTACACCCTTGTGTGTGCAAACAAAGCAAAGAATGTTCAATTCCTTATAAACATCATATGTAATAAAAACAACATCTTAAATATTTAATACTTGCCTTGTGTGTGCACAACAAACTCATATTAAATATTCAATACTCTATTGTTTCTATCATGCTAGAAGGCGACGTTCGATATTCCAAATATCTTTGAACGTTACAACTTAATAAAAAATATTTAAGGGGTTTGTTATTAATTTATCTCATCTTGTTTAGCGCGCATGCATATATATATATATATATATATATATATATATAAATAATACGCGTTTATTAATGAACATATGAGCATGTTTGCATATATATATATATATATATATATATATATATATATATATATATATATAGTAGAAGCATGCACATATAGAATACTATATTCTACCTTGATTGATTATGGACTTTTATTCTAGTTTGGTTCACTAGAGTCACCAAG
Source organism: Panax quinquefolius (assembly GCA_020205615.1). Lineage (NCBI taxonomy): Eukaryota > Viridiplantae > Streptophyta > Magnoliopsida > Apiales > Araliaceae > Panax > Panax quinquefolius. The sequence continues at coordinate 53,924,607 of CM035168.1, read as the reverse complement.
TGAACCAAAAGGTCAAACCCTAGGGGTGCAACAATTAATATTTAAATATAACTATTACATTTAAACCCGGGCTCCATTACAAACGGGTCTTCAAGCGCTCCTTGTTCCTTGATCTCCAATTCTTCAAAATTAATTCTAATTATTCCTATTACAAAACTATTTAAAATAAATAGAAACCTTGATCAGCAGTCAAAAGGAAGTACATAGGAAGAGGATAGAATTTACATTAAGAAAAAATTAGAGAAGACGAGGTACGCAGACCCCATTTAATAAAACTCATACATTCATGCATCCTACTAAAATAAAATCCAATCACATTGGTCAATAGTCCATAATCAATCTCATTTATTATCATACACATCATCATATGCATCAATAAATAACATTCATCTCATGAATATAAACATTCAATATATACATTTATATCATTTAATAGGCAAATTTAGTTAGTATAAAATCTAATTTTGAATCAAAATAAACTCCTTTATTTTAATCCAAATTTAAATCAAAATAAACCTCTTTTATTTTAATTTATCCAATTTTGAATAAAATAAACTATTTTATTTTAATCAAAATATTTAATCAAAATAAATTCATTTATTTTAATTAATTATGGAATCCAATTCCATGTAATAAAAATAAAATAAACTCATTTATTAAAGAAAACACGGATTCTCTTTTCTATTCACAAATAAACTCCTTTTATTTTGAATAATATGAAATCTTATTTCATATCTAAATAAACTTCTTTATTTAAGGAAACATGGATTTATTTTCCTATTCACAAATAAACTCCTTTATTTTAGAAAACATAGAATCCAATTTTAACTCCAATTAGTTATCATGGAATCCAATTCCAACTCTAATTAATTAGCATGAAATCCAATTTTAAAATTAAAATAAATCTTTTTATTTTAAAATTAAAATAAACTTTATTTTAATTATAAAATTATTAAGAATATTATATATATATATATATATATATATATATATATATATATAACGTTATTAAGGGAAGGTAGTGCAACATGCTTCAGCCACGGATCAGCGCAATCGGATTTCGTGATAAAAAAAAATTTAAATAAATTTTATACAACAAATTATGCCCAATTAAATTATTCTAAACACATATCAACATACATATCAAATCTGAATAATTAATAATTCACATAAAGGTTTGGCTCTGATGCCACTGTTAGGTTTGTAATATTCATGAACGCAATCAAATTACATAAAGTAAGCGAAAACGTGGAAAATCAGAGTTTTAAAATTTTACAAACCATATACTTGGATTATCCTTTATGCACAATTATTAATTAAACGAAAAGATATGAAGAACAAGAATCATACCCTTGAAGATTCGAGCTTCCTCAGGTACAAGTTCACTTCTAATCCTTTTCGCATTCAACTTGAATCTATCGGGTTTGGTTCCTTCCTTTGATCAACGTTAGCCACTCAAGTGTTTGGCCTCTAGAGGTGTTCCACCAAGAAAGAAAAAAGATTCAAGAAGATGAGTGTTTGGCAAAACCCTAGTTTTCTATCTCTATAGAAAAAAAGCGTACTCTCCCAACTATTGGAATTATGTATGTTGTGAAAAAGTTAACAACCACTTAACCCATAATAAGACTCCTCTTATTTATATATGTGGGCAACCCTCCTTAACAATTAAGGAATTGGATTTTATTTTAATTAATTAAAATCCTTTAATTAATTAGCCTCCTAATCTTATTAGGAATAAATGAGAGTACTAATATTAAATTAATTTTCAACTCTTTAGAAATTAAAATAATAATAATTGTAATAATATTAATAAGACTCCTCTTATTAATTTATATATTTAATATTTCTAAAATATTAAATAATAAATATTAAGCTATTTAATTTATTATATCACCATAGATTAAATTAAATACACTTAACATATTATTATGATTATGTTATTAACTTCTTAAATAATTATTCTTCCTTTTATGGTGTGACCCTTTAGGTTCTCCATATTAAACCTATTGTGAATAAATCAATTAGAATAATTCTAATCTTATTTAAATAAATAAATTAAGATATTAATTTATTTAAATAAATAATATTTATTCTACAATAAAGATAAGCCTCCCTAGCGATTAACGACTTTCCGTATAATATAGATTTCAATATTAATCATAAAAGAACCTTTGAGTATGTAGTTACTGATAATTCAATCTTTCCACCATACTGATGTCCCAATTAAATAAAAGACATGGAATTACTGTCAAGTCTTATTTTATTTAATTATATGTATTTCGATTCTTAAATGCACAACTCCAAATAATGCAAATTAGAAACTCCTTTATAATTTCATTCTGCCTTAGCCAAGGACTACTGGGTTGTCATTTATCGAATCATAGGGGACATTTCTCTTCTTTTACTAGAAGTGGTAGATTCTTTATTGATCATACATTATCTCCATGTATAACTTATTATACCCAAGCATACCCTTTGATATACCCTAAGGTTATTAAGGAATAAGTCAAAGTATCATACACAACATACTATGATAACCTCAAGTCCAAGGAGCACTTGTACTACTATCACTACAGGAATTCCTATTGACAGGCAAGTAAAACTCCATTAGGTATTCATTAGCGAGCCGCGTTCAATGAACTTATTCTCCAATAAGCACCTACATACTTGCTTTAGTGTCTCCAGACAAATAATCATAAGATCAATCATCCTCATCCAATGAGCAAGCAACGTATGTAGCAATTTATCCGGATTCACTAATCCCTAATTTAGTAATCCAACGATTGGGAACTATTTTAGTTTTAAGCTTTCTAAGAATTTAGATCTCACTAGAATGATCATCATTATTATTCTAAAAGCATTGCTTAAAACTATGGGTTTATCACATATTATAAAGAAGCATCATGTAGATAATTAAAAGCCTTTAATAAATTAATACTTTTTATTAATAAATGAATAAGATTGTTACAAAGTATATGCTTTATCATCAAACATGATTGGCTTGTGTGCATACTACTTTCACTGAGAATTCGAGCTTTCTGTAAATTATTGTTATATAACATGTTTATGATAATTATGTATAGTTATGATGTTGAAAGTTGTAGTCAAACATGAATGGTATGCTAATTTTAGATGACATTAGAAAAATAATATCAGTGTATGTTTCTATGAATATTTTCTTATATGGCTTGTATAAGTATCAATTTTGATGGTCAATTTGTATGCTAAGTTGTTAATTGAGTCTTTTATATGTTAGTTCATAAAGAAACGAGCATAATGCAATTTGAACGAAGCAATTTGGGCAAGTATAGAGATTACAGTGATTACATGTACATGAACATGTTTTGTAAGATAACAAAATTAGTATGTGATTGTATGCTAATTGTGAAATTGAACCTTATGTATGTTAATTGGGTAAGAACTTAATAAGAACGTAGTTCAAAGGAATGAATTCGTTGGATAATTATGGTTTACAGTGTTAAACCTTGTAAAACAACGTCAACAATGGAGTTGGGTTTTAAACTATGGTTTCAAGGATTTAAATTTTCTGAAATTGTTGTTTAATTGCTTTAAATTGGTATATGTATGATAAGTAAATGTTTATGAGTAATCTATATAAGTTTTACGTCTTAATTTAGATGTTAGCAGTATTAATTAATCCAGAATTTAGTTATTCTATTCTTCGTGGTTGGGTTCTATAAGTTTTGGCTCGGTAGCCAAATATGCGCCCGCTTCGATTTTCATGCCTCAACAAGGCCAAAAATCGTAGTCATAGTTTAGAACTTCGCTACTGAAAGATTAAAATTTGCTTCAAATACTTAATAGTAGTCTAGGTCGGATAGTTTTGACCTCCTGTAGTAAAACGGCCATAACGTTTTCATACGAACTCCGATTAAGCTGATTCAAGATGATTCAGAATGAGGACGAATAGTTCTATAACTTTTTTTCTTTAAGGTTTTCAATTTGAAATCGCTATGAAGGGTCAAAATGGTCATCTTTAGGACTATTGTATATTTGGAGCCAATCGGAGGGCGTCGGGATGCGCGAATGCAAGTGCAATCCTTTATTTATTAGTATAACCTAATGATAACATGTTGGACATGTAATAGGATGTTGAATCAAGTTGTTAATGTTTATGTGGTGCAATGACATGATCACTTAAGTAGTTGTAATAAAGCTAAAAAGTAATGTTCATGAAAAGATGTGATGTTGTTTAAACTTAAACTTAGTTAGTAGCTATACTAAAAGTAAGAAAGCAACTCATAAAGGTAAGGTTAGTGTAACTAATGTGTATTGTCAATACATATGGTATGTGTAGGACTTGTGGTGAACGTGAGTAGTGATTGTTTAACTTACGCACGAGGCAAGTTCTCTAACTCTACTTTTATAATTGTGCAAGTATCTAAACTATCTTTGAGAAAGTTTTCCTAAGTCTAAGCTTTCTTTGTGCAAGTTTATTAACCGTAATTATATCATGCAAGCTCCTAAACCTTATCCCTTAATTTTGAGCCAATCTTTAACTTGTTAATTAGCATGCAAATTTCTACATTCTAACACACTAATAATATTTGTTATGCATGCTTAAGATTCAACTCTAAATAAAGTTTTAACCTTAGCTTAACATTGTTCAAGCAAGGTATGTTACATTATTCAATACTTATGATCTTAGATTATTCCTAAAGCATGACCTTAGTACACAATGTTGATTCACTTATGAAATATTCCATAGCATAATGGTATTACAATTTTATTCAACTAATCCTTAGTTGATGTTCGTAAACTCTAAAATTACCTTGAAACTTATCCAAACCAAACTTACTTTGGTGTGGACTCGTATTCTAAATGCTGAGATGAACAACCCTATTATAGGGGATAACTTACGCATAGCGTTAAAATGTTTGTGCACAATACATTGTACAAATGGCTAATCCCCCTAAGTACGAGGAATCCTTATAGTCTTATGACTGTTAAAGTTGAAGTTAAAAGATTAGTTACAACTGTGGACATAGTTCGTGGTCTTTCATGACCCTCAGATATATATATTCCATATTTTGATTCCAGTCTTTGGTTATCATTGATAGAGTACTATTCAGTTTTGATGAGCCTATTCATTGGCAGTTGTTATTATCATGTTGATTCATTGCTATATCTAGTGAGCAATTATTTTTCTCACTCTTGCATATATATACACTCATTGCAGCTAAAGTTGAGAAGGTTGACGAACTTACAACTAGCAAAAGAAAGGGGAAAATGTACAAGTGATGAAGACTTGTAATTTTATTTTATTGTTATAATGATATACTTTTATTTAATGATGTGATATAATAATTTATTTCCGCACTTGTATGATGTTTAAGGTTAGACAACCTGGGATGTTTTTGGATTTAATGATGTAATCCTATTTAAAGGGAGGATTTATGGTTTAAATATTATTTTATTTGGGTAGATAGTATGAATGTATGGATAGTGAACACCAAATCATGAGGGAATGAAGTACCTAGATTTGGGGGTGTCACAATTTAACTTATACGCGATGCTTTTAAACTTGTCCATCAACAACAATTATACTACAATGGTTTTAAATTTGTCCATCAACAACGTTCATCGCGTTCTTCGCATGTTCTTCGCATTCTTCGTTCGTTCTTCATTTTTAATCTATATTTTGATACGATTTCACTTTTTCTTGGAATTCGATGTTATAAAATACCATTCCTTACTTATTTCACCGAATCGTTCATACGATTCATTCGGATCGCTCAAATTCATTACGAATCTTATACTTCCTTAAGAAATTTATAAAATAAATTTCTAATTCTTATTTCTTCATTTTCTCATGATTTCAACCATATGAAATCATTCCTAACATCTTTTACTTCTTATTCTCATTGAGTTATATTTTAAACATATAAACCTTAAAGAAAATTAATTCAGAAGTTAGGTTTTCGATACCTTTCTTCTTTAATCTCCTTTCGTCGGACAAAGTTTGCTCACGAGCAAGCTTTTCCTCTTCTTCCTCATCTGAAATCTCTCTCTCTCTCTCTCTCTCACACACAAATGTTGGAAGATTTTCAAAATCCTAAACAAATGAAATTAAGCTTCCTTTTTATAGATTTTCAAAGCTAGGGAAAAAATAGTCATTTTGCCCCTAAATCACTATTCCCACCTCTTTAATCCACCTCCTTACTATTCACGAAGCTTCCCTTGGAAGCTTCGTGCTTCCGTTTTACAGAATTTGTCCGACAGTTTTAAAAACTGCGATTCTCATAATTCAAATATTTTTGGATATTTCGTCTTTCCTTTACCGAATAACTTTTATGTATTCTTTGAATCTTCGAAAAACTGAAAACCACTTTTCAACGTTAAGCAATTTTCTTCACGTTTTCCCCTAATGTAGTTAAAACAATGAAAAGTACATAGCAGTACTTTTCGTCGTTTTTATTTCGTCCGATATTTGCACGTTTTTTGAGAAAAACTTTTATCAGCTTACTAAACTTTTCAAAATATATTATCATCAAATCTTTTGACGAAATGTCATTTTAACATACCGAACTCTCGGAAAGGATTAGGTTATTCATGTAATACCCAAAAATAATAATAATAATAATAATAATAATAATAATAATAATTTTTGTTTTTAAAGCATATTAATAGTACTTTATCTTTTGCTTGGGTTAACTAGTCATTTATTTTGGGTCAAACTAATTATTTAATTTTTGTGGGCTAATATATTAATAAATGTTGGATAAATTAAATTGGTAAAATTGGGCTCTAAACTAAATGGGTCTAATTTATAGTTATGTAATTTTTAAAATCCTATTAAAATTTAGAGGGTTAATAAACATATTTTATTAATTAATAAAATATTAATAATAAATAACTAAAGCACAAACCCTATTGTATACTTGAGTCAAGTTTTTTAAAAGAAAAGAACGAGAAGAGTGCAAATAGATTATAAGAAGGAGAAAAGAAAGAAAACAAATCGAGTTAAGGTATGTAAAATTATTTGTGTATATCGACTAATCGATTATTTTGAGCAAAAAGGGATCATCTCAAGGCTTATAGTATTTTTTTTATATACGACTTTTATTTTATTAAAGAAATTTGTTAGTCCAATTCACGAAAATCCAGCCACCATCCTAATTCAAGTGTATGTGAGAAAATAATAATAATAAAAAAATCGAATCCAAAGCTTTTAGTAAGTAATGTACTTTTGAAATGGTGAGGATTATATATATATATATATATATATATATATATATATATATATATATATATATTTTTTAATAAATATTTGGTCATGAAATTTTATAAATCAGAATTGGTAAATTAAATTGAAGTTATGTATATTAATTTAAATTAATTAATTTTACTGACATAGTTATAAAAGTTTCTAATAATAAATTTAATAGTATTATGTTATTAATGATTGGATAGTAATAAAATTTTATTAAATTATTTAGATTGAACGGAGAGAGTCTAAGCGTGTTTTTGGATTATACTTTGGGTATTACATTGCTTAATTCAGTACTTAATTCGCATCTTCAAATGATAATCCTTTTAATGTTGATTTGTTCGTTTTGTTTTCGTTTAGAAGTTAGTTATTGTTTCGCATGTTGTTCCTTCTCAAATCCACATGATAGTTTCGTTTTGGAGCATTGATATTTAGAACTCATGTTTGTACTCTTTGAACTTGTTTATCATGGTTAATATTAATTTCGATTTTTGTAGTGATGTACATGTTAGTATGTTTTGGAGACTTGTATTGATAATTCGCTTCGATCGAACATGTACACGTTAGAACCCTTTGTTTGGTATTATGTCGCATGTGTTGTGACATGATATTTTGTTAGAATACCGTAGGGTATACCGAGCTATAACCACCGTGGGGGGTACCACAGTATGTCCTCTTGGCACCGAGGCATGACACCTTTCGTGGCGAGCAGATCACCCACTGCTGCTCCGCTTTGTGCTCCGGTGGGAGTTGGCCATTTGGTGTTTTGTTGTGGGAGGCGTATGGGTGCGACCTAGTTTCTCGCTATGTTCTATTCGTTTCATGATTGGTGATGTTTGTGCCAAACACACCTTCCGATTTACATGCATTGGATTCGCGGTCCAATGTGTGTGACTTGCTTGTGTGGCATTATGTGATTTGTCAGTGTGGCATAATTTGACTTGCCTTTGTGACAAGGTATATTTCGCTTTTGTTCGAGCTTCAGTATGAAATAACACCCACCCATTTGATTCAAATTTTATTATTTCGTTGTGTTAGTTTTGTTCGCTTGCTTCATTCGCTCGTTTCATTTCATTTAATTGAGTTAGTTATTTCGGTTCATTATTTGTATTCTATATCCATACTGGGCATTTGGCTCATGCTGTATTTTTCTTTCGGTAGGTAATCAGGGGGATCAAGGGCAAGTGTGATGAGAGCTCCATTCATTCCAATGACTTAGAGATATTCTATTTAGTCTTGATGTGTCAGTTTATTTGGATTTGTAATAATTATTTTAGATTGCGGGTTGAGACAGTTTGAGATTTATTATGGTTGACTTGTGGTATTTATCAGTTATTAAGACTATTCTTTTGTGGCTTTGAGCCTTGCTATTAAATTCATCAATTTTGTTATGTTTTGAGTAACCTCTCTTTCTATTTCGGAAAGGGGGTGTTACAGAGTTGGTATCAAAGCCAGGTTCTTTCTTGTAGAAAACCTATTTAGGTTTGACCTGTGAGTTATGGGTAGACTTAAGGTTAGGTTTTTTGTTCTGCTTTGATTTTCTGCTCACTATCATATCCGCTATATTTGAATTTGTCTCTAATCTGCTTTGTTTATATTCGTGATCTCTTTCTTAGATGGCTCGTAGATCCGCTAGAGTTGCTGGGAGGCGAGGTAACAATAGGGGAAGAGGTTAAGGTCGGTCCAATGAGCAACCTAGTGATCAGATTAATGCTCAATTGGTTACCTTGGTGAATCAGGTAGTGAACCAAGCTTTACCTCAGTTGGTGGCACAGATTAGACAGTAATGCAAGCAGCCCACCACCGTAAATTCTGAAAGGTGAGAATCCGGGAAATAATAGTCAGCATGCAAATATTGAGGAAGGGAATGCGGATGGTCATGATCAGCAGGGGGTTGCAATGTATGTATGGTTGGAAAGGTTTCAGAAGCAGAAACCACAATCATTCAGTTCAACACCAACTCCAATTGAGGCAGAGAATTGGATTGCCCACCTGGAGAAGATTTTTGATGTGTTAGGGTGTTCAGATAATCAGAGAGTGCTGCTTGCTGCTTACTAGCTGGAAGGGGATGCACAGAGGTGGTGGAAGGCGACAAAAGTAACAAAAGGTGATGGTTATGCCGAGGCACTCAGCTGGGCAGAGTTTTGTGAGGTCTTTTATCAACAAAGATTTCCCAAATTACCGATAAAGAGGCCTATGTTAGGGACTATCTCATCCATTCGACAGAAAAGATGATGAGTCCATCACGACTTGATGACGAGGTTTACTAGGTTGGCGTGGATTTGCGGGAACTTCGCAGGTCTGCAATGAACAAAGTGAGAAGTTTAAGTGGCGGATTCATTATAGGTATCTAACATCTCATTAATACCAAGTTTGCGAGATGTTTCAAAGAATGGCTAATGCAAACAAAAAATATTCGATGGGAGCGACAGGATTTTCGGTCTTCTAGACCGGAGGGGAGTCGAAAGAGGGACAGAGAGGACCAGTAGAGTCAAACTTCAGTTCAGTATGGGAGAAGTCAGGGTGGTCAGTTGAACAGGAATCGTGGTGGCCAAGAGGGCAAGCGCGTAATCGTAATAGGGCTATCGCAGATGCTTCAAATAGGGCAAATCGTCGCCTTCAGCTACCTTGGTATGGACAAAATCGCGTCAGCAGGATGTAATCGTCCGCAGGGCAAAATCGTGGTCGTTATCCAGACCACCGGTGGGGTAACCCAATCTGATTCCGATAGCCCCCTCGTGCTACTTGTGGGGCAAATCATCCGGAAGGCAAAGCAACCACTCACTCACCGTATGCTTTTTTGTGTGGATGATGGGTCATATTGCTAGGGATTGTACTGGTCCACACGGAAATGGTGGGGGTGGTGGTGATAATGGTGGCAATGGAGGTCAACGTCAGGGTGGTCTAGTGTTTGCCTTGACATATAATCAAAGCAAGAGTGCACCGTGTATTGTTTCGCACTCTTTTTAGTTGGTAATCGCGAGGCTTCTATTTTATTTAATACGGGTTCTACTCATTCCGTTGTTTCTTTTGGTCTTTTGTTCGGACTGGGCGTGCCATCTCGCCTTTAGATTCATTATGTTCATTGCTACCCCGATGGGGACTTCTGTTGTTATTTCTGATTTGTATCATGGGTGTCCGATAAGTTTTGGGGATAAGATCCGTAGCGTTAATCTTCTTCCGATGTGTATGCACGATTTTGATGTCATTCTTGGGATGGAGTGGTTGGATAAACACCAAGCCACTATTGATTATCAGGCGAAGAAGGTTATATTTGGAGATGTGAAGTCTCCGGAGTTCGTGTTTCAGGGTTCACAGCCGAGTAGGGTGTTGAAGTTGATTTCAGCTTTGAAGGCTGGGAAGTTGGTAGCAAAGGGTTGTGAGGGGTATTTGGCATTTGTGAAGGATACCTCTAGGGGTGAGTCTCGTATTGAAGATGTTCCAATTGTTCGTGACTTTTCTGATGTGTTTCCTGAGAAGTTGTCAGGGTTGCCACCACAGCGAGAAGTGGAGTTTGTTATTGAGCTTGTTCCTGGTGTGGAGCCTATATCTAAGGCACCGTATCGGATGGCACCGTTGGAGTTGCAGGAGTTGAAGGAGCAGTTGCAAGAACTGTTGGATCGTGGTGTGATTCGGCCGAGTGTTTCACCGTGGGGTGCTCCAGTCTTGTTTGTGAAGAAAAGGATGGGTCTATGAGGTCGTAGATAGACTACGAGAGTTCGAACAAGATCACCATCGTGAATCGGTATCCATTGCCGAGGATTGATGACTTGTTTGACCAACTTCGTGGGCTAAATATTTTTCAAGATGACTTGAGGCTCCGCTATCATCGAGTTGAGAGTGAGGGATGAGGATATCCCTAAGACGGCTTTTCAGACTCGATATGCGCATTACGAAGTTTCGTGATGCCTTTCGGTGTGACTAACGCTCCGGCGGTGTTTATGGATTTGATGAATCGGGTGTTCAGAGAGTACTTAGACCAATTTGTCATTGTCCTTATTGATGATATTTTGGTGTACTCCAAGTCTAGGGAAGAACATGAGAAGCATCTTCGCACAGTGTTGGGGATTTTGCAGAAAGAGAAATTGTATGCTAAATTCTCTAAATGCGAGTTTTGGTTGGAGCAGGTTGCATTTTTGGGCCACATTGTTTCTGCTGAAGGCATTAAGGTGGATCTCATGAAGGTTGAGAGGCTATCACTAAATGGCCAAGACCTACTACTATGATGAGAGATTAGGAGTTTCTTGGGTTTGGCGGTGGTATTATAAAGCGGTTTGTGGAAGGATTTTCCTTACTTGCCTTGCCATTGACTCACTTGATGAGAAAGGGCGCAAGTTTGTGTGGAATGAGGAGCGGGAGAAGAGTTTCGAGGAATTAAAGAAACGACTCGTGACAGCTCCTATACTTGCATTGCCGTCGGGGATAGGAGGGTACCAGATTTATAGTGATGCTTCTAAGAAGGATTTGGGGTGTGTTTTGATGCAACACGGTAAGGTGATTGCTTATGCTTCTAGACAGCTTAAACCTTATGAGGTGAACTACCCCACACATGATTTGGAGTTGGCAGCGGTGATCTTTGCCTTAAAGATTTGGAGGCATTATTTGTATGGGGAGACTTGTGATATCTTCACCGATCACAAAAGTCTTAAATACATTTTCACTCAGAAGGAGCTCAATATGAGACAGAGGCGTTGGTTGGAGCTTCTAAAAGACTATGATGCTAGAATTCAGTATCACTCGGGAAAGGCAAATGTGGTTGCAGATGCTCTTAGCAGATAGAGTTTTGGGAGTGTAGCAGCTCTTATTACACAACCTCAGCTTATCTTGGATATGGAGAGGATCGAGTTGGAGTTAAATGTACGAGGTTCAGATGGGCATTTGGCAGGTATGAGAGTGGAGCCCTCTCTTATCTCGCGGGTCAAAGAAGCTCAAAAGGAAAATGGGGAGTTGTGGAGTATGACGCAGAATCTAGAGGAGGGCAAGCAGTCTGAGTTTCGTATTGATGACCATGGTGTGATTTGGTTGGGTGAACGGTTTTGTGTACCGTCAGATCCAATCATTAGAGAGGCTGTGTTGGTTGAGGCTCATAGTTCGCCATTTTCTATTCATCCAGGTTCTACAAAGAGGTATAGGGATTTGAAGAGGAATTTTTGGTGGAATGGGATGAAACGAGATGTGGCCGAGTATGTTGGGAAGTGCCTCACTTGTCAACAAGTGAAGATAGAACGTCAACGAGCTAGTGGCTTGTTGCAACAGTTAGACATTCCAGTGTGGAAGTGGGAGGATATCACGATGGATTTTGTTACTGGTTTGCCAAGACTTTCAGGAAGAATGATGCCATTTGGGGTAGTGGTGGATCGGTTGACTAAATCGGCACACTTTTTGGCTATCCATGAGGGTTACTCGGTGGATAGGTTGGCACAAATCTTTCAAAGAGGAGATTGTTAGACTTCATGGTACTCCGCAGTCTATTGTTTCGCATCAAGACCCACTTGTTCACTTCAAGATTCTGGAAAGGGTTTCAACGAGCTTGGGGCACTCGGCTCAACTTCAGTACTTCTTTCCATCCGCAAACTGATGGGAAATCCGAGAGGACTATTCAGACATTAGAGGATATGTTGAGGTCTTGTGCACTTGAGTGGTCGGGTAATTGGGATGATTACTTGAGCCTAGTTGAGTTTGCTTACAACAACAGCTGGCATGCAAGTATTGGAATGGCTCCGTTTGAGGCATTGTATGGTAGGAAATGTTGGGCACCAACTTGTTGGGATGAGGTTGGCAAAAGGGCCATAGAAGGGCCTGAGTTAGTCCAAATCACTACGGAGAAGGTAGCGGTGGCTAAGGAGAAATTGAAGTCGGCTCGATCACGACAGAAGTGTTATGCTGATAAGCATAGGAGGACTTTAGAGTTTGAACCTGGTGAGCATGTGTTTCTAAAAGTTTCTCCTTAGAAGGGTATTCGACGATTTGGGTTAAAAGGGAAACTTAGTCCGCGTTATATTGGACCATTTGAGATTCTGGAGAGGGTTGGTGAGGTTGCATATCGGTTAGCTTTGCCACCACAGCTAGCTCATGTGCACAGTGTGTTCCATGTGTCAGTGTTGAGAAGTTACAATTATCATCCGTTGCACGTGGTGCAATATCCGTTCGATAAGATTCGAGAGGATCTTACTTGTGAGGAACAAGCCGTGGCGATTTTGGATCGTCAAGAGCGAATTATGAGGAGGAAGACTATTCCGTTTGTAAAAGTTTTATGGAGAAATCATTCGGAGCGGGAGGCTACATGGGAGATGGAGGAGTCTATTCGAGCGGAGTATCCGCATCTCTTTGAAAATTAGGTGCGTTCCATTCTTTTGATTCCGGAGACGGAATCCTTTTTAAGGGGTATGTGATGTAATACCCGAAAAAAATAATAATAATTATAATAATAATAATTTTGTTTTTAAAGCATATTATTAGTACTTTATCTTTTGCTTGGGTTAACTAGTCATTTATTTTGGGTCAAACTAATTATTTAATTTTTGTGGGCTAATGTATTAATAAATGTTGGATAAATTAAATTGGTAAAATTGGGCTTTAAACTAAATGGGTCTAATTTATAGTTGTGTAATTTTTTAAATCCTATTAAAATTTGGAGGGTTAATAAACATATTTTATTAATTAATAAAATATTAATAATAAATAACTAGAGCACAAACCCTATTGTATACTTGAGCTGTTTTTCGTCTGAAAGAAAAGAACGAGAAGAGTGCAGCCACATTATAAGAAGGAGAAAAGAAAGAAAACAAACCGAAAGTTAAGGTATGTAAAATTATTTGTATATCACTAAATCGATTATTTTGAGCAAAAAGGATCATCTCATGCGCTATAGTTTTTTTTTATATATACGTCTTTTATTTTATTAAAGAAATTTGTTAGTCCAATTCTCGAAAATCCAAATTGCCATCCTAATTCAAGTGTATGTGAAAATAATAAATAAAAAAAAATCGAATCCGTGCTTTTTATATGGTCAGCTTTTGAAATCGAATCCAGTCAGTCATGCGGTGACGTTTTATTTATATATATATATATATATATATATATATATATATATATATATATTATTTAATAAATATTTGGTCGCTTAAATTTTATAAATCGTAATTGGTAAATTAAATTGAAGTTATGTATATTAATTTAAATTAATTAATTTTGCTGACATAGTTATAAAAGTTTCTAATAATAAATTTAATAGTATTATGTTATTAATGATTGGATAGTAATAAAATTTTATTAAATTATTTAGATTGAACGGAGAGAGTCTAAGCGTGTTTTTGGATTATACTTTGGGTATTACATTGCTTAATTCAGGTACGGATTCCGTACTCCTTCAACGATAATCCTTTTAATGTTGATTTGTTCGTTTTGTTTTCGTTTAGAAGTTAGTTATTGTTTCGCATGTTTGTTCCTTCTCAAATCCACATGATAGTTTCGTTTTGGAGCATTGATATTTAGAACTCATGTTTGTACTCTTTGAACTTGTTTATCATGGTTAATATTAATTTCGATTTTTGTAGTGATGTACATGTTAAGTATGTTTTGGAGACTTGTATTGATAATTCGCTCGATCGAACATGTATAATGTTAGAACCCTTTTGTTTGGTATTATGTCGCATGTGTTGTGACATGATATTTTTGTTAGAATACCGTAGGGTATACCTGAGCTATAACCACATGTTGGGGTACCACAGTCATGTCCTCTTGGCACCGAGGCATGACACCTTCCGTGGCGGTGTGATCACCCACCTGCTGCCTCCGCTTTGTGCTCCGGGTGGGAGTTGGCCATTTGGTGTTTTGTTGTGGGAGGCGTATGGGTCGAATTCCTAGTTTCGCTCGTTTCGCTTCATGGATTGGTGATGTTTGTGCCAAACACACCTTCCGATTTTACATACGCATTGATTCAAGGGTCCAATGTGTGTGACTCGCCTGTGTGGCATTATGTGATTTACTGTGTAGCATAATTTGACTTGCTGTGGGCAAGGTATATTTCTGCTTTGTTCGAGCTCTGTGATGAAATAACACCCACCATTTGATTCAAATTTATTATTTCGTTGTGTTAGTTTTGTTCGCTTCGCTTTATTGCGTTCGTTTCATTTCATTTAATTGAAAGTTAGTTATTTCGGTTCATTATTTGTATTCTATATCCGTGATCGGGCATTTGCTCATGCCGTATTTTTCTTCCCAAGCAGTAATCGGGGGATCAAGGGCAAGTGTGATGAGAGCTCCATTCATTCCAATGACTTAGAGATATTCTGTTTAGTCTTGATGTGTCAGATTATTTGGAATTGTAATAATTATTTTAGATCATGGGTTGAGACAGGTTTGAGATTTATTATGGTTGACTTGTGGTATTTATCAGTTATTAAGACTATTCTTTTGTGGCTTTGAGCCTTGCTATTAAATTCATCAATTTTGTTATGTTTTGAGTAACCTCTCTTTCTATTTCGGAAAGGGGGTGTTACAATTCAAACCCTAACCCTTAGGGTTTCGTGAGGTGAACAGTGCATATTTCGTCTTTTTCCCTAGAAATATTATATTCCCGAAAAAATTTCATTTTTGTCTTGAAAATTCTTACTCTTTCAGTTTAGCTCGTAGCCAGAATCCTCCCGATTAATAATCATCATAGGTTATAGAACGATTAATAAACAAATAGCACATAATATTATTAATAAAAATTTATTTTATTAATAACTAATTCTTTAAATCTTAAATTTTGGACAATCCAATTTTTCGGGTTGTCACACCATCAAAACTTCTTTGAGCAAGCATGGATTATGAAAAACTCATATCTTAACAATAATCTATCAAAACCTTTTAATTAATTTTAAATCACATAAAAACTATAAAACAAAGGTATTTCAATAATGAAACATGAAGGCGAAATCAATTAAGCATAAAAGCATAAATAATAGAAGAGATGAAATATATTATCACGAATAATTATTTAATTTCATCTTCATCCTAGATATAAAAAATTAACTAGACATGAAAATAAATAAACTAACTAAAATAAAGAAGAAGTAGAAGATTGAAAATAAATAAGAAAACTCCCTTTATTAACGATCATCCAACGAATTACGTACAATGAAGACGTAATTTAATCTACTCCTACTCCTACTCCTAACCTAAAATAATACAATACCTAATACTTATCTCTAAAACAAGAAACATATTTATAGGAAAAATAAATTTTGAACCCTAATTTAGATTCATTGAACTTATACACTTTTATTCTCTTTTCATGTAGGTTTCAACTTCCTAATAGCAATCAACTTCTCAAAGAGATCTTTACTTTCCTTTCTCTTGTTAGATTTGAGTTGTACACCAAGATTGTTCCACCTTTTTCCTTCTCCTTGTAAGATTCTTCTTGTGGACATTCCTTATATGAATAAGAGCATCAAATATGGCTTGATCACCAAGATTTTGACTTTATTGCAATAAATATTAAAACCTACAAAATAAAATAAAATATATTAATTTAATAAACTAATATAATTAAAAGGACAAAATTAGGGATAATAAAATTTATGAATTACATGTGTATCACTCACAATATAATCTGTTTTTATCAGTATATAAATCTTCTCCTTTATTCAATAACACCTTAGGAGGAGAATCGAATACTACACTAAATATGAGCTAGCTAGGTTAGTTAATACAAGTAACAATACACATATTTACCATTTATTAAAAAATTACAATTAACCAAGTAAATATCATCAAAAAAATAGCCCTTAAAATGCACTTTCTCTCAAAACCATCCTCCCTCTTTGCTCAACCTTCCATTTTCTTCATGCAACCTCAACCTCCAACTATGCCCACCGCCGCCACCACCATTTTCCCAACAACCCCGCCGCGGCTTATCCACGCTGCTCCCCATTTCTCCATGGCAGAGCAGAACTCGCCTACAAACAAAACCCCCACCATTATTGATCCCTTGAAAACCTCTCAACCCATCTTTCGTTCTGGAACTTATGTAATCCAAGTCCCTAAAGATCATATCTATAGCCTTCTACCACCAGAACATGCCGCCCTAGCAGACTGCTTTCCCAACAATATTCCTATCCAAAAAAAGCCCACTAATTATTCTTGCTTGTGCATAATAATAATCCCCTCACTTGTTATAATTCTCATTGTAGGCCTAATATTAGGCCTAGTTTTTAAGCGCCAAAATCCCATATACCACATTGAGGATGCACGAGTACATGTCAAGAATTCGGAGTATGCTATTTTGTTGAAAGTTGAAAACCTTAATCCACATACGAGCATTTTATATGGCAAAAATGGTGATGCTTCTTTATCCTTTAGGCATAAGGAGATTGCTAATGGGAAATACCCTAATTTTGATCAAGGTCCTAAGAATTCGACTATTTTTAAGATGATTTTGCATGGCTCAAAATTGCATCGCCTGAAGAAATGGCGCAAAGTATGAATCATACGAAGAAAAAAGCACACATTTATTTATCATTGCCTATAAATGTTTCGTTGAGAATGAAGATTGGGGGTTTGAAGATTAAGAGCAAGAAAATCGAAGTGGGGTGTAGTTTGATATTGGATACATTGGCAGAAAATAGTCGGCTTCTGTCTCAGGAATGCAGCACTTGAAGGATTTCAAATTTGTTGTCTCGTTCCTGTCTCATCTGTCGTGAGGAATTCAAATCTCCAATCTAGTTTCTTATCTATCTGTTGATTCATCCCATGTATTGCCCTTTACGTATTTTTTATTATTGATTAGTGGCAAAGTAGTTGTAGATGTAAATAGATAGGATTAAGTGCAACAATACATAGGAGGGACAATAGATAAGATAGACAGTGTTTTTGACTCCACTTGAAGCTACCCAAAACAAGATATTTGAAAGGGGCATGACCGTTTAATTGGAAGTTTCTTTCTTACCCAATTTTTCAGGAATCTTTTTTCTGATGTTTTCCCCCATAAAACTTCTGAGCCGGATACTGTAAATTCTTCTCAACTTTTTTCCTTAGCAATGTATAATATTTTTTTTCCCACCAATAAGCAATACAAAGATTTGCCGAATCTAATAGTTTTCATGTGATATATAAGTGCAGCTTTATTTTGTTAAATTCTTATTCTGAAGAATTATAGTAAGCATTTTCTTTAGGCACACTAGGGGAACTCCTACAAAATTCCAATATTTTCATAAATATAAAGTAGGGTTACCTTAATAGTGTGACCTTTGGATTCTTTCTACCTTAATAGAACAAGACCTGGCATCCAATGCCTTGAGATGTGAGACTGTAGATCTACAAAGGTGACAACTGGATTCACGAATGGGGGTCATTCGTCAAAAAAACAAAATCTAATTAAAGAAACTTGGATTTTGTACATGGTCATTCGTCCTGATTGCATATCTAAAATAATGTATTTTGTAAAAAAATTAATTAAAATAAATACTATACATTTTTTGAAAATCACAAAAAAAAATTTGCATGAGTCCAATATTCCGGTCGGACAAACATGTCCGCCAAGACTTATTTCTATTTTTTTAGTGTTTACGAATTTTTAGAAAAGTATAGCACCTTAATACGTATGTTTTGGTGCTTAACACAAAGCCACTAGTCAGTTAGATAATATCATTGCATTTATATAGAGGTGATATTATATAGAAGGGCTAGAAAAGCATAGCTTGAGTCTGGCCCAAAAATAGACCTGCCTGACCCAACTTGAAAAGAGGTCAAAACCAGCGTGAGGCCTAATTTGTGCCTGAGATTTGATATGAATAGCCTGAAAAATCAGATTTTTCAGGTATGTGGTACATTTTTATTTAGTTTTATTTTTTTCATTTTACCCCTTCCTAACTATATAAAGGCTGAAGTAGAAGGTATTTTGTCCATCAAATTTTAAAAATTATATTATACA
Organism: Panax quinquefolius; assembly: GCA_020205615.1. Classification (NCBI taxonomy): domain Eukaryota; kingdom Viridiplantae; phylum Streptophyta; class Magnoliopsida; order Apiales; family Araliaceae; genus Panax; species Panax quinquefolius. The sequence goes on along the minus strand of CM035168.1, from coordinate 53,905,459 downwards.
TTCATGTATTACACATTTATTTTTAATTCTATTAATCTACGTTATATATATTTTAAATTTTCTAAATAATAAAGAGTAAGCTTATTTAGATTTTACTTTTATGTTACTTTTATCTTTAAAAACATTAAAGACCATAAAATTAATTTTAAAAGAAAAATGCAAAACAAAAATAACAAACAAACAAATCAGGCCTGAAAAGCCCGACGCCTGGCCTGATGTCTGCAAGCTAAGCTTGCAGGCCTACTTTAGTATCCACTTTTTAAGGCCAGTCCAACCTGGCCTGATGTCTACTAAACTTGCATGCCTACTTTAGTCTTCATTTTTTGGTCAAATCCCAACCTGACTCAATCTAATTTGACTAAATTTCAAGCAATGTTTTGAAACCCAGCCGGCCAGGCGGGGTTCAAACGGTTGAACCGAGAATCAGTCTTATAGTCTGATCCAATTTAGTTCGATTTTACCAAAATTTAGGTTGAACCGGTTGGTCATCGTTAAATTAATTGATTAAATTAACTAAGTGACCTGATTTTTAATTATTTTTAAAAAAAATTATATTACAAATTTTTTAATATTAAAATTAATCACTTTTAATACTATTGTAATACAAATTTATTATATTTTAATTTATCAAAACAAATAATTTTAAATTTTATTAATTATTAATAATATATTTTATATATTTTTAATGTTACTAGTTCAATAATAACGATTCGAGCATGAGTGAAACTGATGAATAGTCATAATGTAACACAATTGAAGCCTAGACTCTACCCACCACGACATTTTAAAAGATTCATTCTATTCCCATTGTTTTTCAAAAATTGGCTTAAATTAATTTTTTTTAGTTAAATTGATTAATTTTAAATTTTAAAATTAAGCATATTTATTTATATTTTTAAACTTATGAAAATTGGAAGTAGTAGTAAATTCAATATAATTTCTTACTGTTATAGTTATTGCACCTATATTTAAAAGAAAATAGTATAAATTTTGATTATAAAATGTTTAATTTAACTTATAAAGTCAAACTAATATAAATCAAACTGAGGAGGGAATATATGGTTTTTGTTTTAAATTTTATTTAGGAAAATATATAAGCTGAAAAATAGTTTTCCCTAAGAGCAATTTTATTTCATCATCGAATATCTAAATATACAAATTTACAAGGGGCATAACAAAATTTACAAGGCAGAAGCTTCTCTTCTTTTCTTTTTTTTCTTTTCCTTTTTTATAATCGGGTACTCATTGAACATGTTTAAATGTTTTTATTTCAAAAATATCTATGTCAATGTTTTCAAATTTTGTTTACTTACAAAAAATATGTAGTGTTATCATATTAATGAACGATTTAACTTCACTCATTGAATTTATTTGTTAGAAAAACATATATTGTTAGTTAGCTTTATTTATTTATGGATTTGTACACCCTATATATATTATACTATATATAAATAGGCAAATGGAGATCGTATTCAAAATTAACTGAATCATTTAGATTGATTAACGAGTTAATCTTGAGTTGATCCCAACTCCCATGTCAAGTTTATAATTATATTAAACTTTTGGTATCAAAAACTTTATGTGAATATAGAAATTGGACATAATATATTTGAATTTCACTTATTTATATTTTAACCATAATGACACGTAAAAATATAAATAAGTGAAATTTATATACACTCATATCCACCTAAAAAGCTACGTTCATATTCATTTGTTGTATTATTTTAAAGGTATACATGTATGTATTAAAAAATATATACAATTTTTTGATAGATAGCATACAAATCTTTAATATCATTCATACTATACTTACTATTTATATTCAAATTATACATCATAATTTTAGATTATATTATTTATACTAGTCTGTGTGCACGGATTATCAGTTTAACACTAATTAAAGTTATTTTTGAAGTTATTTCAATTCTTATATATAAAAGCAAGACTAATTTTAGAATTGGGTGAGTCAACTCTTAATTAATTAACAGTTAAACTCGGTTGATTTTTCCTCTATCAAAATCAGTAGTCACTCATGCAGAATTCAATTGGCTTTTCGTCTTCATCTTTCACGTTCATTTTCGAGAAAATCTAAAGTCGAGAAGCAAAGGTTAGCACATTAAATCAGATAACAAATTTGTTGTTATGATCCGTAATTTTATGATCATAGATAACATTTTATCAACTTTGTATATCCGTAATTTTATAGAAGCAAAGGTTAGCACATTTTATCCGTAATTTTATCTATCTATGTATATCCGTAATCAAAGAGTTCTCAGATTACAAACCCTCACACCAGGTTCGTTTTAGTTGTATATCCATCATGTTATCAACTTTGTTTTTTCTCTAATTTTGTTGTATTCCCATGAATTTGAAAAACACAATCGTGTCTTCATCTTTTTTTTAATAGAAAGAGACAATAAATCTTCTACCGAATTATTTATATCTGTATTATTTTGGAGCAATGTCAAGCATGAAGCCAGTATTGTTTGCAAACCATTAAATATTGCCTTCATTGGCGGTGTAAATAAATATGGGTGGTCCTTGGTGTAAGTACTTGTTAATGAGGTACTTTTGGTTCAAGGGTTTGTTCAAAATGAATTAGATCTCTGATTTGGGAGGGTTTCTTCATGAATTTGTACAAAAATGAATTAGGTATGTGATTTGGGGTTTTTCATTCTTGAAAATTGGGTATGTGAATAGGGTTTTTTTCATGAATTTATTCAAAAAAATGAATTGGGTATGTGATTTGGGATTTTTTTGTTCATGAATTTGTTTAAAAATGAATGGACATGTGATTTGGGGTTTTTTCTTCATGAAAATTGGGTACAACTTCCCATATGTGTTTCCCCTGCAATAATTTTCCACATTTTGGTTGCTTATTATAAATTGAGTTGTTTTACTTGGGATGCATGTGTTATTTCTAATTGGCAAATTATTCTGACAAGGAGATATTTCAAATTAACTATAATGAATTTAATTCAATTTCCTTTCAAATGTTGTGATTCTTTCGTGTGTTATGCAAGTTCTAATTGGAGGGGTGTTACAGACTGATTGATGTACTCATGTGTAATTATTGAAGCTGATCAATGCCATGAACACTGTGGATGTAATACTCGAGAATTTCGAATTTCTGAATATTATTAATAAATATATTAATAAAAATCGAGTATTTATTTGAGTATAATTACATATTGTTGTGACAAGAGTTATAGCACTTCTATTCACTTAAATTAAGTGTTGAGAAATATATGACAGTAAGATAATGTGGTAACATTGGTGAAGAGTTTAACATAAAGCTTGTGGTAACATTGGTGAAGAGTTTAAGAGAGAGACTGTTTAATAAGAGAAAGATTAATTATGTGTAATTGTATATAATGGAATGATTATATAACTCCATGAATGAAATAAATAAGATTTTTAGCTAGTAGTATTATCAATTTGGGATTTAAGTCATGTTATGTGAAACTGGTATGATGGTAGAGGTCGGGACTGACATGAAGCTAAACCAGCTTGAAACCTTTGCCGGACCCAAGGCAATGCGCTTTTCCTCATAGCAGACAAATCAAGCAGCAACTACACCAAAGGGCCGTAGTTTGAAAGTTTTTTATTACTGTAGAAATTATATAGAACATTATTGTAATGTGTGACATTATTAAAATCATATGATAAGAGTACATTTAATGGTATGAGGTACCAAGTAGCAAAATAAAATTATGTGTGACATTTTAATACATAAATAATTAATTAACTGTGTATCTCAGAAATTCAAAAAAGAATTAAATGTTTTAATTTTTAAAATAGACATTTAATATTGGATAGTGTTATAATATTGATGTATGTGCACTAATAATATCTATGGAGAATACCCGGTCAATAATACGTAACTGCATTATTTTATCTCCATTAAATATTAAATTATATGAACCCAGTGTACATGGATTATATGATATGGGTACCTATATAATCCCTAAATTTTCATTATGTAGTAACATTTGTACATTAGAATCACACGAGGGAACAAAAAGGGAATTAAATTAACCACAATTGAACCAAATGCTGAGGATTTAAAAGCTTTGTTCCGTTTCAGTTACCAAACAGTAACCTATATCTACTTTATGTAAAATGCAAAGCTAAGCATAGTGACTACAACCTACGTGATGATGGCTGGAAATGGCTGAGGAAATGGTGGTTGACCAACTCTTATATAACCATTGTTTTCTTCTTCTACCCATTGGATTCCAAACTTAATGCAAAACCATTAACCAGACAACCATTTCTCTATAAATGGCAGCTTCATTTTCAATTCTTGTTGCTGTGAATTGTCTGAGGAATTATAAGTTGAGAGTGTGAGTTTCTTTGTTGAGTAGGAAGGAGTCTGAGATTGTAAATAGTAGACATTTAAGCTTCAAGAAGGTAAAAATCTGATTTTGTATTCTTAATTTCTAACTTGATGAATTCCTGGAATTTCTATGAAAACTTCTGTGATTATGGTTGTGGATTGATATAGATGTGTTTACTAAGCTTGTTTACATGTATGATGTAAGACCCCGAATTTTATGAAATAAAAGTATTCAATTTTTTTATAAATATTATTTTATTTCGTAAATGGTTAAATTGATAAGAGGTTAAAGTTAAGGGTGATATATGAAAATTTTGCAAAGTAAGCAAGTTGATGTAAAATATTCATTGTGTCGGGGAGTATTCGTTTTAACAGGGAATATTCGTACGACGACATAATCATTGGTGGACCCCACAACGAAAGTATTGTCGTAGTTAGAAAACGACAGAAATATATTTTTATAAAAATAACAGCGAAAGTTTTACCGTTAAACTGTTGAACTACTCGGTAGTAAAAGTACAAGAATACGCTGTGGTTGCATAAGAGCAATACGATATTGATTATTGATGCTTACGTGAGAAATCACTCGCTTATACTCAATTATTGCTACATAATTGTCGCATCATATCTCTCTATATTATCGATTCAATTATTGTCACAAAGATCATCCGCAAAAAATATTTTATATTATTAAATCAATAATAGAGACGACAAAGATATTCATATTATTATTTGCAATATCGACAATGTTCTGTAAGTTCTGCAAGGAGGAGAGATTTGGTCACCTAATCATGCGCCTAATAAGAAGAAATCCTTATCGGAAAGCCCCCTCTTTCTTGGGAACGACCTGATTGTTAAATATTGTGAGTTATAATATTAATAATGAATAAGTTCGTGTTGATCAAAGATGAAATTTATAGTTCCATTGTGTTGAGATTATTAGCGTTAGTGGAAATCGATATTTATTTCGATAATAATTGATGTCTGGAAGTTATATTGACCAATCGGGTAATTAATCGGATAAATTAGTAATTAATTGCTATTAATTCACATGCTTATAACTATGTGTTCACATGTGTGTATTACTGATTCACATGTATGTATTATTAGGGGAGGTGGCGCAAGATTGATAATACTTGCATGACTAAATTAAAAATAAAGGTATAGATGAATGTACTATACTGTAATTTGTATTTTTACATGTATAGAACTATTGAGTCACATGATTGTACTATTGATTCACATGATATACTATTAGGGAAGGTGGTGCAAGTTTGATAATACTTGCAGGACTAAATTAAAAATGAAAGAAAAAAATGAAGGTATTATACTGTAATATTTTGAGCCCCAAAACGTGCAATTATCGAAACTATATTTTTCTATAAATTAAAGCTCATTCTTCCTTCATTCTCACCAATTCACTAAGACTCACAAGAGCACTTATAGAGAGAAAAGCTATATAGAGAGAAGCTATAGAGAGACAGAAGAAGAGTAGTCTGCTACTTCACTACTCTAGTATCCAGTCTTTTTCTGAGGTAAGGGGTATTATTTATTTCATATTCTGAAGAGATATTATTTTTCGTATTCGTATGAATATTATTTTCGTTCAATATTCGTAAGGAATATCATCTTCGTTCAATATTTGTAGGAATATTATTTTCGTTCAACAGTCGTAAGGGGTATTATTTATTTTATATTCTGAAGAGATATTATTTTTCATATTCATATAAATATTATTTTCGTTCAATATTCGTAAGGAATATCATATTCGTTCAATATTCGTAGGAATATTGTTTTCATTCAACAAATGTAAGGGGTATTATTTATTTCATATTCAAGAGATATTATTTTCATATTCGTATGAATATTATTTTCGCTTCAATATTCATAAAGAATATTATCTTCGCTCAATATTCGTAGGAATATTATCTTCGTTAAATATTCGCTGGAATATTATTTTCGCTCAACAAATTGTAAGGGATGTTATTTTTGTTCAATATTCGCTTGAAATAATATTTTCTTCCATACTCTATAGTATGTAAGTAATATTATTTCATTTCAGATTTTGAATTTTATACATATTTTGTTGAAGTTTTGGCTTTTATACTCCATGAAATTAGTAGAATATCTTTGATATTTGCGCTTCATCCAATATCTTTTCATGAAAATATTATTCTGAGCTTTCTGGATAATTATTGATCTTTTCATGACGAAGTACTATTCACGAGTTACTATTCATGGGTTACTATTCACCCCGTTACTATTCACTTAAATATTATTCATTCGGGTATTCGGGGCACTTTTCATGCCAACTATTCATTATTCTATTCACTGATTACTATTCACCAATATATTCACTCAATATTATTCACTGGGTATTGGGGTACTTTTCATGCCGAGTACTATTCACGATGTACTATTCTCAAGTACTATTCATTGTGGTACTATTCACGGGTACTATTTACCCAAAAATACATTTCTTTTCCGTCCAAATTATTTTTGGTACATAAATATTATTCTTGAATTTTACTCCACAAAGCAAAGATCATGTTGACAATTTGATATTTTTAAACTCGGATAAATTTAAAGTCTTTAATATTTATCCTTGATTTCGCTTGATTAATGCTTATATTATTGTCATCATCATCATCATGCTTATATTGTGATGAAAGTCATCTTCGCTTACGTGCATAGATGGATCGTTGATTGGTATGATTATGATAGGGATCATTCTAGATAATCATGACCCGTAATGTTACAAATGATGTGGTAAAAGTCCTCATCGGCCCGTAGTATCGATGGACGCTTGTTGGTATGATTATGACCAGGATTATTCGGTATAATCATGACCATCGATGATTACATGAATATATTCGGCCGTATTGTAGGGATGATTCGATGATGTGGTTTATTTTTTAAGCTGAGTCTCAACGATAAAATTGATGAAAAACTTTTTAAATCATAGAAGAAAGTAGATATCATGCTCTACTTGACTCTTCTAATGGATTGCTTATCCCGCTGCAGTTGTTGATCTAAAACGTGTTGTCTAGTATATTCTATCAGTTGTTATACTGTCGAAGGCTAAGGATAATTTATTCTGCATTATCTTAGTCATGATATTTCTTACTGGGCTAGTTGAGCTCACCCTTTTCTTTCATTGTTCTCTTCAGGAAATGAGAATATAGCTGGGATGAGTCGGAAAATGGAGTGATGATCCAGGATAAGTGGCTTTAGTAGTCCTCACTATTCTGTGAAATAGTGTGATAATAATTGTAATGAGGACTCCATTGAGAGTGGATATTGTCTAGAAGGCAATATTCTTGTTTAAACTCTCAGCTATGTTTTATCGTATATTACCCGACAGTTGTATAATTAAGTTTGTATTTGATTTATGTACCAACTATCTGGCGACTCAAGATGGGTTATGTATACCTATTTTGGGGGCGTCACAGTTGGTATCAAAGCTTAGGGATATGATCCCTGGCTGAGATGTGAGACTAGAACTAGGAGGGGAGAGACGGGTAATTCCTTTGCTAGTATAACCTACCTAAGTTTATTTGGTATTTAATTGGTCGGTCAGAGTATATGGATAATATGTGATATGTCAATTAACCCTTGTTTTGTGACAGTGTTTGAAAATGACATCTAAAAATGTTGAGATCAGCAATGAAGCACATGAGACCGTTGAGTCACCAACGATCAATACCTAGGATAATGTGCAACATGAAGACAATAATCCTCAGGTAAATAACAACACCGATCAGGTGATGAACGATGAGATATTCAGAGGCTTTATGCAATTCATGCAACATCAAAGCAGAGAGACTCTGCTCAAAATTCGTGATGGAACATCCGGCAACTCTCGGATGGTCATTGCTAAGCAGTTCAAGGAGCTGGGATCGTCGGAGTTTTTGGAAAAGCCAGAACCACTTAAGGCGAAGACGTGTATAAAGCAAATCACCAAGATATTTGATGTCTTGGAATGCTTAGAGGAGCAAAAGGTTCCCTTCGCCACCTTTATGTTGCGCAAGAAGAGGCGATTATTAGTGGGAATCAGAAGCGTACCCACCGACGACTCAAGATGTCTTGGAAGAAGTTTCAAGAGTTGTTCAACGACAAGTACTTTCCCGAAAGTATTCGTCACATGAAGGTAGTGGAATTCATCAAGTTGGAGCAAAACAATATGACCGTGTCGCAATACGAGGCTAAATTTGCGGAGTTATCCCGGTTTGCATCCCATTTGGTCGATAATGAGGAGCGAATGACGTGAATGTTTCTAAGAGGTTTGAAACTCGATATACGTCAATACCTCATTTCTCACAAACTTTGTTTATATTCAGATGTTGTGAATATGGCTCAGTTATTAGAGTGTGATAATGAGTTAGCACACCTAAAAGGCAACGACCAACAACACGATAATAATCATACCGGTGGCAACGGCCATCGGAACAACGATAACCATCATGGGGGAAATTATCATGCCAAGAATGGTAAACACTTCGGTGGTAATCATGGCCAAGATAATAGAAGTGGAAAATTCGGAAAGAGAAGATTTAACGATGATGGGAAGACGTCGGCAGCAGCACCAACACCAACAACAAATTCTAGGGGAGGAGAACGACCGCCAGTTAGATGCTATAGATGCGGAGAGGAGGGACACATAAGTCCAAACTATTCACAGCCTTCCAAGGTATATTTTAGTTGTGGAAAAGACGGTCACATAGCTTGATTTTGTCCTGTTGCGAAATCAAGTCCAACTGGGATGGTGGCACCAAAGGCAGATACAGACAAAATAAAGTCGGTGGTTTCAGGAAGAGCATTTTTCGCGACTTCTAAAAAAGCGAGTAACCCGAACAAAGTTATCATGGGTTAGTTAATTATAAACTCTTGTGAAGTCTATACCTTGTTAGATACCATTTCTACCTATTCTTTTATTTCTCCTACTTGAGCTCAACGTTTAAATTTAAATCCAGAGAAATTAGACTTTGACTTATCTGTTGAAACTCTGTTAGGAGAAACCTTAATTACATGTGCTATCCAAGTATTGGATGAGAGTCACAGTTTTTAAATGATATTTTTATCGTTAATAAATTTCATGACGTATTCTCTGAAGACTTCCTGGCCTACCCTAGAGCGTGAAATCAAATTTTATATTGACCCCAGTATAAAACCCATTTCTAAAACCCTTAAATATTTCTTCAACCAAAATGAACGTATAATGCGCCAAAGACATTGGCTCGAGTTGTTGAAGATTACGACCACACCATTCAATATTATCGTGGAAAAAATGAATGTGGTAGCTGATGCATTGGGTAGAAGATCGTATGCGTTTACGATTGTAACGTTGTTAACACAAAGACCCATGTCGTATAACTTACAAATAATGAAGATAGAGTTAAAGACTCTAAGGACCCACGTGGTGATATCAAATATACGAGTAGAATCGACTTTAATCAATAAAGTTAAAAGCCGTTCAAGCTACAGACCTGGAGCTGATGAATACGAAGAGGAAGGTTCAAGAAGGCGTTATTCTAGAAGCAAGACTCGATCAAGAGAGGAAATCTCAACCCTTGATTTTATTGGTCTATTTGAAATCCTCGATCGAGTAGGAACTATGGCCTATAGACTCGTTTTACCACCAAGTATGTTGCATGTTCATAACGTTTTTCACGTATCGATGTTACGTAAATATGTGGACGACCCGAACCATATTATTGAATTAGAACCAGACGAAATAGCGGAAGATTTAACGTATGAGGAGATACCTGTTAAAATCTTGGATAAGAAGAATCATATTCTACACTCAAAGGTTATACCTCAAGAGTTAGAATCTGACGAGGTATCCTCACCTCCTCGGCATACCAGGTACGTACGTAAATTTCGAGGGTGAAATTTCATAAGGAGGGGAGATTGTAAGACCCTAAATTTTATGAAATGAAAGTATTCAATTTTCTTATAATTATTATTTTATTTCGTAAATGGTTAAATTGATAAGAGGTTAAAGTTAAGGGTGATATGTGAAAATTTTTCAAAGTAAGCAAATTGATATAAAATATTCATTGTGTCAGGAAATATTCGTTTTAACAGGAAATATTCGTACGACGGTATAATCATTGGTGGACCCTATAACGAAAGTATTGTCGTAGTTAGAAAACGACAGAAATATCTTTTTATAAAAATAACGGTGAAAGTTTTACCGTTAAACTGTTGAACTACACGGTATTAAAGTAGAGTAATACGCGTGGTTGCATAGTAGCATACGGTATTGATTATTGATGCTTACGTGAGAAATCACTGAGTTATACTCAATTATTGCTACAGTAATTGCTGTATCATATCTCTCATATTATTGATTCAATTATTGTCACAGTATCATCTGCAAAATATTTTATATTATTAAATCAATAATTGAGACGACAAAGTTATTCATATTATTATTTGCAATATTGACAATGTCTAGAAATTCTGTCAAGGAGAGGTTTGGTCACCTAATTGCGCGCCAATAAGGAGAAATCCTTATCGGAAAGCCCCCTCTTTCCTGGGAATGACCTGGTTATTAAATATTGTGAGTTATAATATTAATGATGAATAAGTTCATGTTGATTAAAGATGAAATTTATAGTTCCATTGTATTGGGATTATTAGTATTAGTGGAAATCGACATTTATTTCGATAATAATTAATGTCTGAAAGTTATATTGACCAATCGGGTAATTAATCGGATAAATTGGCAATTAATTGCTATTAATTCACATGCTTATAACTATGTGTTCACATGTGTGTACTATTGATTCACATGTATGTACTATTAGGGGAGGTAGTGCAAGATTGATAATACTTGTATGACTAAATTAAAAATAAAGGTATAGATGAAGTTACTATTGTAATTATTTTTTTCACATGTATAAAACTATTGAGTCACATGATTGTACTATTGATTCACATGATATACTATTAGGGGAGGTGGTGCAAGTTTGATAATACTTACAGGACTAAATTAAAAATGAAAGAAAAAAATGAAGGTATTATACTGTAATATTTCGAGCCCCAAAACGTGCAATTATCGAAACTATATTTTTCTATAAATCAAAGCTCATTCTTCCTTCATTCTCACCAATTCACTAAGACTCATAAGAGCAATTATAGAGAGAGATGCTATATAGAGAGAAGCTATAGAGAGATAGAAGAAGAGTAGTCTGCTACTTCACTACTCAAGTATCTAGTCTTCTTCTGAGGTAAGGGGTATTATTTATTTCATATTTTGAAGAGATATTATTTTTCGTATTCGTATGAATATTATTTTCATTCAATATTCGTAAGGAATATCATCTTCGTTCAATATTCGTAGGAATATTATTTTCGTTCAACAATCGTAAGGGGTATTATTTATTTCATATTCTGAAGAGATATTATTTTTCGTATTCGTATGAATATTATTTTCGTTCAATATTCGTAAGGAATATCATCTTCATTCAATATTCGTAGGAATATTATTTTTATTTAACAGTCGTAAGGGGTATTATTTATTTCATATTCTGAAGAGATATTATTTTCATATTCGTATGAATATTATTTTTTCGCTCAATATTCATAAAGAATATTATCTTCGCTCAATATTCGTAGGAATATTATCTTCGTTAAATATTAGCTTGGAATATTATTTTCGCTCAACAGGTTGTAAGGGATGTTATTTTTTTCAATATTCGCTTGAAATAATATTTTCTTCCTTACTCTATAGTATGTAAGTAATATTATTTCATTTCAGATTTTGAATTCTATACTCATTTTGCTGAAGTTTTGGCTTCTATACTCCATGAAATTAGTAGAATATCCTTGATATTTGTGATTCATCTAGTATCTTTTCATGGAAATATTATTTTGAGTTTTCTTGATAATTATTGATCTTTTCATGACAGAGTACTATTCACGAGTTACTATTCATGGGTTACTATTCACTTAAATATTATTCACTCGGGTATTCGGGGCACTTTTCATGCCAGAGTAGTATTCATGAGTTACTATTCACCCAATTACTATTCACCCAAATATTATTCACTCGGGTATTTGGGGCACTTTTCATGTCGAGGTACTATTCATGAGGTACTATTCCCGAAGTACTATTCACAGGGTACTATTCACGGGGTACTATTTATCCGAAAAATACATTTCTTTTCTGTCCAAATTATTTTTGGTATATGAATATTATTCTTGAATTTTACTCCACAAAGCAGTATCATGTTGACAATTTGGATATTTTTAAACTCTGAATAAATTTAAAGTCTTTAATATTTATCCTTGATTTCATTTGATTATTGCTTATATCATTGTCATCATCCTCATTCTTATATTGTGATGAAAGTCATCTTTGGCTTACGTGCATAGATGGACTATTGATTGGTATGATTATGACCAGGGTTCATTCGGTATAATCATGACCTGTAATGTTACAAATGATGTGGTAAAAGTCCGATTTGGCCCGTAGTGCATTAATGGACAGTTGTTGGTATGATTATGACCAGGGATTATTCGGTATAATCATAACCATTGATGAATACATGAATATCCTTGGCTCGAAGTGCAAGGATGATTCAATGATGTGGTTTATTTATTAATCTGAGTCTCAGCGATAAAGTTGATGAAAAACTTTTTAAATCATAATTTATGATAGTAGATATCATGCTCTACTTGACTCTTCTAATGGATTGCTTATTCTGCTGTAGTTGTTGATCTAAAACGTGTTGTCTATTATATTCTATCAGTTGTTATACTGTTGAAGGCTAAGGATAATTTACTCTGCATTATCTTAGTTATAATATTTCTTACCGGGCTAGTTGAGCTCACCCTTTTCTTTCATTGTTCTCTTCAGGAAATGAGAATATAGCTGGGACGAGTCGGGAAATGGAGTGATGGTCCAGGATAAGTGGCTTTAGTAGTCCTCACTATTATGTGAAATAGTGTGATAATAATTGTAATAAGGACTCCATTGAGAGTGGATATTGTCTAGAAGGAAATATTCTTATTTAAACTCTCACCTATGTTTTGTCGTATATTACCCGACAGTTGTATAATTAAGTTTGTATTTGATTTATATACCAAATATCTGGCGACTCAAGATGGGTGATGTATACCTATTTTGGGGGCGTCACATATGAACCCTTTATGGATAGGTTTAAGCATGTTTAGAATGAAGGAATCGAAGTTGGGTTTGATACTCTGCAGATAGAGCTCTTTCATGGTTCTTTCCAGGAAGGGCGCAACTACGCCTTGATTTGTATTAGGGTGCGGTAGCAAATACCTGATCCCAAGAACCAGTTAAAGCTTACATTCGCTCTTTGTGATATTTCTAGCCTACAAGTTTGGTCTAGATATGCATGAAAAGAAGTATAATATGTAGTATAAAGCTCTCTTATAAGATATGAATTGTCCAAGCATGACCTAGTAGGAATTCTATAACAAAAGCTTAAAGTTTTGAAAACAAACTTTGATGGAACTTGTATTCTGCAAATTCTGAGCATGATAATATACATATATGACTGATTTATGAACATAAATGAGCATGGGTTGTGATGTATGGTCCCTTTGTTCTTGTCCAAATTGTGTGGCTTTAAACTAAATGCTTTTTCAAGGGAAATTTGACGTATTTGAAACTAATATCCATGGATACCACAACGAATATGTTCTAATTTTGTGGGCATGAGTATAAGGTCTAGTCATGCATGAAATAGGGTTATAAGATGCTTCGTATGCACTACATTGCCTTGACTTATTTTAAAACAATTTCGAAAGCAAACTCGGATATTTGATCTTCGTATTGAATGTAAGTCCCTAAACTCTTTACAATATATATGTTATATAATTCTGAATTATTTCCATCCAATCACACTTACATCAAGTAAATATCTATTGCTATTCAGAAATCATTTGTATATCTTGATATAGTTGCAAGCATTGAACTTATTGTTTTTAAATACATTATAAACGTTGTCTAAGCCATTGATTCGGCTAGACTATTATCGTATGTTGGAAAGCTATCCAGACAAATCGAATTGGTGCGGACTCTTATAATTGACTGAGATGAACAACCCTGCTTGAAGGGGAAACTATATAATTATCGGGAGACTGACGTGCGCACATGAGTATGATTAAATGTTATTCATAATGTAGGGTACTTAGGTTGATCACCTATTATACTCGTGTTATTGAATTTTTAGTGTAATACTATTAATTCTAGTAGAAGTGTTTAGTCCTTAGTGACTGCTCAGTGTTCATTAATCTTGAACTTTGATATGATTAACTCTTTTGTTAATATCTTTCATGTCCATAACAACTTTATTGAGAACTGTTGATAATTCCTGAACTACTATTCACTGTTCACCGTTATTACGATATTACTTGCTGGACAAATTTGTTCTTCATCCTTGCTTCCTTAAAACTTTCAGTTAAGGCAGAACGCGGTGAACCTTCAGGCAAGGACAAGGGTAAAGATAAGGCTTCAGAATAGCTTTGTTTCCTAGGGTTAGGAATTTACTATTATTATGTTGTATGAAGACTTAGTTACTATGATGTAATAAGTTATGTTAAATTAAGTTTTAATATTGTAGTAACGGATCGAGACCTTGGGACGAGAATAATTATGTTATGACATTATAAATTATTCTAGTATTCAGTTGTTAATGATTTTAGTATGATATTAAAATTTTCACGTGATGCACCGAATTCGAGATATGAGTGTCCGAATTTGGGGGCGTCACAAGTTGGTATCAAAGCATTAGATTATAAACCTTAGGAATGAGAATCCTTAAACTACAACCTTAGAAGAACTTGGAGGATAGAAGGAGATAAAACTCATATAGAGTTTCTCTAAGGATGTAGTAACATTATGAAATATATTTTCATTCTATACAATGGATTTATGTTTGATTTTGGCATTTTAACGGATTTTGTTATTTGTTGTCTTGTGTTTGTGGTTGTAGGATTTCGGATTTAGGAGGACCCAGAAGAGTGGTAGAGGAGGAGCCACGTGATATACATGTAGTGTATGAGGCACCTCTGATAGCGGAACCCATTTCGGCAGTAGTCCCTATAGATGACGAGGATGAGGAAGAGGAGATGGAGTCAGCAGTTGTAGAGTCAGATTCCGAGGAAGATCCCATGGAGGATGAGCCCGTGGAAGACTCCGACGAGGCTACATTCGAGGATCGGATGTTGGGGGAATACGAGGAATGGTTTTTGGAGTTTGAGTGCCGAGTTGAGGAACTAGAGACCCAACCTCAAGAGAGAGAAATCAAGATGCAGAAACTAAGGGGAAAAGACAATAAAAGGAAGCTGAAGGTGCAAGAGTTGGAGGTAGAACTTGCATATCGCAAAGAGGAAGGAGTGTAGATGGGAACCCTTTTCCATCGATCGATAGCCAGGAATGTTAAGTTGGCAGGCAAGCTAGAGGAGTCTTAGCAAAGGGAGTTAAATGAGAAAGTTGAGAAGGAGGTCCTTCGTACACAGTTAGAGATGGAAGTTATGGATAGGATCCACTTCAAGGAAAAGTGGGAAGAAGTTAATGATAGGGTAGGAGACCTGGAAGATTAGGTGAGATATAAGAGGAGAAAGATGAACTAAATGAACTACGCTTTTCGCACAGCTATGGAGAGATTGATTGATGGTATGTACCATTATCCGACGGAACAAGGGCTGAATCGTCACACTTTGATCAGAGAAATGATGGCTCACATGACACAGGTCGAGTACAAGAGCGCAGTGGAGCATGGGATGTTGGGATAGCTGGTTGGTTCAGTGTCCAGTAGTGTAGGTTATTGTGAATGATATGTAATCCCAATCTTTAGTGTGAAGTATGGGATAGTTATGTAAACCCCGAATAGGTTCATGTTAAAGGGGTAGTATATTAGTGTTTCCCCATCTTTTGTGATATTAGGGGATATATGTAAACGTTTATAGAAGTATGCTAGGAATGATCATAATGATGTAATGATTTGGCATATGAATATAAATGTTCTTATTCAGAGAATGTGTTATGAAATCTGTTTCCTTGTTACGTCAAAGAAATACTTAATTAATATAATTAAATAATAAGAATGAAATTTTGTAATGCACAAAATGCCACCCAGACGTAGACCAGCAACACTGGAAGAGTCAGTCGATAACGAGAGAGAACAAGTAGACCTTATCCAAAGGCAAGTAGATTTGCTAGGATAAGAAAGGCCCTACGGGGAAGAAATAACGAACTAGTACCACCCAACCCTCAAGTGGTTTCAGTTACGAACTTAAAGGACTTAGGAGTGTAGGACCTCCAGAATTCATGGGTACTACCAATCCTATCGTGGCACAGACATGGATCAAAGAGATGGAGAAAGCCTTAGCTATTGCTCATGTGGTTGAAGAGCAAAAAACTGTGTTCGCTACATATATGATGAGGAGTGAAGCAAACTACTAGTGGGAAGCCAATCAATAGAGAGCGGGAGAGGGGATTATAACTTGGGAAAGGATTAAGGATTTGTTTTTCAAGAACTATTTTCCAAAAAGCATGAAGGATATGATGGATGTGAAGTTTCTAGAACTAAAACAAGGAGAGATGACGATGGCTCAATATGCGGCTAAGTTCAACGAACTCACGCATTTTGCAACGCACCAGGTAGACACGGAAGAGAGAAAAGCTAGACGCTTTGAGTTAGGACTAAAACCTTGGTTGTTTAACAAGGTGTCGGTCCTTCAAATTGACTCATTCGCCACATTATTGGAGAAGGCAATCATTGTTGAGGGAGGTAGTGAGGTGTTGAGTCAGTACAACAAGGAAAAGAAGAACACGAATACTGGGGGAGATACTCGTGGAGGGAATAGTAGTAATGGAGGAAGTAACCTAGGAAAAAGGAAATGGGATAATAACAACAACAGAAACAACAATCAAGGAGGAAGTTTTCATGGAGGGTTTAAGAAGAGAGCGGAGGGATGCTCAAAATGTGGAAAGAACCACCAAGGAGAGTGCTGGAAGGGGCGCAGTGTTTGTTACAACTGCTGCCAAGAAGGGCATATTTCACCAAACTGCCCAAAGCCGAAGAAGTTCAAGGGATGTTTCACTTCTGGCTCCACCGAGCACCAGATCAAGGATTATCTCAAGAAGGGGAGCAGCGGAGGAAGCGGCTATCAGGGAAGAGGTAGCAAGCTTATAATCGGCGGACCGACACAATCCAACCAACCAACTGCCAGAACGTTTACAATGACTGTCCAGGGTGCATTAGCTACGAAGGATGTGGTGTCAGGTATTATCCCAATCAATAATATAAATGCCTATGTATTATTTGATTCAGGTGCTACCTATTTATTTGTGTCTAAAGAATTTGCTAGTTGGCTAAACATACCCCAAGAACGGTTAGGAAATCCTTTAAGCGTAGAGGTTGCGAATAAGGAAGTAATCCCCGTAGAATTCGTTTAACGAAACTGTTGCGCAAACATTAGAGGTCACGAATTGACCATAAAATTGATTCCGATTAGATTGGGAGAATTTGATGTAATACTAGGAATGGATTGGTTATCCAGCCACGCTGTAATAATCGATTGTCAAAAAAGTGTGAACCTTCAGACTTCAAATCGGTCTAAGGTAGTGTTTTATGGTAGGTCATCGCTTAAGCAATCGTGTTGCCTTACGATGATGCAGGCCAAGAAATTATTAAGAAAAAGATGTGTAGGTTATTTAGCCTATATAATGGATACTCAAAAGAAGGGAGTAGAAATGAAAAATATAGTGGTAGTCAAAGTTTTCCAAGACGTATTTACAGATGATCTTTCTGGTCTTCCACCAGACAGAGAAATCGAATTCGTAATAGACTTAGCACTAGGGTCTGCACCAATTTTGAAAGCACCATATTGTATGGCGCCAGTATAAATGAAGGAATTGATGATGCAACTGCAAGAGTTGCTAGATAAGGGTTACATTCGACCGAGTGTGTCTCCTTGGGGAGCACCAGTGCTGTTTGTAAAGAAGAAGGATGGATCGATGAGGCTTTGTATTGACTATCGAGAGTTGAACCGAGTGACGATTAAGAATAGATATCTGTTGCCATGGATAGACAAATTTTTTGATCAAATGAAGGGAGCGAAGTGTTTTTCCAAGATAGATTTACAGACCGGTTATCACCAATTGAAGGTACGAGAAGAAGACATAGCAAAGACGGAATTCCAAACTCGCTATGGATATTACAAATTTCTAGTAATGTCCTTCGGATTGACAAATACTCCGTTAGCATTTATGGACTTGATGAACCAAGTTTTCAAGCCATATTTAGATAAGTTCGTGGTATTATTTATCGACGACATTTTGATTTATTCAAAAACCAAGGAAGAACACGCTGAACATTTGAAGATGGTATTAGAAGCGTTGAGAAGGGAGAAGACGTACGCGAAAATTTTGAAGTGCAAATTTTGGATGGAGAAGGTTCAATTTTTTGGACACGTGATAGATCAAAATGGAATTTCAGTAGATCCTGCATATGTGGAGGTAGTAAGAAATTGGGAATAACCAAAGATGCCAACAGAAGTAAGAAGTTTCTTAGGACTAGCCGGGTACTATCAAAGATTTTTCTAAGATAGTGACCCCATTGACCAATCTGACAAGGAAGATAGTGAAGTTTGTTTGGATAGAGAAATGTGCAAGAGAGTTTCCAAGAGTTGAAGAGGAGATTAAGTGACGCGCCTGTATTATCATTACCAGATAATACGGGAGGATTTGTGGTGTATAGTGACGCATCGCACAAGGGACTTGGTTGTGTGCTAATGCAACATGGCAAGGTCATTACGTATGCATCATGACAATTGAAAGATTATAAAAAACGATACCCTACTCATGACTTGGAGTTAGCGGCAGTAGTTTTTGCGTTAAAGAATTAGAGACACTATTTGTATGGAGAAAAATGTGAGATATACATGGACCAAAAGAGTCTAAAATATATCTTCACATAGAAGGAGTTAAATATGAGACAAAGGAGGTGGTTAAAATTGATCAAGGACTATGACTGTGAGATTCTCTATCACCCGGAAAGGCTAACGTAGTAGCTGATGCCTTAAGTAGAAAGGGAAGGGATAAATTGTTTAAGTTAACAACTCAGGAGGAGTTAATAAGAGAAATGGAGAAATTGGAACTAGAAGTGAAGAAACCAGGAGAGTCTGAGGGAAAATTATTTGTGATGAAAGCTCATCCAGCATTATTGGATAGAATAAAGGAATCACAAGAAAGAGATGAAGAATGCAAGAAGATAAAGAAGAGGATAGTAGAAAATGAGGAAGGAAGGTTTAAGATGGATAAGGACGGTATTATAAGATTTGAAAGTCGAGTATAGGTGTCAGTTGTACCCAAACTGAGAGGAGAGATATTGCACGAAGCACACAATATGACGTATTTTGTTCATCTAGGAGGTACGAAGATGTACCAAGATCTTCGGGAACACTTTTGGTGGCCCAATCTGAAACGAGAAGTTGCGGAATGCATCAGTAGATGTCTTACTTTTCAAAGAGTCAAAGCAGAGCACCAGTGGCCGAGTGGTCTACTTCAACCATTAGAGATACCAGAGTGGAAATGGGAGCATATTACGATGGATTTCGTGGTAGGACTTCCAGTCAAGTAGAAAGGTTATGACGTTATTTGGGTTATCATGGATCGACTAACGAATTCAACTCAGTTCCTACCAATAAAGATTTATTTCGATTTGAATCAATTGGCAAAGTTGTACGTGAATGAGATCGTTTCGCGACAGTGTTGGTATCGATTGTCTCTGATCGAGATCCACGCTTCACGTTAAATTTTTGGAAAAGCTTGCAAGAGAGAATGGGGATACAGTTAAGATTGAGTACCGCTTATCATCCAAAAACCGATGGGAAGAGTGAACGAACCATACAAACATTAGAGGATATGCTTAGAGCTTGTGTGATGGACTTCAAGGAAAGCTGCGACGACCACTTGCCCTTAGTTGAATTTGCCTACAACAATAGTTATCATGCGAGTATCGGCATCCCACCGTACAAAGCTCTTTACGGGAGGAAATGCAGAAAATCGTTGTGTTGGGATGAAGTCGGTGAACGCAGAATTAGTTCAACAAACAGCCGACGTAGTGACAAAGATAAGAGCCAGACTGGTAGCTGCACAAGATCACCAGAAGAAATACGTAGATTTGCATCATCAAGACCGCGACTTTGAGGTCGAAAGTTACGTGTTTTTGAAAGTATCTCCTTGGAAGGGGAAGATAAGATTCGGTAAGAAAGGTAAGTTGAGTTCGAGGTTCATAGGACCATTCAAGGTATTGAAGCGAGTAGGCAGAGTGGCACACCAAGTAGCTTTACCACCCGAGCTGGAAAACATCCACAATGTGTTTCACATTTTGGTGTTACGTTCGTACAAGCCTGACTATAAGCACGTGATATCTTATGAGCCAATTCAATTAGAGAAGAATCTGACTTACGAGGAAATTCCTGTCCAAATACTAGATAGGAAAGAGAAAACTTTGAGAAATAAAACTATATCTTCTATAAAAGTAATTTGGCAAAACCACAACGCCGAGGAGGCTACATGGGAGTTAGAGGATAAGATGAGGAGGGACTATCCCCATTTATTTGTGTAACCTTATACAATTTCGAGGAATGAATTTTTATCAATGGGGAGGGTGTAATATCCGAGAATTTCTGAATATTATTAATAAATATATTAATAAAAGTTGAGTATTTATTTGAGTATAATTGCATATTGTTGTAACATGAGTTATAACACTTCTATTCACTTAAATTAAGTGTTGAGAAATATATTACAGTAAGGTAATGTAGTAAGATTGGTGAAGAGTTTAACGTAAAGCTTGTGAGAATTACCTAGTGTGGCATAATGAAGGACTAAGAAATTCATTAAGTGAATTAAGAGAGACATTTTAATAAGTGAAAGTTTAATTATGTGTAATTGTATATAATGGAATGATTATATAACTCCATGCATGAAATGAATAAGATCTTTAGCTAGTAGTATTATCAATATGGGATTTAAGTCATGTTATATGAAACTGGTATAATGGTAGAGGTCGAGACTGGTATGAAGCTAAACAAGTTTGGCAATCGCTAAGACCAAAGTAAGTATGCGCCCTTCTGCAAGAGACAAACTATCTCAAATTATCTTAGTGGCCAGAGTTTGAAAGTTTGTTATTACTGTATAAATGATATGTAACATTATTGTAATGTGTGACATTATTAAAATCACATGATAAGAGTACATTTAATGGTATGAGGTACCAAGTAGCATAATAAAAGCATGTGTGACATTTTAATACATAAATAATTAAGTAATTGTGTTTCTCAGAAATTCAAAAAAGAATTAAATATTTTAAAATAGACATTTAATATTGGATAATGTTATAATATATAATATTGATGTATGTGCACTAATAATATCTATGGAGAATACCCGGTCAATAATACCTAACTGCATTATTTTATCTGCATTAAATTTTAAATTATGTGAACCTAATGTACATGGATTATATGATATGAGTACCTATATAATCCCTAACTTTTCTTTATGTAGTAACATTTGTGCATTAGAATCACATGAGGGAATAAAAAAGGAATTAAATGAACCACAATTGAACCAAATGTTTAGTATTTAAAAGCCTTGTTCCATTTTAGTTACCAAACAGTAACCTATATCTACTTTACGTGATTTGCGAAGCTAATTACAATGGCTACTATAATGTCCGGTGAGTTTGAGAATCTAGTACATGATAATGATCCTTCGAGAAAGGTAATGAATGTGTTAAAGAATATGTAATACTCAAATATAATTGAGTATAAGTAAAGGTTATGAAATAAAGCTTACAAGAATTTATTGAGAAGAATGTTTGGAGTGGTAATATATAAAATCTATATTAAGGTAGTGTTGAGGTATTCAATCATAAAATTTTGAAAAGAGATTTGGTAAAAACCGAGTAAGAGAGGTTTCGTTGATTCCGAGAATGGAACCCTTATAAGGGAGGAAAGATGTGACGACCCGAATTTTCATAAGTTATTAAAATAAGAATTTAATAATTAAAATTCTTATTATGAGATGTATATATTTTGAATTATGTGTTTTGGTGTGAAGAAATTAAATTTATATGAGATTTAATAGTTGATTAAACTATTAAAGAAAGTGAAGAAAATTAGTTATAAAAAAGGAAAATGGTGGCAAAAGAAACTAACCTGAATAATATTAGTTAATTAAGATGGAAATTATATTATGGAATAATATAATTTAATTGGTATGCTGTTGTTAGTAATGGAATTATTATGAATTAAATCTCATAAATAAAGCGAGTAATTCATTTAATTTAAATAATGAATTAATGTAAATATAATTGTTTTAATAGAATGGGAAGGTAATATATTACATGTAAGAGTAACGCGTTTATGTAATGGCTTAATATATTATATTTAGTCAATTGAATGTAAATTGAGTATGAGAATGAGAAGAACCAATATAATTATAAATAAATATTGGTGTTAAAATTAATGAATTAAATAAATATCTAAATTTTTTATTAAAAGTATAGATTAAATAAATTATCTTGGGAAAATTTATGTAGGAAATAAATTGTATAATTATACATAATTTTATAATTTATTAAAATAATTAGTGGAATAAATATTAATTATTTTAATGGAAATGTTTAGTTGATTAGAAGTGTTTTACTTATGAATGTAATTCTATAAGACATATGGGTAAATAGATGGGAAGATTGTTGGCTGAGTGATTTACCAATAAAAAAAATAATGTAGTGTGACATATGTATCATATAGTAAAGGAGTTGTTAAAATAACTGCTAAAACTAAAACTGCTAAAACATGGCCTAGACTCTTTGAGTTTTATAACTACTAAAACTTTTTATTTGTTTTAACTGATAACCCAACTTAAAGTTCACGTATTCATCAGTTGGGGTTACGCTCATTATTTTCCTAAAGCTAAGAGTTAGAAAACAGAGAAGAAGAGAGAAAGAGAGAAATTGAGAGAGAAAGAGGAGAAATTATCTGTAAATTGACAAGGTTTTGAGAATCAAAGAAGAAAGAAGAAGAAGATTCATATCATCTATTCTAGGTTTAAAGAAGAATCAAAGGTAAAATTCTAACTTTAAACTTTAGTTTGTGTTTTTTTAAAGTTTTCTCTGTAAATGATTTTGATGAGGGAATTGTTAAGAAAATGGGTTACATTTGTTATTGATATACATGTAATCTATTATAGTTAATCTACAAGAGATTTTAGAATTGACAAATTCATGAAAATCATGTTAATGATGAAGAGTATAAGTTTTGTTTAATATATGTATTTTGGGTCCGTTTTGAGACTAAATTGATTAGGAGTTTATGTTATAATTATAAAATTGGTGATGTATTGAGTTAATACGATAAGAAATGAAAAGAACGCAAGTTGAATGAATCAATTTGGTTAAGAAACGAATTTGTAGCGAATGATCTCGTTAAACATGTTAAAACATGAAAATAGAATATGAACATGAGTTTTGGGTCAAAATTTGGGTTAGTTAATGTTTCTGTAGATTATTGATTCTTAGGTTTGTTGTATTTTTATGAATTATGAATCCATAGAATCGAAACCGGACTAATTTGGATGTGTATAGCTTAAGTTATGAAGATTAGAAGGAGAAAAAGGTCAAAATCGCAAGAACAGTAAACTACAGAATCTAGTTCTGCTAATGGGCACAGCTGCGTCGTGCCCTAAGTCTATTGGGGCAAAGTTGCGCTGTTTGCAAGGCTTAATTGGGCGCAGCTGCTCTCTAGGTGTGTCAGGTGTGACTGTTTTGACCTCCTGTAGTAAAACAACCATAATATTTTCATACGAACTCTGATTGAGGCGATTCAGGATGATTCATAAAAATAACGAGTAGACTTACAACTTTCATAATTTAATTTTTTCGATTTGAGGTTGGGAAAAGGGGTCAAAATGGCCATCTTTGGGATTGATGTGTATTCGGAGGCAATCGGAGGGCGTCAGACATGCACGTATGCAAGTGTAGTGCTTCTGACGATAAAAGATGTTATTCTAAGTTATAAAACATGAATATTATGAAGTATAATGATGCTTAACATTAATAAATGATGTATTAGATAAGTTGTATAAGCATACACAAGAGAGGTAAATCGGGCGTGTGACGAATGAACGTCGAAACGCCGTGACAATTGTTAATGAACGTAAAAAGTGTTTCAATTAAATTAAAATAAACATTATAAGATGGAATGGGGTTAATATAAAATCAATAAGGAGTCCTAGAAAGACTTAAACACTTGAATAAACTTCGAGTATGACTAAGAAGAAGTATAGTGAGATATAAGTCGAAAGTTAACACAAACAAATTGAACATTGTGTATTGATTAATAGGAAGGGTAATTGGGATGTAGAGTAAAGTTTACATTACAACTACCATGCGTTGCTATGTGACTAATAGTTTATGTGCATGATTATATATTTTTATAGAGCACGTGAAGTGCAGATAGCTGTATGCTGTAGGGATTTCGTCACATAAAATTAGCGAAAATTAAAATATTCAAAGACAATTTCGAAACCCTAAAACATGATCTATGCGATTAATATTGCCGATTATAGAAAAATCTCTGTAACAGCTTCGAATCTTCAACGCAATCTAATAGAACTACGCCTCTACGGTATCCACACGAACGCCCCGCGAATCGTCACACAATCTACAGTGAAGAGAACTGCGATACTAGCCACCAAGGATCAGGATTTTCAAAAAATTTCTCTCTAGTCTCTCTCTAAGAGCAGCTAGGTTTTTTTTAGGTTATGATATGATTCCTAAAATGGCTGATATATATATATATATATATATATATATATATATATATATATATATATATATATATGTATCACCAAAAGGAATTAATCAATACCTAATCTAATTAAAAATAAAATATAAATTTATATATATATATATATATATATATTAAATCTTAATTAAGTCTTACTTAATTAATATACATATATATAAATTATCCTATTAATTTAAATTTGTAATTTAAATACTATTAATCATATTGACATATTTAAATCCTTACGATTTAAATTAATTCCCTTTTAATTATGTTATATGTGTGTGACCCTATAGGTTATTATTACGTTGGCAATAATTTTAAAATCACATTATAAAATTATAAACAGTTCGCGGCATCAAGTAATGCATCATTGCTACCCAAGTAATAATAAGATCGATGATTCGATGCAACCTTTTCGTTACCAATGTTTCAATGTAATTTAATCCTTTTAACCCTGACATCCTAGATTAAACTCGAGTCATGGAATGTGGCATACTCGTCATAATTTAATCTGAGTTTTCTTGATCAATGAGTAGACTATATGAAACAAATCACTATTTAAGCATGGACATGTATTTCATAGTCCTACTCAATCAAGAGGCCTATGGATATCACCCCTAATATATAAGAGGGTTAAATTCCATCTAAATCACTCATAATCCTCACACGATTCATGATGTACCCAATAATCACCTTTATTGTCCACCCTATTAAAGGTGACTTTTGATGATATCAAAGTACATAAATTCATGTGTAGTAATATAGTGATTTTTGGTCGGAGGATCATTATATAATTGTCACTATGAGAATCGCTAATGACACTTCGCATAATGTTCCACATAGAATTCTCATGGTGAGTCTGTCCAGTACATCGTTCTCTAATATGTACCTATGCATTGACTCAATATCTCATATATTTATAACCAATGAGATTTGGTCATCAGTCAATCCACATACTAGTCTCAGTGTATCATTGTTGTCCCATCAACAATGATACTCGACTAGGGACATTTAAGAGAAATGATACTAATTGTAATTATATAATCTCATGTTCAAGTCACATACTTAAAACTATATAATTTGTATCACTATTCTAAGGAATTTTATTATGTTAACATTTATATAACGCAGTAAATAAAACCATAATAAAATCATTCATTTATTCAATGAAATATAATATCAAAATGTTAAGCTATTATATCAAATAATTGGCCTCTAGGGCATAAACTCTAACATAAGCTGTTAAACTGTTATTTGTAAACAATGATCAAGGCAAGTCTTTCAGTTCCTATTTGCTATGTGAACTTGACGATGAACTATTTTAAATCTTTATTACAAAGAGCCTGATGTGTTATATATGTTGAAAGTATGAAACGTTAAAGTCAATTTATGACTACATTGATTGAATAAAGAATGTTGATTGAGTAAGGAACTTAATCTTTATACTTGTTATGTGAACTGCAGCATGTATGCTATGTTAGTCCAATGATTATGAGATATATGTTAAGCATGTTATTATATGTTACGCGATGTATGAAAACTGTTAGATTTGTTGAGCTGTCGAGCTTAACCTTGCAAATAACCACTTTTTACAGGTTAAGGATTCAAGGTAACGCTAAGTGCTACTTGAAAGACATGAATAAGATGTAATACATGAAGATTTATATAGCTTGGCTGAGTTGTTATTATTTGAACCATGTTTAAGGTTTCAGATAATGTACTTGATAATTTATGATTTGAAATTTCATATTTAGTTGTAAAGTTTGAGCTACCCAATGTATAAGGGATATCGAGCTAAGATGTAAGATTTTATATAATAAATCTGATGAAGCGAACCTTAAAATAAATTTGATTCAAAGATGTGTAGATGATAAAGTTTTTGATTCAGGTAATTAAAGTAAGAAAATAGAAATGTTTAAATTATTCTGCATTTTATTAAGTTTAACATCGAATAATGATGTACAATCAGAAGTTGGATGTATTGTTAACGACTGAAGTAGAGAGTTTAATTTTATGAATTTTGGGGTCGTTATAGTTGGTATCAAAGCTGTAGGTTATAAACCTTAGGTAGGAGTACCTTAGGTTATAACCTTATAGAAGGAGGGTGAATATAATGAAAGAATAAACTCAGATAGAGTTTAAGTGATATGAAATAAATTTTCAAAATTTATAAATAAAAGATTAAAATATATATGAGTAGATTCAAAAA
Organism: Panax quinquefolius; assembly: GCA_020205615.1. NCBI lineage: Eukaryota > Viridiplantae > Streptophyta > Magnoliopsida > Apiales > Araliaceae > Panax > Panax quinquefolius. The sequence goes on along the minus strand of CM035168.1, from coordinate 53,878,058 downwards.
AGAATCTTGAGGTATTTAAAAGATATGAATATGGAGTTACCTGACTCTCGTAATAAGATGTTAAGAGTTATTAAATAGACGATGTCTACAAGATGAAGGTGATTAAATTAATAATAATAATGAACTAAAACATATTTTAATTGATGATATATTCAGAGAATGCTTATGAAATAAGGTAAGATAATATGTGTGGGTTCAAAGAAGAACCTGAAAATTCAAAATATCAGGGAACACCTAAGTTGAATAATCGAAAGACAACATGATTAGAGAGACAGGAAGATCATAAAACCAAAACAATCATAACTAGAAGAAGAATCATATGACAAGATGATTGTAGAATAAGATCATGACGTGATCTGGTTAAATTATAAAATGATAGATGATCTATAAAGAATGAATAGTTATAACTTGATGCTATAAGATAATGTACTATGAAATAGTACGAGGCAAACTTACGAGGAGTTATAAATTATGAGATACAAAAAATTCATATCGAGCAAAGAAAAATTAAGAGAGAGATAGAGTTAGGTGGGATTTCAATTGAGGACTCATGTGATGGTTAAGTTGTACAAACCTTTGTATGGGCAAGGGTTTTGTGTTTACACTTGGTTTATCACATTGATAATCATTGGAATTTTGGTGTCGCGCTATCAATGTATATATGATGAAAAGGTGATTCTTTTCTCATGTGTATATTTGATAGTTATAGACTATTAAGATTAGTCAGATATTATTAGGATTAGGTGCGAGTTCTTAAAACTCATACTTATGGTAAGTTGATGACTCATAATCATATGTATGTTTTTAAACCCCCTAAGCATATGGACAGTCCCTAATGGGATTTTGGACTACATATTGCTAGGACTAGTTCCTAAACTCATATTATTGTGACAAGTTCCTGAACTTCTAATGTGTGGTAAGTTTGATGAACTATATTGGGTATAGAAAGTTTGTAAATTGAGATATAATAATATTTAGTATAAGAGCATTGGTGGTGCTAGAAATAAAATGAGTTAGTAAGTAATGAAGTTGATGGAGAGAATTAGATATTCCAGATCTTCTAGCTTTGCTAGAATTAGATAATTTATGATGTGAAATTTCATATTTAGTTGTAAAGTTTGAGCTACCAAATGTATAAGGGATATTGAGCTGAGATGTAAGATTTTATATAATAAATTTGATGAAGAAAACTATAATATAAATTTGATTCAGAGATGTGTAGATGATAAAGGTTTTGAATCAGGGAATTAAAGTATGAAGATAGAAATGTTTAAATTATTCCGCATTTTATTAAGTTTAACGTTGAATAATGATGTACAACCAAAAGTTAGATGTATTGTTAACGACCGAAGTCGAGAGTTTAATTGTACGAATTTTGGGGCCGTTACAGCTACAACCTACGTGATGATGGCTGGAGATGGTTGAGGAAATGGTGGTTGAGCAACTCTTCTATAACCATTGTTTTCTTCTTATACCCCATGGATTCTAACCTTAATTCTATCCTTAAGGTAAAAATATGATTTTGTGTTCTTAATTTCTAACTTGATGAATTCCTGGAATTTCTATGAAAACTTCTGTAATTATGGTTGTGGATTGATATCAATGTGTTTACTAAGTTTGTTTACATGTATGAACCCTTTATGGATACGTTTAAGCATGTTTAGAATGAAGAAATCGAAGTTGGGTTTGATACTCTGTAGAATAGAGCCCTTTCATGGTTCTTTCCAGGAAGGGCGCAATGGCGCCTAGTTTATACTAGAGTGCAGCGTAGCTGTGCCAGTCCCCAGAACTAGATTATGGCTTCTGTTGTGCTGTGATGTTTCTAGCCTACAAGTTTGGTTTAGATATGCATGAAAAGAAGTATAATATGTAGTATAAAGCTCTCTTATAAGATATGAATTGTCCAAGCATGACCTAGTAGGAATTCTATAACAAAAGCTTAGAGTTTCGAAAACAAACTTTGATGGAACTTGTATTCTGCAAATTCTAAGCATGATAATATACATATATGACTGATTTATGAACATAGGTTAGCATGAGTTGTGATGTATGGTCCCTTTGTTTATGTCCAAATTGTGTGGCTTTGAACTAAATTCTTTTTCAAGGGAAACTTGACGTATTTGAAACTAATATCCATAAATACCACAAGGGATATGTTCTAATTCTATGAGCATGAGTATAAGGTCTAGTCATGCATGAAATAGGGTTATAAGATGCTCCATATACACTAAATTGCCCTTACTTATTTTAAAACTATTTCAAAAGCAAACTCAGATATTTTTCAAAATAAATTGCATTTGTATTGTAACGCCCCAGAAAATCGAACCTTTTGTAAATACTTTTAATAATGAATACAATAATATTATTTATTATTATTACGTGTTGATAAGATGAATACCATTCTATAACCTAGAAACGTCGTAGTATTTTAACTACGTGAGAGAATTAAAGTGTTTGAATTTCTAAGACGAAAATAAAAGCTTTCCGATAAATTTTCCGAAAAACACTATTCATCGACTTTTGCTCGGGAATTATTTTTGAACTTCCGAGAAATACGTAACGTTATAATATCAAGGTGAGATTGATTAAGTAATAATAATCTAAGTATAGAAAACACAATATTTCGTATGCGGACTTATTTTGAGAACGTTGGGAATATTAAGCGTTAAGAAGAGAAAGTATTAATCGTATGATGCGTAGACATTATGCAAGGTATTGAATGCAAGTATGATATGACGTATTATACGGATAAGTATGGAGAATGGAATAACGTATGTTATGAATTAATATACGAGCTAGCATACGAGAATTTTACGTGTAGTATATATATGTCAAGATTTTTAATTAAATTGAATGGACTTGTAGGATTGTTAGCATATTGGTAGAAGTCCAATAGAAATTGGATGTGTAAGCCCAAGTGTTTGATAATTAAAAGTCCTAGCTAAAGTAATGCAAGCCCAATAGAAATAAGCTAAACTAAATGAAGCATAAGCCCAATGGGTTAGCCATGATCCATGGAGCAAACCAAGAGTGATATGGATAGACTTGATGGGCAAGAAATTTATGTGATGATCAAGCATAAGATAAGTGTTGTGTTAAGCAAGAAAAAGAAGTGGCTAGCAAGTTTACTTAGTTGTAAAGTAAGGAATAGTAAGGAGGTTAGTTAAGAAGGTGGAGGGCCTAAATAACTCTTATACCCTAGCTTTGTCAAGCCTGTAAATAGAGAAGCTTGGATTTATTTGGTGCTTGTTATTTTTCAACCAACAACCTTCCTTATAAAGCAACTTAAGTGTTAGAGAGAATAAGCACTTTATAAGCCAAAACATCCTTTGCTAGATTTTCAAAGAGAAGAGAAGTACTAGTCTTCAAGGGTAAGACTCTAGTCTAATACATCTTTTATCTCTATCATTGTAGGGTTATAAGAGAAGTGTAATTGTATGCTAAGAACATATAAGAAGTAATTAATGAATGAACTTAAGCCGATTAAGTTGTGAATAAGCAACTAGAACCTAAATAAGTTGATAAACTTATGAAGAACTTATCATATGTTTGTCATATGATGTTAGTATGTTCAATATGGCATGAGAACATTGAGTAGGACTTAAGTCCATATTAAGTCATAAGAAAGGGAACTTGTAGTTTATAAGTTGATTAAGTCATTAATTTATGAGAACAAGTCAAAACTTACATTGATAATAAGTTGGTGTAATACGTAACTTAAAATGTTCAAATGATGATTAAAATCCATTTAGAATGATAATCAAACCATTAGTAATGAGGTTTCGCCGGAATTCACACGGTTGGATGATAATCGTCGAATTCGTGAAATTCTCGAAATGGAAGTCATATTTTGTGTTTGAACTCGGAAACATTGGTTTTCGATGGAGACAAATCATATTTGGCATTATAGAGTTGCGGACTCAAAAATGACCGAATTTTGACTTAGAACGAAGAAACGAGCGTTGAACGTTTACGAACATTTATCGTTTTCGTTAAAAATGAACTAATAGGTGAACTTTCAGCAAACGAAGTCAAATAGATAAAATTCTTACATGAACGCGTAGAGAATGTAATTTGTGAACCGTAGGCTTTTAAATGAGCCAATTCGGACCTATAACGAAGAAGTTATGCGTCTGGGAGTTTCGCAAAATTTCAAAATTTACAAAATTGTCTGAGGCACAGAGTCCGCCAGCATGACGCGACTCACGACTTCTTTAAGGCACGCCATGCAATGAGGTCGAGACGAGAGCACATCGCTAATCGGCGCCAGAAGCGCGCCATAACATAAAAGGAGACTCATGCCCAGCAGACACCGAGTCCGAGACTTGCATACTGTTAACTCGCGCCGCAGCGCGACTTAAAGAGGAAAGGGTAGCGCCGCAGTGCCAACCCTAGGGCTTGGACAATGATGAATGTTTTCAAGTATATCATGAACAGTAACTCAGTAATAATAAACTGAGGAACTTAATAAGGTATGGTAAGGTATTGTTAAACCTTATTTATGTTGTCTAAAGGTTGAAAATAAGTAATCAATTATGAACGTAATGAAACAATATAATGAAAAGCCGAAACCGATAATAACAAATCTAAGTCAGGATTAGATTGAGATGAAGGGTAAGATATCGTAGCATACCTACTTGATTATATATGACCTAATGTGGTACGTTATGTGATCATGTATTGTAGAGACTTAGAGACTTAAAGTGTACGTGTGATAAAGAGTAAGCAGACGCTAAAGTCAAGTATTCTAACCCTTGTTCCAGTCTGGACAAGTTTTGTAATTCATGTATCCTTTTGCATGAAGTCTTGTATGAGGAAGTCAAAGCCAATTCTTTCAGCTAGACTTATGTTATGATTCTATCAAGCATGTTTAATGTTTACCGAGTTATATTGGTATGGTTTTCAAACGAAGACTGAGTATGCTAAAATGTTTTTGTCGTTTAACAACAGGCACGTGAGGTTGACACAACTTAAACATATATACGTTTAATGAATGTAGTGTTGATTAACATAGAGTACTATAGGCTGATCACCTAGACGTGCTCGTAAGAAATGTCGGACTTACGGACTTAGTGCCGGGACGTCCTTTTTAAAAGAACTTATGAAATACTCAAGGTCTTGGACCGAAAATGTTATTTTACTGAATATTATTGTTGTAAAACGTTTTGAATGAAAAGAAGTGTTATTTTAAATTATCGATAGTACTTCGTAACTATTTTTCAGTTATTGAAGATATACGAGTTCTATGTTTCAAGCATATTGTTTATTAGAATTGTAATACTTGCTGAGCTAGTCATGCTCACTCTTGCTTGAACCATATGAACATAGCTAAGATCGAACGGACCGAAGGCTCCGGCAAGGATAAGGGCAAGGCGAAGACGAACCCTTAAATTACTTATGTAATAGTATAGGTGAATGTTTGTAATATATAGAATATTATTACAAGAACATATGTATGGGTTATAAAGAACCTGGGGAAATGTAATATTATTTTGAATATATAGAAGACATATTCGTTCTTTTGAGACTTTTCAATTGAATGTATGTGTTAATGGTAGTACCGTGTAGCACCATCTGTCGGGTTGGAAGATACCCGGATTTGGGGGCGTCACAGGTTGGTATCAAAGTATTAGGTTATAAAACTTAAGGGGGGATTAAAAACCTTAAGTCATAACCTTAAGAGAAGTCAAAGAAGTACAAGAAGAAAATAACCTTATAAAAATGCATTATGATTATGTTATGTGTTTTTATTATTCTACTGACGTGTACAAATCAACTTAATTGTTTTGTGTAGATGTCAGGAGTAAATGAAATGTATGTAGATGGGCAGGATATTAGTGAAGAGTCGGTGAACCAAGTAGAGGTCATACCGTATCCCATAGCAGCAGATCCTGATATAGTTGTTATTGAGTCTAGAGACTCATAGGAGTTCTCACACAGATTTCCAGCAGCAAGTAGTTGGATATCCTATAGAGGTGGGGCATACACGGCATACTATTAGCTGTGTTATCATTGTCAGTCTTGCCAAGGCAGATTTCGATAATGCCTTAAGGCAGATGTAATCTAGTAGTAGCTAGGGTAGTTTAGGTATGTAAATATTTTGTAATTAGTAGTGACGTAAAGCCCTTTTTTGTATAGTGAAGGGTAGTCTTTTGTAAATCCCAATTTTTAGAAAGCAATAGCGGGAAAGTAATGTAATCAGCTTAGGCTGTGTAATGTAACCAATGTAGTATTATACTACACAAAATGAATGAATATAAGCCTTTTTATGGAAAACAATGAGCAATGGATGTTGAAGTTATTGTTTAATATCGAATAATAACTAATAAAGAAAGGAATAATAACGAAATGTATGTTTATTGTATCAACAAAATGCCACTGAGAAGAGTGCAACATAATCAAGAAGCTAATACGAATCAATCAGAGGGAGGTCCGGTTAACCCGATGCAAGAGTTTGTTAATCTATTAACAGCTGCCTTTAATAGAACAGGGGCTAACATCCCTGTAAATCCAGGAGTAGCACGAGCTACTACCTTTAAGGATTTTAAGAGTGTGGGTCCGTCAGAGTTCAAAGGAACTACGGACTCTATTGAAGCCCAAACGTGGGTGAAGGAAATAGAGAAGGCATTTGTGATAGAAAATATCGACGAGGCCCAGAAGGTTGCCTTTGCAACCTATACGATGAAGGGAGAGGCCAACTTTTGGTGGGAAGCCAATCAGGCTAGGGCCGAGATAGCGAATCTAACGTGGGAGTGGTTCAAGGAGATATTCTTTGAGAACTACTTTCCAACGAGCATGCATGGAAGGATGGAGATGCGATTTCTCGTGTTGAAACAAGGGGACATGTCGGTTCCCCAATACGCCGCCAAGTTTAATGAACTGGCGAGGTTCGCTCCACATCAAGTGGATACCGAGGTTAGGAAGGCGCAACAATTCGAGCAGGGCTTGAAACCCTGGCTCTATAACCGTATTTCTGTGTTCCAAAGTACTTCATTTGGAACCATTTTAGAGAAGGCGATAATAGCCGAGGGTGGTAGTGAGGCATTGAGCCAATACCACAAGGATAAGAAGAATAAGGGGAAAGTGGACGGGGGAGTAAAGTTTGAAGGAGCCAGCGGTAGTGGCGAGGGATAGAAGAGGAAGGTGTTTAGCTCTGGGAATACCAGAGTGAAGCAAGACGACCCAAAGAGGAGGATGGAGGCCTGCAAGACCTGTGGGAAGACTCATTTAGGAGTCTGTCTCAAGAGGAAGGCCGTCTGTTACAACTGTGGACAGGAAGGGCATATTGTGCCTAACTGTCCAAGTCCAAAGAAGAACCACGGGTGCTTTGTGTGTGGGTCAACCGACCACATGGCAAAGAACTGCCCGAAGAAGGGGACGGACGGGAACCGGGGCACTAATGGCGATAAGTTAGTTATTAGTGGTCCAGCACAGCCGGGAAGGCCGATGGGCCGTACCTTTAACATGACAGTCCAAGATGCAGTTGCTTCAGGAGACGTCATCGCACGTATTATTCCGATCAACGACGTAAATGCTTACATGCTATTTGATTCGGGTGCTACTTGTTCGTTTATAGCATGTGATTTTGCTAGACGATTAGGATTACTTCCCGAAAAGTTGCCTATACCTTTAAATATTAAGGTAGCAAACGAATAAATAATTCCTGTTGAAGATGTTCATAGGAGTTGTTGCGTAGATATACGGGGTTGTAAATTATCAATAGATCTAATACCGATAAAGTTAGGAGAATTCGACGTGATTCTCGGAATGGACTGGTTAGTTAATCATGGGGCAATTATAGATTGTCAAAGGAAATGTGTGAACATTAAGACATTAAAACAACCTCAGGTAGTATTTTACAGGAATAGATCGCTGGGACGTTCGTGTTGTCTAACCATGACACAAACTAGGAAATTACCGAGGAAGGGGTGTGTAGGTTATCTATGTCATGTTGTTGATACCCAGAGAGTGGTAGCAACCATGGAACAAATACCTATAGTGATAGAATTCGCCGATGTATTTTTGAGTGAATTGTCGGGTCTTCCGCCGGATAGGGAGACAGAGTTTGTAATAGACATTGAGCCAAGAGCAGCACCAGTTTCCAGGGCACCGTATCGTATGGCGCCAGTGGAAATGATGGAGTTGATGGTGCAGTTACAAGAACTGTTGGACATGAAGTACATTCAACCGAGTGTTTCGCCGTGGGGAGCACCGGTACTATTTGTCAAGAAGAAGGATGGATTATTAAGACTTTGTATCGACTATCGAGAGTTGAACAAATTAAAGATAAAGAATAAATACCCATTGCCCAGGATCGTTGATCTTTTTGATCAGTTGAAAGGGGCTAAGTATTTTTCTAAAATAGATTTAAGAATGGGGTATCACCAGTTGAAGGTTAGGAAGGAGGATGTACCAAAGACAGCATTCAGGACTCGTTATGGTCATTACGAGTTTCTGGTGATGTCATTTGGGTTGACAAATGCACCAGCTGTATTTATGGATATGATGAACAGAGTGTTCAAACAATATTTGGACAAGTTTGTTGTGGTGTTTATCGATGATATTCTAGTATATTCTAAGACGCCAGAAGATCATGCTGAACACCTAAGATTAGTGTTGGAGACACTAAGGAAGGAGAAGTTGTATGCAAAGTTCACTAAGTGTGAATTTTGGTTAGAGAAGGTACAATTTTTAGGTCATGTCATTGACCATGAGGGGATTTCAGTAGATCCAGCGAAGGTGGAAGCCATGATGAATTGGGAACAACCGAAAACGCCGACCGAGGTGCAGAGTTTCTTAGGGTTAGCGGGTTACTATCGGAGATTCAACTAGGATTTTTCGAAGATAGCTACTCCGTTCACTACTTTAACAAGGAAGACGGTAAAATACGCGTGGACTAATAAGTGTGAGGACAATTTTCAAGAACTGAAGAAGAGATTGAGTGAAGCGCCTGTTTTGTCATTGCCCGATGACACGGGAAATTTTGTAGTTTATAGCGATGCTTCGCATAGAGCACTTGGTTGTGTGCTCATGCAAAGATGGCAAGGTCATTAAGATGATCCATCTAAGCGCTTGAAGGATTATGAGAAAGTTTACCCTACTCATGATCCGAACTCGTCAGCATAGTTTTTTGCTCTAAAGATATGGAGACATTATCTTTATGGAGAAAATGTGAGATATACATGGACCACAAGAGTCTAAAATATATCTTCACACAGAAGGAGTTGAATATGAGGCAGAGGAGATGGTTGGAGTTGATAAAGGATTACGACTGTGAAATCCTGTATCACCTTGGAAAAGCCAATGTAGTTACCGACGCCTTAAGTAGGAAGGGTCGGGAAAAGTTGTCTTTGTTAACGGCTCAAACTGAGTTAATAACAGAGATGGCTAGGATGGAATTGGAAGTGAAGCTGCCGAGTGAAGCAGGATAAATGCTATTTATGATGGAGATGCAATCTACCATCGTAAAAAGAGTTAAGGAGGTGCAACTCAAAACTGATGAGTGTGATCGGATGAAGGAGCAACTAGCCAATAAAGAAGATACTAAGTACAGTCTTGATAATGAGGGATTATTGAGATTTGAAGGAAGAATTTGGGTTCCGAATGAGACGGAATTAAAGGAGCAGGTATTACAAGAGGCTCATAGTTTGAGGTTGTCGATTCATCCTGGTAGTACTAAGATGTATCAAGACCTTTGACAGAGTTTTTGGTGGCCGAACATGAAGAGAGAGATAGCAGAGTACGTGAGTAGGTGCTTGACTTGCCAGAAAGTTAAGGTCGAACATCAACGACCAAGTGGCTTGTTACAGTCATTGGAAATTCCGGAGTAGAAGTGGGAAAATATCACGATGGATTTTGTGGTGGGACTTCCGACTACAACAAAAGGGTATGATGCGATTTGGGTAATAGTGGATCGATTGACGAAGTCGGCTCACTTTTTGCCAATTAGGGTTAAGTATAACTTAGATCAGTTAGCTAGACTCTATGTTAAGGAGATAATTTCCAGACATGGAGTACCAGTATTGATTGTGTTAGATCGTGATCCACGATTCACATCGAACTTTTGGAGAAGTCTACAAGAGCAGATGGGAACGCAGTTAAATTTGAGTACGACGTATCATCCACAAACTGATGGACAGAGCGAGAGAAAAATTCAGGCGTTAGAAGATATGCTAAGATCTTGCATCATGGATTTCAAGGGTAGTTGGGATGATCATCTACCATTAGTGGAGTTTGCGTATAACAATAGTTATCATGCGAGCATAGGTATGCCACCTTACGAAGCGTTGTATGGGAGGAAATGCGAAACACCACCGTATTGGGATGAAGTAGGAGAACAGCCAATGTTAGGGACCGAAATTGGTGCAAAGAAAATGGGACATTGTCAAGATGATACAAATGCGCCTTTCTAGCGCTCAAGACAGTAGAAGAAGTTTACAGATTCGCATAGAGAGAATAGAGAATTTGAAGTAGGTTCGTACGTATTTCTAAAAGTATCTCCCTGGAAAGGAAAGATACGTTTTGGAAAGAAGGGAAAGCTAAGTCCGAGGTTTATAGGACCTTTTGAGGTATTAAAACGGGTGGGTGAGGTAGCTTATATGATAGCATTACCTCCAGACTTAGAACAAATACATAATGTGCTTCACGTATCCGTGTTATGTCCTTATAAGCCAGATTATAAACACGTGATAGAATATGAGCCTATTCATATCGAGAAGGACTTAACGTACGAAGAAACACCGATTCAAATTGTCGATAGAAAGGAACAAGTTCTGCGGAACAAAGTCATATCTTCCGTGAAGGTGATATGGAAGAACTACGATACAGAAGAAACAACGTGGGAGTTGGAAGAGATGATGAAAAAGAATTACCCTCAATTATTTATGTAATTTTTTTTTAGCGAGATTCTGGGGACAGAATCCTTATAAGGGGGAGAGAATATAACGCCCCAAAAAATCGAACCTTTTGTAAATATTTTTAATAATGAATAAAATAATATTATTTATTATTATTACGTATTGATAAGATGAATGTCATTGTATAACCTAAAAATGTCGGAACGTCGTAGTATTTTAACTACGTGAGAGAATTAAAGTGTTTGAATTTCTAAGATGAAAATAAAAGCTTTCCGAGAAATTTTTCAAAAAACACTATTCATCGACTTTTGCTCGGGAATTATTTTTGAACTTCCGAGAAATACATAACGTTATAATATCATGGTGAGATTGATTAAGTAATAATAATCTAAGTATGGAAAACGCAATATTTCGCATGCGGACTTATTTTGAGAACGTTAGGGATATTAAGCGTTAAAAAGAGAAAGTATTAATCATATTATGCATAGACATTATGCAAGGTATTGAATGCAAGTATGATACGACGTATTATACGGATAAGTATGGAGAATGGAATAACATATGTTATGAATTAATATACGAGATAACATATGAGAATTATAGGTGTAGTATATATATGTCAAGGTTTTTAATTAAATGGAATGGACTTGTAGGATTGTTAGCATATTGGTAGAAGTCCAATAGAAATTGGATGTGCAAGCCCAAGTGTTTGATAATTAAAAGTCCTAACTAAAGTAATGCAAGCCCAATAGAAATAAGCTAAACTAAATGAAGCATAGGCCCAATGGGTTAGCCATGATCCATAGAGCAAACCAAGAGTGATATGGGTAGACTTGATGGGCAAGAACTTTATGTGATGATCAAGCATAAGATAAGTTTTGTGTTGATCAAGAAAAAGAAGTGGCTAGCAAGTTACTTAGTTGTAAAGTAAGGAATAGTAAGGAGGTTAGTAAGGAGGTTAGTTAAGGAGGTGGAGGGCATAAATGACTCTTATGCCCTAGCTTTGTTAAGCCTATAAATAGAGAATCTTGGAATCATTTGTTGCTTATTATTTTTCAACCAACAACCTTCCTTATGAAGCAACTTAAGTGTTAGAGAGAATAAGCACTTTATAAGCCAAAACATCTTTTGCTAGATTTTTAAAGAGAAAAGAAGTACTAGTCTTCAAGGGTAAGACTCTAGTCTAATACATATTTTATCTCTATCATTGTAGGGTGATAAGAGAAGTGTAATTATATGCTAAGAACCTATAAGAAGTAATTAATGAATGAACTTAAGCCGATTAAGTTGTGAATAAGCAACTAGAACCTAAATAAGTTGATAAACTTATGAATAACTTATCATATGTTTGTCATGTGATATTAGTATCTTCAATATGGTATGAGAACATTAAGTAAAGGATTTAAGTCCATATTAAGTCATAAGAAAGGGAACTTGTAGTTTATAAGTTGATTAAGTCATTAATTTATGAGAATAAGTCAAAACTTACTTTGATAATAAGTTGGTGTAATACGTAACTTAAAATGTTCAAATGATGATTAAAATCCATTTAGAATGATAATCAAACCATTAGTAATGAGGTTTCGCCAGAATTCACACGGTTGGACGATAATCGCCGAATTCGTGAAATTCTCGGAATGGAAGTCATATTTTGTGTTTGAACTCGAAAACGTTGGTTTTCAATGGAGACAAGTCATATTTGGCATTATAGAGTTGCGAACTCAAAAATGACCAGATTCTGACTTTAGAACGAAGAAACGAGCGTTGAACATTCACGAACGTTTATCGTTTTGTTAAAAATGAACTAATAGGTGAAATTTTAGAAAACAAAGTAAAATAGATAAATTTCTTGCATGAACACATAGAGTATGTAATTTGTGAACCGTAGGCTTTTGAACGAGCCAATTCGGACTTATAACGAAGAAGTTATGCGTCCGGGAGTTTAGCAAAATTTCAAAATCTGCAAAATTTTCGAGAGGCATGAGTCCGCGCTACAGCAAAAATACTCACTATAATTTATATATGATTCAAGCCAGTAAATGAGGGCCGATACAGGCACATCGCTAACTGGCGAGCCGCACTCAATACCAGCCCATAAAAAGGAGACTCATGAAATGAACTTGCATATATCGTTAACTCAATGCAGAAGACGGCTTAAAGAGGAAAGGGTGGCGCCGCAGCACCAACCCTAGGGTTTGGACAGTGATGAATGTTTTCAAGAATAGCATGAACATTAACTCAGTAATAATAAACTGAGGAACTTAATAAGGTATGGTAAGGTATTGTTAAACCTTATTTATGTTGTCTAAAGGTTGAAAATAAGTAATCAATCATGAACGTAATGAAACAATGTAATGAAAAGCCGGAACCGATAATAATAAATCTAAGTTAGGATTAGATTGAGATGAAGGGTAAGATATAGTAGTATACCTACTTGATTATATATGACCTAATGTGGTACGTTATGTGATCATGTATTGTAGAGACTTAGAGACTTAAAGTGTACATGTGATAAAGAGTAAGCAGACGCTAAAGGCAAGTATTCTAACCCTTGTTCCAGTCTGGACAAGTTTTGTAATTCATGTATCCTTTTGCATGAAGTCTTGTATGAGGAAGTCAAAGTCAATTCTTTCGGCTAGACTTATGTTATGATTCTATCAAGCATGTTTAATGTCTACCGAGTTATATTGGTGTGGTTTTCAAACGAAGACTGAGTATGCTAAAATGTTTTTGTCGTTTAACGACAGGCACGTGAGGTTGCAACAACTTAAACGTATACACGTTTAATGAATGTAGTGTTGATCAACATAGAGTACTATAGGCTGATCACCTAGACGTGCTCGTAAGAAATGTCGGACTTACGGACTTAGTGACGGGACGTCCTTTTTAAAAGAACTTATGAAATGCTCAAGGTCTTGGACCAAAAATGATGTTTTACTGAATATTGTTGTTGTAAAACGTTTTGAATGAAAAGAAGTGTTGTTTTGAATTATCGATAGTACTTCGTAACTATTGTTCAATTATTGAAGATATACGAGTTCTATGTTTCAAGCACGTTTTTTATTAGAATTGTAATACTTGCTGAGCTAGTCATGCTCACTCTTGCTTGAACCATATGAACACAGCTAAGATCGAACGGACTGAAGGCTCCGGCAAGGATAAGGGCAAGGAGAAGACGAACCCTTAAATTACTTATGTAATAGTATAGGTGAATGTTTGTAATATATTGAATATTATGACAAGAACAGATGTATGGGTTATAAAGAACCTGGGGAAATGTAATATTATTTTGAATATATAGAAGACATATTAGTTCTTTTGAGACTTTTCAATTGAATGTATGTGTGAATGGTAGTACCGTGTAGCACCATCTGTCAGGTTGGAAGATACCCGGATTTAGGGGCGTCACATGTATGAGTAGTTAAGTTCTGGAGAATGTGGATGAAATGTTTATGTTCATTGTGTCTCTAAGCATGATGCACATGTGTTAAACATAATGAAAGTTAACTAAGCGTAAGTTTAGACATGCTTTATAGTGATAAACAATGTTAGTCATGCATAAACAATGTGAAAACTTGTAAGCATTCGTATTACAGATTAGGTGATCTCTTTATATAGATATTTGGTTAACATGGTAGGCCTTGTGAGTTCATGACTCTATTTGGCCTTACTTCCTTAGAAATCCCAAACTAAGACCGTGATGTGTAAAGGTGAACTTGGAATAGTCATACATGTATGTAGAGTCCTTTAGCATGTATGCATGATAATTGTAAATGTCTTGGTATGCTAAAAGGTGGACTGACACTAGGAGAGCAAAAGCTCAACTCTAGTCTAGCCAGGGGACATCACAGCTACACCGTCCCTAAGCCTAACCAGGGCGCAGCTGCGCCATCCTATAGTTTGGTCTGACTTATTTTGGTTGCTGTTAATCATGACGGCTTGACTATATTATTTTTTTAAGCTAATAAACAGAGACTTATTGAAGATGATAAGATAACATGAAGATGTTAAATCATATAAGATTCCTAATGAGATAAAGACGATGTTCTTTAAGAATTCGTGATTTATATACATAGATTGATTTCATAGGTTTGGGTATGTACTTAACATATGTATTGAGTACATGTATAAGACAAATTATGTTTGAGCGTACATAACTAATAAATGTACCTATATGCGTAACTATATTACAATAGGATTTCAAAGTGTTGATAAGCTATAAGTTGGTAAACTACACTTGAGGTAAGTCTCTTAACTTACAAAACCTTGAATTTTATGCAAGTTCTTTAACTTCATTTGATCTTCGTATTGAATGCAAGTCCCTAAAAGCTTTACAATATATATTGTATAATTCCAAATTATTGTCATCCAATCATACATACATCAAGTAAATATCTATTGCTATTCGGAAATCATTTGTATATCTTGATATAGTCGCAAGCATTGAACTTATTGTTTTTAAATACATTATAAATGTTGTCTAAGCCATTGTTTCGGCTAGAATATTATCGTATGTTGGAAAGCTATCCAAATTAATCGAATTGGTGCGGACTCTTATAATTGACTGAGATGAACAACCCTTCTTGAAGGGGAAACTATATAATTGTCGGGAGACCGACGTGCGCACATGAGTATGATTAAATGTTATGCATAACGTAGGGTACTTAGGTTGATCACCTGTTATACTCGCTTTATTGAATTTTCAGTGTAATACTGTTAATTCTAGTAGAAGTGCTTAGTTCTTAGTGACTGCTCAGTGTTCATTAATCTTGAACTTTGATATGACTAACTCTTTTGTTAATATCTTTCATATCCATGGTGACTTTATAGAGAACTTTTGATAATTCTTGAACTACTATTCATTGTTCACCCTTATTGCGATATTACTTACTGGGCAAATTTGTTGCTCATCCTTGCTTCCTTAAAACTTTTAGTTAAGGCAGAACGCGGTGAACCTTCAGGCAAAGACAAGGGTAAACAAAAAGCTTTAGAATAGCTTTGTTTCCTAGGGTTAGGAATTTACTATTATTATGTTGTGTGAAGACTTAGTTACTATGATGTAAGAAGTTCTATTAAATTAAGTTATAATGTTGTAGTAACGGTTCGAGACCTTGGGACGAGAATAATTATGTTATGATAATATAAATTATTCTATTTTTTCGTTATTAATGATTTTAGTATGATATTAGAAGTTGCATGTGATGCACCGAATTCGAGATATGAGTATCCAAATTTGGGGGCGTCACAATAGAGATTGGTGTTTACACTGGATACTCCCTTCTTGCCACTGCCCTTGCTCTTCTAGATGATGGAAATGTATGTTAATGATTGTATTATTTGCAAACCATTCAATATTGCCTACATTGTCGGTGTAAATAAATATGGGTGCTCCTTGGTGCAAGTACTTGCTGTTAATGAGGTACTTTTGGTTCAAGGGTTTGTTCAAAAATGAATTTGATCTCTGATTTGAGTTGTTTTACTTGGGATACATGTGTTATTCCTAATTAGCAAATTATTCTGACAAGGAGATATTTCAAATTAACTATGATGAATTTGTTTCAATTTTCTTTCAAATGTTGTGATTCTTTTGTGTGTTATGCAAGTTCCAATTGGAAGGTGTTACAGACTGATTGATGTACCCATGAGTAATTGTTGGAGCTGATCAATTCCAAGAACACCATAAAGATTGGTGTTTACACTAGTTACTCCCTTCTTGACACTTCCCTCGCTCTTTCAGATGATTAAAATGTATGTTCATGATTGTAATTATTTTAAATTTTTCAAAATTAGAGATACTATTTAGTCTTATTATTCCCCAATTTTTTCATCACAAGAATCCTCTGTTTGGTTGCCACGGAAATGGAGGCAAAAAAGAAGATAATATACATAACTGAATTTGTTCTTCTATTTTGTTTTACCTCAGCCCAAAATAAAATTGGTCCTACGGCTATGTTTGTGAATTTGAAAAACACAATCGTGTCTTCATCTCTTTGTTAATAGAAAGAGACAATAAATCTTCTACCAAAATATTTATATCTGTATTATTTTGGAGCAATGTCAAGTATAAAGCCAGTATTGTTTGCAAATTAGTGTTTACTGTTGGTCATTTTACCGATCAATATATGCGTGCAAGTATACACGGTCAACAAGTAATAAAGAGTAAGTAAAGTATCGTTCCCACGAAGAATTAACTAATAAATTTTACCAAGCACTAACCCATAACCATTTCAATCTTATTTAAACAAATGATACAATATAGTGATGAAAACTATGAAATTAAATAATACTAACTATCCCTAGAATGAGACTAGATAATGAAGACTTGAGATTATAATTTCCCCTATTGAATCATTCAAATCCACACACTTCATGATAAGCCAAATTACTTGTACCGGATTGTTAGTGAGAACACGAAAGTAAAGTACATGCCCATATCTCAATGTACCATACTCATATCACATATAATCCACAGTTGATAGAATACACATGAATACCCACATTACCTAAACCACTATATGTCTATGTGATTTACAAATAATTAGGGTTTAAACCTAAATTCTCAATTGACTACGAGTGGTGCTTCGGTATATGTCTATCCTAAGCACAAATCATACATCTCATCACAATGTAGCACATACAATCAAATGCTATCAAGATCAAATTTAAACCCATACTTCATCTTTCAAGTTCATATGGGTTATCACAGTAATTGATGGCCAATCAACTAAGCAAATAACCATGAATCTTAATAGACAATCCCATAGCAATCAATAAGGTTAACAATGAAGTATATCGAAATAAACTAAGCAATAGATTCCATTGTAATCTCAAAATAGAGTTTAGCTCATCATAGAATCAAAATCCATCATCCACGATAGATTACACATTGAGAAATAAAGATAGAAGTAAAGAGAAGTTAGGGAATTAAGAATACAAATCTGATCTCTCTTGCTCCAATTCTGAATTTCCTATGCTCTCCAATTGCTTCAATCTTCAACTCTAATCTAATCTAGGGTTCTAATCTAATCTAAAAAGAAAGAGAAGAATAGAGCATATGTAATCTAGATTAATCCCCCAAGGGTGGAATATGCTTTACATAATGAAATTACGTCTAATATATAAGCCCTAATTGAACTCTCCTCTCCATTACGCTTCCATCGCACTAGCTAGTGAAAAAGTCATCTCTAGTCAACACCTGAAGTGGCGCGGCCGCGCGGGAATTGGCCTGAAGCTGGGGCGCCCGCACTCAAGTGTTAAATCACGTCTTTTTGCTCCATGGACTCGAGCGGCCGCACAGGAAATGAACTACAAAGTCGCGCGCCCGCGCGGTTGATTTTCTGTTGCAGTGTCCTCTGGTAAAATGGCCATAACGTTTGATCCGAGAAGAGTTATGGGGCCTGCAACCTATCAAATCGAAGCTATCGATGAGCTCTACAACTTTAATTCTTTGAGTATTGAGAAATAATGCACGGAGGAAGGCTGAAATTAGATTGTAAGTGACAGCTATGCAAATGTCCATCCAAAACAGTGACGTTCAACGTTCGATGGTACAAAGGTCATAACTCTTGCATCCGAACTTCGATTGGAATGATTCAAGATGTTCCGGAAAGCTTAGAAGAAGCTCTAAAACATATTCTAAGTTCCAAGCCAATAACATAAAATGAACATGATAGCCCAAATGTGATGCTCCCAAAATAGGTATACATCACCTATTCTGAGTCGCCAAATACATGGTACAGAATACAAATACAATCTTAAATATACAACAAGAGCTGTGAGTTTTAATATAAATATTGTCTTCTAGACAATATTCACTCTCAAAATAAGTCCTCATTACAATTATTATCACACTATTTCATAGAATAGTGAGGACTACTAATGTTATCATCTGCAATCAATACTCGCCTCCCGACTAGTCCCTCGCTACATTCTCATTTCCTGAAGAAAACAATGAAAGCAAAAGGGTGAGCTCAACTAGCCCAATAAGAAATATTATGACTAAGATAATGCAGAATAAATTATCATTAGTCTTCAACAGTGTTAAACCGATAAAATATAACAAACATCAAGTTTAATCATAATGGAACAAGCAATCCATTAAAAGAGTCAAGAGAGAATAAATCTACTATCTTTTATGATTTAAAAAGGTTTTTCATCACTTTTATCATTTGAGACTCAACAATAATAAATAATCCACATCATCCCTGCACTACGGCCAAGGATATTCATTAGTATCACGACCACAAATTATACATGCACTACGGGTTAAGGATATTCGTGTATTCATCAATGGTCATAATCATGCAAACAACTGTCCATCAATGCACTACGGGCCAATTAGGACTTTTACCACATCATTTGTAATATTACGATCATGATTATACTGAATAATTCCTGGTCATAATCATACCAAGTCCATCTATGCACTACAGGCCACAGATAACTTTCAACATAATATAAACATGAGGATGATGACAATGATATAAGAATTCAATAAAAATAAGTTCAAGAATTAATTTATCCAGGAATCAATAACGTTCAAATTTTCAACATGATACTAATTTGTGGGGTAAAACTGAAGAATGCTCAGAAGAATATTTCCATGAAAAGATACTGGATAAAGCGCAAATATCAAGGATATTCCACTAATTTCATGGAGTATAAAAGCCAAAACTTTAACCAACTGAGTATAATAAAGAATGGAATAACAAAAGAAATCACCAGGCATGCGATAGAATCGCATGCATACGAGTTATTCCAATAAAGTAATAAATAATGGAACTTCAGGTCACGCGAACGCATGCATAGGATATTCCAACGTAATAATAAATAACGAAACCGTGTCGAGCAAAATTTTGCAATTGCGGCTGGATGTTCCAATGAATAATAAATAATCTTAATCATGCATGCGTAAACGCACGAGACGTAATGTTCCAAATGTAATTATAAAGAATGGAATAATGTAAGAATTTCACCATGTATGCGGTATTTCGATGTATTGAAGTTATTCAAACATAATAATAAAGAATGGAATACCGTAAGAATTTCACCAGTATAGGGTAGTCTCATGATACTGTGTTTTTCCAATGTATAATAAAGAATGGAATAATAAAAGTTCTCTTCATGAATACGAAAGAAATAATACCCCTTACGAGTAGAATAAATAATATCCCTTACCGTAAAAGAAGAGTATTCTGACTGGTAGGGCGATGATATTCTTAAAGAAAACTTGCACTACGCTCAAAGCTTCTTAAAATTCTAAAGAAATACGCTCAAGATTATAGATGAGAATTCTCTGAATTTCTAGTGTGATTTCAATTCTAACTAAGCATCCTATTTATAGGAAAATGGAAGGGACACTGTTTAAGGAAATTCACGGATCCAACAATTATGCAAATCACGGATGAAAATTTTGATAAACTGCAGATACAATTTTTCAAACCTTCAACTAATAAGAATAAAACAAGACAAAATATAATACATATATATATATATATAATACTAATTACCCTTTCTATACATTTCATTCCCCCTCCCCATTTTCATTCCACCACACACACACACACTCACACACTAAAATCCACCAACAAGTCACTCTCACACACATCACTCTCACCTATATCACATTCATATATATATATACACATCTCATACCTATATATATAATTTCCCTCCCCTTTACGTAACTCCCTCCCACCTCCATTTCTAAAATCAATTTTTCAACACATATGGGCCCCACCTTTAAATAATTTCTACCGATTATTTTGAAAAATGGGTAAATGGGGGGGTCTATAAATACAACAAATACTTCATAAAAATCTCCTCAATATTTTTAACAACATATATCATTATTATTATAATTCATAATATTAATCGACCAGGTCGTTCCTAGGAAAGAGGGGGCTTTCAATAAGGATTTTTCCCTATTGGCGCGCAATTAGGTGACCAAACCTCTCCTTGGCAGAACTTCTAGACATCGTTAATATTGCAAATAATAATATTAATAACTCTGTCATCTCAATTATTGATTTAATAATATATAAAATATTAACAATAATTGAATCAAATAACGTGAGATACTATGCAACAATTACTGAAGCAATAATTGAACAAATTGAGTAACTTCTCAAGTAAGCATCAATAATCAATACCGTGTGCTACTATGCAACCACGCGTATTCCTGTACTTTTAACACCAGGTGTTTCAACAATTAACGGTAAAACTTCCGCTGTTATTTTCATAAAAATTTTGTCATTTTCTCAATCCGATAATAATTTCGTTGTGGGGTCCACCAATGATTATGCCGTCGTACGAATATTCCCCGACCAATCGAATATTATATAACAACTTGTGTACTTTGCAAAATTTATAAATATTACCCACAACTATAACATTATATCAAATTTATTCCATAATATTTAAAAATGATATTTATAGAAAAAAAATCATTATTAAAAAAAAGTTGGGGTCTTACAATCTCCCCTTCTTATGAAATTTCACCCTCAAAATTAGGGTACGTACCTGGTATGTCGAAGAGGTAAGGATACCTTGATTTCATTTCAGATTCTAACTCCCAGGACATTTCCTCAATATCGTGGTTTCTCCACAAAACTTTGACTTGAGGTATAACCTTGGAGCATAGAATATGTTCCTTCTTATCCAAGATTTGAACATGAACCTCTTCATATGTTAAATCTTTCGCTATTTCGTCCGGTTCTAACTCAATAATGTGGTTTGGATCTTTCACATATTTACGTAACATGGATATGTGAAAAACATTATGAACACGAGACATACTTGGTGGTAAAGCGAGTCTATACGCCACAGTTCCTACTCGATCAAGGATTAAAAATGGGCCAATGATTCAAGGATTGAGCTTTATTCTCTTTCCAAATCTCGTAACTCCTTTCCATGGAGCAACACATAACAACACATGATCACATATATTGAATTCCACGTCCTTTCGATGAAGATCAGCATAACTCTTTTATCGATCTTGTGAAGTTTTTATACGTTGCCGGATTGTTTGAATCTTTTTCGTAGTCATACGTACTAACTCTGGTCCCAACAACATTGTTTCACCCACCTCATCCCAGCATACTGGAAAATGACACTTTCTTCCATACAACGCTTCGAATGGAGCCATGCCAATACTTGTTTGATAACTGTTGTTGTAGGAAAACTCCACCAATGGTAAGAACTTTTCCCAACTTCCTTTGAAGTCAAGGACACAGAGTCTTAATAAATCTTCAAGAGTTTGAATAGTCATCTCTGATTGTCCGTCCGTCTGAGGATGATATGCCAAACTAAATCATAAATCCGTGCCCATAGCTTTTTGCAAACTAACCCAAAATCGTGAAGTGAATCTTGGGTCTCGATCAGAAACTATGGATACTGGCATACCATGCAGTCTTACAATCTCGTTTATGTACATACGAGACTGACGTTCAAGTGTATAAGTTTCTCGTATAGGTAAGAAATGAGCAGACTTGGTCAATCTATCAACAATGACCCAGATTGCATCTATGCCTTGAGAAACCTTGGGAAGACCAGCAATGAAATCCATGGTAATGTGCTCCCACTTCCATTCTGGAATTTCAAGTGGTTGTAATGGACCTTTTAGTACTTGATGCTTCGCCTTGACTCGTTGACAAGTTAAACACCTTGAGATAAACAATGTTATCTCTCTCTTCATATTGCTCCACCAAAATGTATGCCGAAGATCATGATACATTTTGGTACTCCCAGGATGGATTGCAAATGGTGTGTTATGCGCCTCCATCATGATTTTATACTTTAAATTAGGGTCGTTAGGAACACAAAGTCTGGAGTTGACTCAAAGTATTCCTTCTTCATCGATTCTTGCTTCCGGCATAGCACCTTCTTGCACTTTCTTCCTCATACGCATCAGCTCCATGTATGTAGCTTGAGCAGCTTTAACTTTATCGATTAAATTCGGTTCTACTCGTATATTTGCCATCATCACGTGGGTCCCTGGAGTCTTTATCTCTATCTCCATCCTTTGCAAGTCATACAAAATGGGCCTTTGCGTTGACAATATCGCACTCGTACCCGCATATGATCTTCTACTCAATGCGTCAGCTACCACGTTCGCTTTTCCAGGATGGTATTGAATGGTATGATCGTAATCTTTCAATAGCTCAAGCCATCGTCATTGCCGCATGTTGAGTTCCTTTTGAGTGAAGAAATATTTGAGGCTTTTATGATCCGTATAGAGCTCCACCTTCTCTCCACACAAGTAATGCCTCCAAATCTTTAGTGCAAAAATGACTGCTGCTAACTCTAGATCATCAGTAGGATAATTCCTCTCATATTCTTTGAGTTGTCGAGAGGCATAGGCTATGACTTTCCCATGTTGCATGAGAACACATCCTAACCCTTTTGCTCAAGCATCATTTGTGAGATGACATATCCCTCCGAGCCAGATGGTATTATCAGAACAGGTGCTGAAATGAGTCTTCTCTTGAGTTCTTGAAAACTCTTCTCGCATTCCTCACTCCAACCGAATTTTATATCTTTTCGAGTCAGCTGAGTTAATGGAGTAGCGATTCAAGAAAACCCTTCTACGAATCTCCGATAATAACCAGCTAAGCCGAGAAAGCTACGTACTTCGGTCACTGATTTAGGTTATTCTCAGCTTTGAATAGCTTCAATCTTTGCTGGGTCAACAGATATTCCATGACTTGATACCACGTGCCCAAGGAATGCTACTTCCTCAAGCCAGAACTCGTATTTCTTCAACTTGGCATAAAGCTTGTTTTCACGAAGCTTTTAGAGTATCAGCCTCAAGTGTTGCTCATGATCTTCACGACTTTTGGAATATATGAGGATGTCATCAATAAAGACGACCACAAAGTGATCCAAATATTCCTTGAATAATCGGTTCATCATATCCATGAAGGCAGCAGGAGCATTAGTCAATCCAAAAGACATGACTAGGAATTCGTAATGGTCGTACCGAGTTCTGAAAGCTATCTTTGGAATGTCATCAGTTCTAATCTTTAATTGGTGATATCCGGAACGAATATCAATCTTTGAAAAGAATTTGGCGCCTTGCAACTGATTAAATAGGTCATCAATACGTGGCAATGGGTACCTATTTTTTATGGTAACATGATTCAACTCCCGATAATCAATACAAAGTCGCATACTCCCATCTTTCTTTTTCACGAATAGAACAGGAGCACCCCAAGGAGAAGTACTAAGACGAATGAAACCGATGTCTAACAATTCTTGCAGTTGGGTCTTTAACTCTTGAAGTTCAATAGGAGCCATTCGATATAGGGCTTTGGAAATAGGTTTTGTACCAGGTTCAAGGTCGATACAAAATTCAATTTCACGCTCTGGGGGTAAGCCAGGAAGTTCTTCAGGGAATACATCAGGAAATTTATTAACAATAGAAATATCATTCAAAACTGACGTATTTTTGTTTAGATCCGTGACATGAGCTAAGAAAGCTTGACCTCTATTTTTCAATAAACGAATAACTTTATGGCTTGAGATGACAGTGATTGATTTTAATGGCTTGGTTGCTTGAATTCGCATAATAGGTTGGTTAGGAATATGAAAGCTAAAAACCTTACAAAAATAATCAATTTTTGCATGATGAGTAGTTAACCAATCAATCCCTAGAATTACGTCAAATGCAAGTATTTTCAATGAAATAAGATCGACAGGTAATGTGAGGGTACCGATTTGAACCAAACAAGACTTATAAACAGTGGATGTAATGAAGGTTTGTCCCAATGGAGTTTCAACAGATAAGTCAAAGTCTAATTTCTCTGGAGTAAAATTTAAACGTTGAGCGCAAGTAGGAGAAATAAAAGAATGGGTAGAACCGGTATCAAATAAGGTATAGACTTCGCTAGAGTTTATGATAAGCTTACCCGTGAAGACCTCGTTTGGATTCATTACTTTCTGGGAGGTCACGACAAATGCTCTCCCTTACACTACCAGCTTTGACTTTTCTGGGACGGCCTTTGGTGCCTCCATCCTAGCTGAACTTATCTTCGGTGAACGACAAAATTGGGCTAGGTGACCTTCTCTTCCACAATTATAACATGCTTTAGACGGCATCGCGCAGTTTGGACTGATGTGTCCCTCCCCTCAGCATTTGAAGCATATGATAGGTGGTCGTTCTCCTTCCTTAACAATGGGTGCTGGTGCTGACGTCTTTTCATCATTGTTGAATCTCCTCTTCTTGAAATGTCCATTCTAATTATTTTGGCCATGATTACCACCGAAGTGGTTACCATTTCTGGCATGTTGATTCCCTCCACGCTTATTGTCACCACTTCGATAACTGCTATCATTGGTATTATAATTTTGCCGGTTGCTCTCTTTTGGTTGGGTTGACTCATTATCGCGCTCCAATAACTAAGCCCTATTAACAACATCTGAATACAAACAAAGTTTATGAGAGATAAGATATTGATGTATCTCGGGTTTCAAACCTCTTAGAAACATTCATGTCATTCTCTCCTCATTATCAACCAAATGGGATGCAAACTGGGACAACTCGGCGAACTTGGCTTCGTACTGCGACACGGTCATGTTATTTTGCTCCAGCTTGATGAACTGTACCTCTTTCATGTGATAAATACTTTCGGGAAAGTACTTGTCGTTGAACAGTTCTTTGAACTTCTCCCAAGACATCTTCAATGCGGCAGGTTGAGTACACTTTACAGATTCCCACCAGTAATCTGCCTCTGCCTGCAACATAAAGGTGGCAAAGGGAACCTTTTGCTCCTCGGAGCATCCCAAGACATCAAATATCTTGTTGATCTGCTTTATCCACGTCTCTGCCTTAAGTGGTTTTGGCTCTCTAAAAAACTCCAGTGGTCCCAGCTCCTTGAATTGCTTAGCAGTGACCGTCCGAGAGTTGCCAGTGTTTCCACCTGCATTTTGAACAGGAGCCACTCTTGCCTGATGTTGCATGAATTTCATAAAGTCTCTGAACATTCCATCGTTCATCATCTGGTCAGTGTTGTTATTTGCCTAAGGATTGTTGCCTTCCTGATGCACATTATCCTGATTATTGATCTGTGGAGACTCAACGGTCTCCTGTGCTCCATTGATGTTCTCAACATTCTCAGATGTCATTTTTAAATACTGCCACAAAAAAAGGGTTAATTAACATATCACATATTATCCCTATACTCTGACAAACTAATTAAATACCAAATAAACTTAGGTAAGTCATACTAGTGAAAGAATTCCCCGTCTCTCCCCTCCTAGTTCTTATCTCACATTACAGCCAGGGATCATATCCCTAAGCTTTGATACCAACTATGACGCTCCCAAAATATGTATACATCACCTATTCTGAGTCACCAAATACATGGTACAGAATACAAATACAATCTTAAATATACAAAAAGAGTTGTGAGTTTTAATACAAATATTTTCTTCTAGACAATATCCACTCTCAGAATAAGTCCTCATTACAATTATTACCACACTATTTCATAGAATAGTGAGGACTACTAATGCTATCATCTGAACCATCACTCCGTTCCCCAACTAGTCCCTGCTACGTTCTCATTTCTAGAAGAGAACAATGAAAGCAAAAGGGTGAGCTCAACTTGCCCAGTAAGAAATATTATGACTAAGATAATGCAGAATAAATTATCGTTAGCCTTCAACAGTGTTAAACTGATAAAATATAACAAACATCAAGTTTAACTGCAGTGGAACAAGCAATCCATTAAAAGAGTCAAGTAGAGAATAAAATCTACTATCTTTTATGATTTAAAAGGTTTTTCATCACTTTTATCGTTGAGACTCAGCTTAATAAATAATCCACATCATCCGTAATGCTACTACCAAGGATATTCATTAGTATCACGACCACAAATTATCCATGCACTACGGGCCAAGGATATTCGTGTATTCATCAATGGTCATGATCATGCCAACAACTGTCCATCAATGCACTACGGGCCAATGAGGACTTTTACCACATCATTTGTAACATTACGGTCATGATTATACCGAATAATCCCTGGTCATAATCATACCAAGTCCATCTATGCACTACAGGCCACAGATAACTTTCAACATAATATAAACATGAGGATGATGACAATGATATAAAAATTCAATAAAACAAGTTCAAGAATTAATTTATCCAGGAATCAATAACGTTCAAATTGTCAACATGATACTGCTTTGTGGGGTAAAACTCAAAAATGCTCAGAAGAATATTTCTATGAAAAGATACTGGATGAAGCACAAATATCAAGGATATTCCCCTAATTTCATGGAGTATAAAAGCCAAAACTTTAACCAACTGAGTATAATAAAGAATGGAATAACAAAAGAAATTACCAGGCATGCGATAGACCACACGATGTGTTATTCCAATGTAATAATAAATAACGGAACTAGGTCATGCAGAACGCACGCACGTATGCGAATATTCTAACGGAATAATAAATAACGGAACCAAGTCAGGCGAAATTCGCACCGACAGGATGTTCCAATAGAATAATAAATAATAGAACCAGGTCATGCGTAAACGCACAGACAAGATGTTCCAACAGAATTATAAAGAATGGAATAACAAAAGAATTTCACCATGTATGCGGTATTTCGCATAGACAGGTTATTCCAACATAATAATAAATAATGGAATAACAGAAAAATTTCACCAAGTATAGGGTAGTCCGCGTATACAGGTTATTCCAACAGAATAATAAAGAATGGAATAATAGAAGTTCTCTTCATGAATACGAAAGAAATAATACCCCTTACGAGTACAACAAATAATATCCCTTACCATAAAAGAAGAGTATTCTGACTGGTAGGGCGAGGATATTCTTGAAGAAAACTTGCACTACGCTCAAAGCTTCTTAAAACTCTAAAGAAATACGCTCAAGATTATAGAAGAGAATTCTCTGAATTTCTGGTGTGATTTCAATTCTCACTAAGCATCCTATTTATAGAAAAATGGAAGGGACACTGTGTAAGGAAATTCACGGATCCAACAATTATACAAATCACGGATGAAAATTTTGATAAATCGCAGATACAATTTTTCAAACCTTCAACCAATAAGAATAAAACAAGACAAAATATATATATATATATATATATATATAACCCACATGTTATAAACATATATATATATATATATATAATACTAATTACCCTTTCTATACGTTTCATTCCCCCTCCCCATTTTCATTCCACCACACACACACACTCACACACTAAAATCCACCAACAAGTCACTCTCACACACATCACTCTCACCCATATCACATTCATATATATATATATATATATATATATATATATATATATATATATATATATATATATATATATTTCCTCCCTTTACGTAACTCCTCCCACCCCCATTTCTAAAATTAGTTTTTCAACACATATGGGCTCCACATGTGGCCCCCACAAGTGGGCCCACCTTTAAATAATTTTTACCGATTATTTTAAAAAATGGGTAAATAGGGGGGGTTCATAAATACAACAAATACTTCATAAAAATCTTCTCAATATTTTTAACAATATTTATCATCATTATTATAATTCACAATATTAATCGACCAGGTCGTTCCTAGGAAAGAGGGGGCTTTCCAATAAGGATTTTTCTCTATTGGCGCGCAATTAGGTGACCAAACCTCTCCTTGGCAGAACTTCTAGACATCGTTAATATTGCAAATAATAATATTAATAACTCTGTCATCTCAATTATTGATTTAATAATATATAAAATATTGACAATAATTGAATCAAATAACGTGAGATACTATGCAACAATTACTAAAGCAATAATTGAACAAAACTGAGTGACTTCTCACGTAAGCATCAATAATCAATACTGTAAAGCTATTATGCAACCACGCCAGATTCCTCATACTTTCGACACCGTGTTTCAACAGCTTAACGGTAAAACTTCCGCCGTTATTTTCATAAAATATTTTTGTCGTTTTCTCGATCCGACAAATAATTCCGCTAGGGGTCCACTAATGATTGTTCCGTGCATTTAATATTCCCCACCAATCGAATATTATATAACAACTTCACGTACTTTGAAAAATTTATAAATATTACCCACAACTATAACATTATATCAAATTCATTCCATAATATTTAAAAATGATATTTATAGAAAAATCATCTTTATTAAAAAAAAAAAAGTTGGGGTCTTACACCAAATGATATCCGGATTGTTTTTCCTTGCGTTTTCATACCAATAGTCACTCACGTCATTCCCAAACATAAGATCTACAAAATGAACACAAAATGCATGAAAAGTAACTAAGAAACATGAGTATAAGCAACTAATTCAAGTAACAGATACCGGATAAGTAGGTATAAAACCAACTTATCAAATACCCCCAAACTTAAATCGTTGCTTGTCCCCAAGCAACACAATATAATGCAATCTACATGTTATGCAAGCTACGCTACTATTACAATGAATCCCAAGATTTCCAGCCATGTTGAGAATTCAAATAAAATATGCCTTAGAGAAATATCAAGTTCCAAGAACAAAGCATCAAACTAAGCTAAAGACATAATGACATACAATCCGATAATCCTAACCTGCTATAAAGATGTTGTGTGTGTGTGATGTGTTCACAGATAAGCTTGACAAAGGTGAAGATACCACATGCTAAATTGCTTAAGACAAAAAATTTGAAGTTTAAATCAAGAACTGCATATACTAATGAGACATCAATTACTCCAACACATCAATACAAATTAAGGTTCAACAATGGGTTTATTCTGCTTTATTTTTACTCACGAGGGCGATTTTCGTACTTTCTCGCGGTGTTTATTGATTTTTTTTATTTCCCATGATTGTGCAATGTTTCATTCCATTAGACTAACAGTGCTACCCCTTAGCGAGCTTTCAACCAACGACTCCCAGACCATTAAGACCTTAGGGCGCTAGGTGTAAAGACAATCCCCTCGGGCGTACTTACTCAAGTAACAAAGGCCCCGAAACAAGACTAGCCACGGTGTTTATTCAATTTTTTCTATTTTTTTTTATTCTTATCTTTTTCTTTTTCTCTTTTTTTCATATAGCAAGCATACCCATGTGTTTCCAAAACTTGAGTTTCAGTGTCTTCATAGTCATTACTCACTTCCTACACAATTCTATCATTAAAAACAACATTTTCCTCTCAGCAGACAAGCATGCTAATCTTAACTAACAAGCAAATAGGAACATTGTCGTGCTACCTGGCAACATCTAAACAGCAAGCATGAATTATATCATGTATAAAATTATAACTAAGCTCAAGATATAAACCAAGTTCAAAAATCTATCAAATTTTTATGTCATCATTGGCCAAATTAGAATTCAACTAACTAAAAGTCTGGGATTATGCAATGTTATGCAACTAAACAGATATTAAATAAACAAAAAGAAAAAATTTACTACAAAATTAAACTAATAACTACTAACATTCAATTAACTATATGTAACATGAAATTACTCTATATGATGCAATTACACTACATGATCTAAACTACTGACTAAACCAAATACCCCAAACTTAAAACGAACAATGCCCTCATTGTAATTAAAAGTGAAAGAATACTCCCCTAAGTGGCAATGTCATATCCGTTCGCCTCCTCAAGATCCGATGGTATATCAGGCGATGGATAAGTTTGAGATAATCTAAAGTTGGAAACTGAGTGTGAACTTCTAACTGTCCGAATGCTTGAGTCAAAAACTCTACAAATTGAACAGCGTTTGTTTTCTATGACTGAGCTATGGCGCGGCCGCCCAACTTTTCAATGGAGACATGGCGTGGGCGCGCGAGCAGTTTTTTTTTTCTTACACAGACATGCAGCGCGGGCGCGCGGGTTTTCAAGGTATACATCGCGCGACCCTGCTTCCTGCAATTCCAATCTGCATCTTCCAATACATAACACAGTGATGACTTCTTTTCAATTCTCCTGCATAAACACCAATTAACCATGTCAAAGTATGAACTACTGAATACGCAAAAATGGCCATCTAATCATCATACTCTCTATACTATGCTCAAACACAGTCCAATGCAAATTCAGCTACCAACACACTTATGCAGAATAAATCAAACTATCATAATTAAAAATGAAAATGAACTAACAAAAACAATCTAAGCAGAATAATTAAAAGGTAGAGATAGAAACAATGGGTTGCCTCCCATCAAGCGCTAAGTTATAGTCAATTAGCTTGACTCTTTTCTTGACACCGCTATCCGATTCCTCTACGATAATCTAGGAACCCTCCATCCATTAGAACCGCTATGTGCTTTGGTAGATTCCCCATCATGAGAGTCTTCGGATTGAAGTCACCTAGCATATTTCCTGTACATGATGTCCCCAGTTCCATTACATCGCCAGGTGCTTCTCCCGTTGTATCTGTGAATAGATTTTTGCATTGAGGCATGAAAGATACAACATGCTTTTCTTCTTCTATTATCCCTTCCTCAACCCACCATGGTTTATACGAGGCCTCATAATCACAGAAATTATTGCTTTGGATGTGACTACCAAGGGGACATGGGTGTGCAAAGTTCACTGAATTTTTCAACTCTAATTGAGAAGGCACTTGGGGTATTATACAAGTCAGCTCATGTTCTTCATTTTCCATACCCCCAGTTGTCTCCTATATGTCCACTCCTTTCAGTTCATTCCGTGGCATGCACACTTCTGGCTCTCCATCAATTTCATCGTCCATGTCATAGCACCAATTATTTGGAGGGCGATTGTTCAAGGCTTCGAACATTAGATCCATCTGATTCTGAAGCTTTTAAATTGAGCTCTCTTGCTCAATCATCTTCTTTTCAGTTGATGCTACAAATTTGAACCACAAATCCTCCAATCTTGAATTATCTTTCTCAGTTTCAAAATCCATGTATTGAGGACTATTCATTGACGAATTAATGAGTTGTTCCATCTGTCTGTTAAGATTTTGGCTTGATAACTCCTGACTCATCATCATCTCTTCATGGTTTGCTATACTTTTTGACATGAATTCCTTCAACCTTGAATTTTCCTCTTGTTGTGTTGAAGGTGGATATGAGAAATCTGATGGATGTGTTGGACTTGGGATGCAGTATTGGTCGGGATAGTTATAACTCCAGTCATAATCTGGGTGATACCCCCAACCTTGATGATAATTGGGATTAGCATAGTTGTTGGAGTAATCACCCCCATATTGTACTCGTCCAAAACTGATGTTGCACTGATAACTCAGATGCTCGCCAGCACAATATTCACATGTAACTACTAACTCTCGAGTGCGTTGGGCTGCAACAACATCCAACCTCTTTGAAAGTGTTACAATTTGAGCTAACAATGTAGAAATTATATTGAGTCCTTCAGTTCTTGTGTCCCTTGGTTGAGTCATATTTTTATAAGGCCATTGATAAGCAAAGTTCCCCATGATACCTAAAAAAAAGAGCAATATAAGAAGATAATTAAAACAAAATAAAAATATTTAAATTAAGACTAATTTGATTGAAATTAATGTTGGAAAAAATTTATTAAGCTAATTCCCCGGCAACGGCGCCAAAAACTTGTTGCCTCTTTTTTAGTTCAAACAAAAGAGCTGTAACTCATGCAAGTATACATGTGTCAACAAGCAGTACAGGGTAAGTCGAGTATCGATCCACGGGGAAAGTTGCTAAATTAAATTATTATGCATCAACTAAATCATTATGTTTATATGCTTAAAATAATAATTTTGATTATGATTGTAAATTACTCTAAATTCAAATAACAACTAAAAGATGAATAAAAATGTAATAAATCAAATCTGAAAATAATGGGATCCTAACTTCATTTAATATTTCATCTAACTATCACCATCATGCAAGAATAATCATGTATCACAGAAAATTAGCCAAGAGCACTAATGTAGACATAACCATTTTTCAATGTA
This sequence comes from Panax quinquefolius, assembly GCA_020205615.1. Classification (NCBI taxonomy): domain Eukaryota; kingdom Viridiplantae; phylum Streptophyta; class Magnoliopsida; order Apiales; family Araliaceae; genus Panax; species Panax quinquefolius. The sequence goes on along the minus strand of CM035168.1, from coordinate 53,845,274 downwards.
TTATTACCTACTCACATAGCATCCACATGCAATAGACACCATGTAATCATCAACAAAGCCAATCTCACTATATTTCTATGTGAAATTGCAACAGTATTGAATTTAAACACAAGCCCTTATTTAACTCATACGGTGAAACAGTATATGTCTATCTGATTCACGAAATACAAAGCTACACAAAACAAATTTATATACGCGTCTTATCATGATTACAATCCATACCCGTATGTTATTTTTCAATTCTATACAAATACCTAAAACGAATGGTGATCAATCATTCATTCATGCAAATCAACCATGATAGAAATTCCTTATGATACGCAAACCAGCCCAAGAATTAGGCCATAAGTTAGACTACGTATTAAAATCCGTTAGAATCCCATAATGGAGTTTAGTTCATGACTGAACCAACAGCCATTATGGGATCAAATCAATACATGGATATTAAGCAATAATTGAAAGAGAAAAGATAGAATCGATCAAACCCAATTGTTGATTATAATCCAATCGTAACGTCCAAATCCACACTAATATCCAGCAAAATAATAGTAGTTCATCCATAATGATTGAAATCCAAAAGTAGAAGTAGAAAATAAGGAGTTTATGCTTGGTTCATCAATGGAAATCTCTCAAAGTGTAAAACCCTCATTCCAATATCAAAAACACGTAAAAACTAATGAATAATACGTCTGGGGCCAACCATAATTGTTTTAACCAACCACAACTCTTAAAATTTAAAAATTAAATTAAAACAGATCAAGAACCTCTCGGTTATCATATGCATGCCAAGCTTCCCTTTGTATTCCTCGCATGCTTTGCTGCGCGTGTGTAAAGTTTGTCCAATTCGGATGATCGCGGTGCGCGCGTAGTATTAACTCAGGTGCGCGTAACTTCTGCAGCTTTAGATTACGGTTCTGCACGCTTTGCTTCGATTTTGTCATCTTTGCCCATCCTTGTCATAATCGCTTTCTAAGTCAATCGATTATACCAATGCTTGGTTTCTTTGCTCCACTCGATCCTCATACCTCCATTAGCTTCACTGCCACCAACCAACGCTAAGCTCATGCCATTTCCTGCACTTTTGCACCAAAGGAGTTCTCAGTACATGTAATGCAAAATATTACGAAATGCAACTAAAAATGCACTAAAATGTACTTGAGATGGGCATAGTTCGCGTGAATTGATATCCAACAAGTAAGTATAAAACCCACTTATCATTTACACTGGTTACTCCCTTTTTGCCACTGCCCTTGCTCATCCAGAAGATGGAAATGTATGTTCATGATTGTAATTACTTTAAATGTTCCAAAATTAGAGGTACAATTTGGTCTTATTATTCCTCTGTTTTTTCATCACAAGAATCCTCTGTTTGGTTGCCACTGAAATGGAGGCAAAAAAGAAGATAATATACATAACTGAATTTGTTCTTCTATTTTGTTTTACCTCAGCCCAAAATCAAATTGGTCCTAAAGTTGTGTTTGTGAGTTTTATTTGGGAGGAAACGGAAGAGAGTTTTTCTTTTCAAAATTTTGAGAAGAACTTTCTATTCCCATTTCTTTACTTTCCTTTTCTCAAATTAAAACCTTGACAGGCGGTAAGGGAATAAATTATAATTTTGGTGTTCACAAGGGAACTCATAATGAAACATATACATCAATTTAATTTTTATTTAATTATTGCTTAATTTTATTTGTTATAAAAATGGTGCAGATTTTAGCAATGGACATAAACAAAGAGAACTATGAAATTGGTCTTCCCATAATTGAAAAGGTCGGGGTTGCCCAAAAAATTGATTTTAGAGAGGGCCTTGCTCTGTCTATTCCTAATCAAATGATCGAAGATGCAAGTATCACTCCTTCTCTTTCTATATTTAAAGATGTATAAAATCCTATTAATTATTGAAAAAAATTCTTGTCTTTGTCATCTCTTCTTCCATTTCATTTTAAACATCTAAAAGAGCTCGATAGTAAACTCTCATGCATTCCAATATCTGATCTAAAGTACTCATATGATCCCACCTGAACAATATTAATATCATATAATGTAAGATGATAATTTTACAAATTTAATCTAGATGATTCTACTTTTAATTAGTGTAGCTTGCACCATATTTACCTTTCAATTGCATCAGTTAAGATCACAAGTTCTTCAAGGGTCAAAAAGAATGCAAAAGCATCTATATAGCTATTGTTAACGCCAAGATCTTCTGCCACGTCCCAATCACGTAAGACGTCCTGATCCTGCACACTAAACACAGTCAACACCAAAAGCTTGATGGCTTCGACCGTCGGGGGATAGCTCAGGCGTGAGAGTCAGTACAGCCGATCACAAGGTTAACAATGGAGGATAATAAAATCTAGTGTCTTGAGAGAGATAAAGTTATCAGTTACCTTTTTCTTGAAGACTTCCTTGCTAAGTTATACTCTCTAGCCTGGTTTACTGTACACCCACTCTTAGTCGACATGACCCCTGATCGATGGTTCTTGTCATTGTACACGTACCCACCCACTACACGTGGTCACTTGCTTTTCACCGCCACGGTCGTCGAGGATCCCATCCACATTAATGCATGGCAGATATAATAGTCAACTGTCATGTTTTTTCATCATTACCGGTCAAAGATGGAGATATTAAAATATCTCATGGATCGGTCCACTCAATTCAGCCCAAGTCTTTCAAGACTTCACCAAGAAAAACCACTGACCTGGCCCAACTGGCCAAGCCTAATAGAAATGACTAAAGAGATTTAATCGAATGAATGGGCCTAATCGAGTCGGCCCAATATGTGAAATATCATGACCCAACATTGCCCCCTAGTTTTTTATTAAACAGGATGTTTAATAGAAAACTAAAAATGGTCTATGATATGAGGAATTTGACAAGAGCGGGATAGGCCCAAAATGAAGCATATTAAGGCCCAATCGGTAAGGGATTAAAATTATAAAGGCAAGCTAAAATAGGAAATCCAACTGAAAGGCCCAATTTAATAAATATCTAAGGCTTACACCGGACGCTACCCCTTCTACTTCTCCATCATTACCAGAAATTAAATGTGCCACCTTCATAATTCATGTAACTGCCAATATAAAAAGTAAATTCCCCCAAATTTGACTGTTTTTACCTGCTAATTTGAATTTCAGACGCTTGAGCTCTTTTCTTCTCCCTTGAACCCTTCTTCCCTTCTCTGCAAAATCTCAATAATGGTAGTCCTCAACTCAAATTAGAACTCTCCTCTTCATGTAACCCCAATCAACACTGTTTCGCCCAATCCAAGCCCTGATAAGGAGGCTTCGAGTTCGAATCCTAAATCAATGAACCCAAGCAAGAAATCTCTTCCTCCGAAACCCTCACCCACTCCTTCTAAGTTCTTTAGGAGTAAGGAACAATATCCACATGCCAATACTCCTTCCACTGTCACTGACAATGAATTGAAGAAGATTCGGACTCATTACCAGATCCCCGCCACTCATTTGGTGAGAGCTCCTAGATCGGAAGTACGAATGTATCAGAGGCCGAAAGGTTGGACGGCCGTTCCAGCAACCATTCTCGAGAAGGGACTTAGATTCCCTCTCTGTATCTTCTTAGTCACCCTCTTAGGTTTTATTGGTGTTGGGTTCGCCCAATTAGTACCGAATTCCTACATCCACATTCTCGCTTTTATTGTATTCTATCACGAAGTTGGAGTCGAACCCACTCTAGACTTCTTTTTCTCTGTCTACAAGGTTACCCAATCCCGAGAAAAGGGTTTTAAGGTCTTGGGTAAACAGTCGCCGAAGGCAGGCAAAAAATTTGAAAGAAGGTCACTGGTTTCCACCCCTTCCAGTAACAAAGGATGGCATAAGGGGTGGTTTTTCGTCAAGGGGCCAGAGATCTCTTCTTTGCCGGACTGGACTACGCAAGATAAGGTCTTTGTTGATTTTGGTGATATTCCCAAGGAGCGGATAGGCAAAATGATTGAGCTCTTCGAGAATTTTCCATCGAAGGAGTGGGATTACGGTCTTCTTAACAAACAGGCATGGTTATATGATCATAAATGTAAGTTCTGAATTACTCTGACGCATACTTACTTGAAACTTTTAGTAATATAAATATTGTTATGTGTTCTTCTACTTTTTGCAGTATCTTTGATTAAACCCACATCTTCGGATGTAAGAGATTTGGAAGACTTCTTGGATGGAAAGTCTGTAGAAGCCACTGCCGACCCTCCACAACTGGAAGCCCCACCCGAAAACAACCCAACCAATGAAACGCACACTGCCGAACCCCAGATAGGTGAGGTAGAAACTGAAGATCTCATTGAACCGGAAGAAACCCTTCAGCCACGTCGGAAAAAGAGAGCTGTCCGAAAACCCCAATCAACTCCCATTCCAACCTCTGCTGAGGCCAACCCAAAAACTGAAACCATCCCAGAAACTATACCAGCTACCAAGCCAGTCCCCCCTCGAAGAGGTTTACTCGATTTGCCTGTTCACGATTGAAAAAATCTTCTTCGAGTCAAGAAGTTAAGAACCAAAGTCACCCCTCTGACAAACGAAGAGCTTAGAGTGCCTCTTTCTTCAACCGAGCTTCCTCCAATAGTTCCAGTGGAGATACAAACTTCTGACAAAGATGAGCAGATAGAACCTATCCCTACCTTAACTCGAAAAAGGAAACGACCATCAGAAAGTCACCCCAGCTCAGCTTCTGTACCATCACCACTTCACGAAACCATTTCAGACCGATCCCCATCTCCTGAGAACATATACATAGATCCTTCACCACCTCGTGATCATCCCATGTTATCCCCCGAACGACCAAAGCCACCCCCACCTGGGCCTTCATCTCATGAATTCCAGAATGATGTTATGGCATCGCCAACCCTATGGCCTCGATATAATGCCAACTTCCCTTTTCATCTCTTCAATGCCTTCATCCGTGTTACCGACGATCATAAGTTCGGAGATCGCTCAATCGGGGATCTGTTCGATGAGGTTATGAGTTACATAGCATAGGTAAACTTATTTTCTCAATCTTCATACTTTTTATCATGTTTAGGTTATATATCTGAAATTGATTAATTAATACTGAATATGTACATGCCAATGCTATTTTTGGGCGTTTACGCCCTAAACATATGGAATCCGAAGCTGCAGAAGAGGCCGCCAGAAAAGAGAATGCCATTCTGCAGTTTGCCATAGCGAAGGAGAGGCATGAACGGGATATTGTCGAGTTCAACAATGAACATCTTTGGAATGATTTAGCTCGGACTAAGGAAGAACTCAATGCCCTCAAGGAGGAGCTGAAATCGACCAAGACCAGCCAACAAGACATGACGAGTATGAATGCAGACCTTGTTGAAAAGAATGAGGTTCTGAAGGTTAACAACGAAGAACTCACCATAGCTAACCAGAGCCTGGCTATACAAGTGGACAATCTTCAGGCGAAGGCCCTTAAAGATAAAGAAAGGCATTTGGTCAGGCGTCGAAAGCTTCAAGATAAGCTGAAGGCTTTGAAGGAGCGAGGTCCTCCTCTAATTGAAGAGTTGTGTAGAGAAATTCAGGCTGAATACGGGGCATCTGATGAGCTGAATGCAGAGATTTTGAAGGTCTACTCCGAAGGTTATGAAGTCTGTAGAGATCGAGGCAAAGAAAAGATGATTGCAGCTCAATTAGATCCAGCCCTTCTTGATTCTGAAGACGAAGATAATGCCTGAATATATTTGTTCTGCTTTACTCTGATTTTTAGGACTTTTGTGGAAAATTTTCTTACTTTCTATGTAATCTGGTTAACTATTAATGAAATTTCAGCTTTCTTTTTCGTGACTTTTGTTAAATTCATTTCTTGTCAATAATTTAGTGTCAATCAACTTGAAAACTGTATAAGATTCTGTTGAACTTAACTTGAATTATGGACCAGATAAGGCATATATCAGTTAAGTTAAAAAATGATATGAACTGAATTCAATGAACTGAACTGTATGAACCGAACTCAACACTTGAACAAAATAAAGTAATGCATACTTATCGTTTCCGAAGTGTGAGATAGATTAGGCATAAGGCGAATTTGGTTGATCATCCTTGCACCATCGGGATCTTGTTTACCACTCGAGGTAAAACAAGTATAAAAGGACATTTGTCTACCATGCGAGGTATAACAAAGATATAAGGACATTTGCCTACTATGCGGGGTATAACAAAGATATAAGGACATTTGCCTACCATGCGGGGTATAGCAAAGATATAAGGACATTGGAATTTGTTTACCACACGGGGTGAAACAAATTCATAAGGACACTCCTGACAAAAAGGCTACCATCGAATGGTCAGCGAGTCCGACCATACCTCCTTACTTCGGTGCATATTGGTTTACCACCCGCGGTAAAAAAAATATTAAAAGGACCATGGAATTTGTCTACCACGCAGGGTATAACAAACCCATAAGGAGACTCCTGCCGATAAGGCTACCATCGAATGGTCAGTGGGTCCACCCCGTCCTCCTTACACCATTGTGAATTTAAGATCAGTAGGAAGAAGATCAATTGTGAAAAAGTGAATCTTTTATTGATGATGAACCACCATTTACAGACTTCCGATAAACTGACTCGATCGCTACTGAAAATATTTCTGAAGTCTGCCAGCATGCCAACTATTCTTGATCTCGAATCCGTCCAATGTCTTCAACCGATAAGTTCCTGGCTTTGGTACTTCAATTACTTCATATGGTCCTTCCCAGTTCGGCATCAGCTTTCCCAAGTTCTGAGGCGTAGATGCTTTGACTTCCCTGAGGACGAAATCTCCCACTTCAAATCTCCAAAGCTTTACCCCCTTATTGTAATGCTTGGCTACTCTCCGTTGATAGGCTGCCAATTTGATCAAAGCCACTTCTCTGACTTCTTCCAATAGATCTAAGTTGACCGTCAACCCTTCATCATTGTAGATCTCTTTGAACTAACTGACCCGAAGACTGGTGGATCCAATCTCAACAGGGACTAAGCCATCAGTTCCATAAGCCAATCTGAAAGGTGAGTCCCCCGTAGTAGTCCTCGGTGTAGTCTGGTAAGCCCATAATACGCTGAGAAGCTCTTCAGGCCATCTCCCCTTAGCTTCATTCAGTCTGCGCTTGATCCCATTCAGCAGCGTTCTGTTGGTCACCTCAACGTGCCCGTTTGACTATGGATGAGCCACTGAAGTCTTCTTGTGTTGAACCCCCAGCTCCTTCAGAAATCCTTCAAACTTTGATCCCACAAACAAGCGTCCGTTGTTCGATATCACCACCTTAGGAATTCCAAAATGAAACACTACGGACTCCTTCATGAACTTCAAGCATTCTTGTTCCGTTATCAATCGAAGTGGCTTCGCTTCTACCCATTTGGTCATATAATCAATAGCGACTATAACAAAACTGACTTGACCCTTAGCTTTCGGCAATGAACCCAGTATATCTACCCCCCAGATAGCAAAGGGTATAGGAGATAAGATCGAGTACAGCTCTTCTGGTGGCTGATGTGGGATCGGACTGTTGAGCTGACACTTTTCACACTTCTTCACGTACTCGGTAGCTTCCTTGAAAATAGTAGGCCAGTAGAATCTCTACTAAAGTACTTTATAGGCTAATGACTTAGCAGCCATATAGTCGCCACAGATGCCCTCGTGAACCTCTCGAAGAGCATATTCAGCTTCGTACGGGACCAAACATTTTAATAATGGTGACGAAAATGCCCTTCGATAAAGATCCCCATCAATAAGAACGAAGTTGGCACTCTTGTACTTGATCTTCTTTTCCAGCATCTGATCCGAAGGAAGGACGCCATCTGCCAAATATTCAATGTAAGGAGTCATCCAACAATTAGAACGTTCAATGCACATCACCGCTTCATGCTGGATACCCGGCTGCTACAAAACCTCCAAATAAACTGACCCATCGAAAATGCTAGCATCTGTAGTGGCCAACTTCGACAATGCATCGGCAATAGAATTGTCGTTACGCTCTATACCCTGAAACTCATAGGAGACAAAATACTAAAGTCGGTCTTTCAACTCTGCCAAATACTTGATCATTCTCGCTCCACGAGCTTTATAATCTCATGGTACTTGCTTGACGGCCAGCTGAGAGTTACTATAAATGATTAACTTCTGAACCTCTAGACTCTTCACTAATCGGACTCCTGCTAGCACTGCTTCGTACTCAGCCTCGTTGTTCGTTACTCTGAACCCAAATCTGATGGCCTACTTCACCTTGAATCCCTCCAGACTTGTCAAAATAATCCCTGCTCCACTGACGTCCAAAGTAGAAGACCCATCTGCATACAGAGTCCACGAGTTCTGATCACCATCTTTGAAGAATCTGCAATCGCTTTCAATCGGACGTTTCACTTTTCTAGTAACTCAAATATTCCTTGGGAGAACGAACACTCCGCCATGAAATCAACCAAGGCTTGACCTTTAATAGCAGTTTGGGAATGATATTCAATAAAAAATTGGGATAACTCCATCGTCCATGCTGCTAATCTCCCTAAAACTTCTGGTTTTTTCATCACCTTCTTCAACGGCTGATCCATGTAAACTACTAGGAGCCGACCTTGAAAATATTGCCTAAGCTTACGACTAGCAATTATCAAAGCAAAGGCAAATTTCTCAATATTCGGGTACCTGGTTTCAGCATCTCTTAGGACATAACTAACATAATAAATCGGATGATGCTTCCCTCCTACTTCCCGAACTAAAACAGCTCCCACTACCAAAGAACTAGCTGCCAGATATAAGTACAAGGTCTCAGCAGAAGCAAGTTTCACCAATAAAGGAGCCGAAGACAAATATGTCTTTATGCCCTGAAAGGCTTCTTCACACTCTGAAGTCCACTATAATGTCTTTGCATTCTTCGGTCCTTTCAACGTATCAAAGAATGGCAAGCATCTCTCTGTCGATTTGGACATGAATCTCCTCAAAGCTGCAATCCTCCCGGTCAGACGCTGAACATCTTTGAATGACTGAGGAGTCTTCATATTTAGTATGGCCTGGATCTTTTCTGGATTGGCTTTGATACCCCTTTGACTGACCAGATAGCCCAGGAACTTCCCTGCACCGAGCCCGAAGGTGCACTTCGTAGGAATGAGCCTCAAGTTGTGATGACGGACAGTCTGAAAGCATTCCTCCATATCATCCAGATGCTTCTCAACAATCATGTTCTTCACGATCATGTCATCCACGTATACCTCCATATTCCTTCCTAGCTGCTTCTGAAAGACAAAGTTCATCATTCTCTGGTACGTGGCTCCAGCATTTATCAAGCCAAAGGTCATCTTCTTGTAGGCATACACCGAACGGTGTGTGATGAATGTTATCTTCGAAATGTCCTCTTTGCACATAGATATTTGATGATAACCTGAAAAAGCATCCATAAAGCTTAGTAATGCATACCCCGAAGTGGCATCAATAAGTTGATCAATGTGGGGCAGAGGATAGAAGTCCTTCGGGCATGCTTTATTCAGGTCCGTATAGTCAATGCAAACTCACCATTTCCCATTCTGCTTCTGGACCAATACTAAGTTCGCCATCCACTCAGGATAGTCGATTTCAAAGATGAAGTTAGCAGCTATCAACTTCACAATCTCTTCATTAATGATCCTCTGTCGCTTAGGTGCAAAGATCTGTCTTTTCTGCCGAATTGGCTTCTTTGATGGATCTACATCTAGTCGATGCTCAGCAATCTTTCGGCTGATTCCAGGCATGTCTTGTGGCTCCCACGCAAATATGTCCGCATAGCAGCGAAGAAATTCCATAAGGTTTGTCCGGAGAGGTTCCGGAAAACCCGAACCTATCTTCACTTTTTTGCCTTTCTTCCCAGGAACTAGCTCGATCTCCTCTGTCTCTCCTGCAGGAATAACCAATGGCTCCGAACTGCTTTCAGTGAAGGGCTCGATCTCAATTGACATGGTTTACTTCTGCTTGCTGACCCCTACTCCCGAGGCAATCATAGCATTCCTGTAGCATCGTCTGGCCAGATCCAAGTCCCCTGCTACCTCTCCAACTCCATGTGTTATTGGGAACTTGATCTTGAAGTGAAGGATGGAAGTCACAGCTTGGAGAGCTGTCAGAGTAGGTCTACCTAGTATGGCGTTGTAGGCTGAATCTATATGCCCATCATAAAATTTACATGTTATTTCTACCTGCTGAGGAGTTGTGCCGAAGATTACTGGTAGTTCAATAGTGCCTGCAACTTTGACTGGATCGTTGCTAAAACCATATAGGGGAGCCTCCTGCCCAACCTCCATCTTTCGCCCATCAAGATGCATCCTTTGATAAGCATGGGCATACAGAATATCCACAGAAGACCCGTTATCAATCATCATATGCTTCACATCCACCGAACCCACTTGTGCAGTGATCACCAACGCTTCTTCATGGGGTTCGATGGGCTCCGAAGGATAGTCTGCATCGGTGAAGGATATAACAGTCCCTGGAAATGGTCTGTCGATCTTCGGGGGAGCACCCACCACGGACATGATCGAATCCAGATACCCTCTCCTCTTCTTCCCTATCAATTTCTCTGCCATCCCACCGGTTATTACATCAACGACGTGCCTTGGTGGTTGATTTGGAGCAGGCAGCACGGGTGGAACCATTTGAACCGTCTGAACAGTACGATCAACATTTTGTTGCTCTTGCTGATGGTCCCTCCCGGCCACATACTGAACCAACATACCGCTCTGAACCTTTCTTTCTACGAAGTCCTTCAGATTGCAACATTCATTAGTGTCATGACCTGTAGCTTGATGATAGCCACAAAATTTTTGAGAGTTGCCCTGTCCTGGCTTAAAATTATCACGAGGTGGTTTAAAGAATGGCTGGTTCCTGATCTGATCCAAAATCACTGACCTATCCGTATTTAGTTTGGTGTAAACCTTATTCACCTTCTAGGCAGGAGCAGGTGGGCGATTACTTCCCTGTCGCCATGTATTGTTGTACTTCTTCGAGCTGCCCTCTGGCCGATCATTATACCCTCCCACCTTCTTTTGATCGCCTTCAGCCCTAGAAGTATCTGCCTCCTTCATTCGATCCGAAGAAGGAAGTTTTAGGCTATTCATAGCCTCCTCCACTACAATATAGCCTTCGGCTTTATCAAAGGCTTCGGCCAAACTCTTCGGATGGTGAAACATCAGCTTCTTCACCAACTTCTCCGACTTCACCAAGTCTAACCCATTCTGAAACAACCCCACAACTTGAAGATCATTGAGGTCAGACACTTGGCCAACAGCTTCTCTGAATCGCTTCACATACAGACCCAAAGATTCATTGGAGAACTGTCGGACCTGTGCCAAAGAACCAGTAGGCTTTCCCCTCCTTCGGTTGCTCCCAAAACGAGCATGGAACTTATCAGACAGCTCGGACCATGACGAGACCGAATCAGCGGGTAAAGTCCCCATCCACTGCCTTGCATCCTTTCTAAACGTATGGCACTTGGCAGCATCGATGAAATCATAGTAATCCATCAGCCGATCGAACGCCTGGCTATGGTAGGGTCCCCGGACCCATCGTAACTCTCCATGTGAGGCAACTTCTTGGTGGTGTCTGCCTTCTCCTTAAGAATATCTGAGGAAAAGGGAGACGCCTTCTTTCCTAAAGTATCTTTCACCTGTTGAACCTCAGCTAATTGCTTCCGGAGTTCCTTCAACTCCTTAACTAAGAAATCCACACCTTCTGGTTGTGAGGAGACTTCTTTCTCCTGAATAATCTTCTGCCTCTGAGTGGATCGACCTCCTCTATCCGACCCCACTGCCTTCGTTGGACTTCTGGATCTACTCTTGTGTGCAATTCTATTCTCATGATGAGAATATTCGCTTTAATGCTCTCTCCCTCGATTCTCAGGTGCATACTCTCTCGACCTACTTCTCGGTCTACCACCATCACGTCCTTGAGAACCGATGACAATAAGTGCTTTCTTTGATACCTCGGGAGTTATGCTTCTTGATCTCCTTCTCTCCTGAGGTCGACCCCAAAACTCATGCACGGAATGCTCCAGCTCCTTCCCATCCCGATGTTGTACATCCTTATGCCTAATACGCCTTTCAGACTGAATATAGGTGGACACCTCATCCTTCAGGTCGGCCATCCGAAGCATCTGCTCAGCTATATCCTCCCTCTGCTTTAGAAGAACCTCTAAAGCTTTATCTGCTTCTTCTGCCATCTTCGCCAACTTGGCAGCTTTGTCATCTCGACCATTTTGGTGATGAGTTCTAGGTGGTGAACCCTCCACCTGCCTTCGATCCTGGTCACGGCCTTTATCATCAGCAAACACCAACCTCCGTCTGGCTCCACCATGATCTCTCAAACGAGAACCCTTGGAAACACGCTTGGAAGCAGTGCTCTCACTCTCATGAGCACTCTTTGAGACGATCCTTAACAGAAATATGTTGGACAGACGAGCTCACAGCCTTCGGCTGTCCTTCCGGTGTATCTGCTCTACTCTTCACCATCTTTTCCGACGTAGAACAAATGAAAGTTGTGATTGAAAATTACAAGACACTAGAACACAGCCCTCCTTCTAGCGCCAATGTTAACGCCAAGATCTTCTGCCACATCCTAATCACGTAAGATGTCTTGTTCCTGCACACTAAACACAGTCAACACCAAAAGCTTGACGGCTTTGGCCAATCGGGGATAGCTTCGAGTGTGAGAGTCGATCTGAGCGATCACAAGGTTTAACAATGGAGGATAATAAAATCTAGTGTATTGAGAGAGATAAAGTTATCAGTTACCTTTTTCTTGAAGACTTCCTTGTTAAGTTATACTCTCTAGCTTGGGTTTATCGTACCCACCCACTGGTCTGACGACCCCGATCGATGGTTCTTCTGAAAGCGAACACACCCACCCACTACTGGTCAGTCACTTTGCTTTTCTATCATGGCCGTCCAAGGATCTCATCCACATTAATCATGGCGGATATAATAGTCAACTATCATAAATACTTTTTAAATCATTCTGCAAATCGAAGATGGAGATATTAAAATATCTCGGGGATCGGTCCACTCAATTCAAATTTCAAGTCTTTCAAGACTTCACCAAGAAAAACCACTGACCCGGCCCAACTGGCCAAGCCCAATAGAAATGACTAAAGAGATTTAATCGAATGAATGAGCCTAATCGGGTCGGCCCAATATGTGAAATATCATGACCCAACAACTATTTTATGTTATATAACATAAACAAGGTATAGAGAATCGTAAACCAGTCACAAACAAATTCATATCCTAAAAAATAGTTATACTTACAAATTCTATTTTTTATGTTTATCTTTATCTCTAATTTCCTCCCTGTAATTGCATATAAAATTTATAGTATAAAATTATATTCTCTAAGTTTTCTCGTTGTTGTGCACCCTTTAAATAAAATTCTGTCGAATTATGTTTAAGTTGTGTTTTCTCCATGTACATGTCGTTTAAAAATAGTTATTCAGATGTTAAATTTGAAATATCAAAAATTTGGCAGCTTACAGTTTCGTGGATTCTTAACTTGGACATAACATAAAGGAAATGACTCTTGAATGGAACTTAGATATTGGTTTGGACGTTTTACATGTAGAAAAACTTTCTTATAATCTGGTAAGATTCTGGGTCAGAATGGATTTGGAGAGCATGCATAATGATTACAAATCATTAATTATGTTTTGTTAATTATGGATTCTTAATTATGTTTTGTTTTGTTTATTGCCTATTCAAAATTTCATTTTTTTGGGTTATTCTCTGTAGTTATCTGGTTGTTGAGGTGTGAAGTACTGCTGCTTCTGTATGTGAATCTTTGAGTCACAATTGACCTATTAAAATGTAATCTTTCCATATGCAGCTTAGACAAAAATTGTTTTTGAATTTGTATGAGTGATAAGTTTTTGTACACAAATGTGGAGATTGTGTGCCCTTAATGGTGGTTGTTTATCAAGTGCAAACTAATAAGCTTTTGTAATTCCTCAGGAACTTAAGCCTACTATTTCATATCTTCCTCTAGAGACGTATAGAAATTTGTCACTAATTGAGAATGTTTTTTGTCGAATTATAATTACAATTGCAAAACATATTCATTGGATGAATTTATAAGTATGACTCATCATTATCAGCAATACAAATCATTTCTCATATGTTTGTATATTAACATATAAATACTTGAGATTTGATAAATTTATTAATATCCTCAATATCACCTCCAATCAGTGGCTTCCTTGTCGGGCATCCTCACAGCTTTCAGTCAATTGCAAGTCAAATGAGTCTAATAAATTTCACATCCTGGATGTGTCATCTACAGGACTCATATCCTCTGGATCAGACCATGGACCACCGAACATATTCCACATATACCATTCTTTAACAGGAAAATAACAAACCAGTAGCATCAGCAGCTCTAGGCAGGGGCATATTCTATGACAACATACCACTAGAGAAGGTAAAGATATGCCCCTTATTTTATAAGTGAGAAGGTAACAAATCAGGATATGAGATCCTGATTAGTCCACAGGCCAACAAAAAAAGTAAAAATTGCAACTTCAGGCGTAGAATTATGTCATTTAGACCTCAATAAAAGTTAAACCAATGTTTAAATCTGGTGTATTATGCAGTTACAAAGTTCAGTTTCTTAATTAACCATAGTCTTAGAGGGTTTGCCTCTAGGTCATTGGATCTTTTTTGGTCAATTCAGCACTAATGATAGGTGATTGTATGGAAGAGTTTGAGCAATTGAAACAATGGTTGATACTAAGATCAAAATTGTCATAGCATGTTCGAAAATTTATTATTCTACATATCAATATACTTGAATTTTATGGCTTGAAATAAACCCTTTTAGTTTGATAAAATCTTATTGATTTCATAATAGGTTGTCTTTGAGTCTTTGGTTACACAAGTATTTGGGAAAGGTTTACACACCTGGAATGATAAAAGTATATAGGAAAAATTATCCCTATGTGAGTTCAAATGAGTGTGCTCCAAGTTATTATAGCAAATTATTGACTAAATTCAGCAAATTATTAAATTCATTATTCAAACTAAGTGACGTCCCCAAAATAAGTATACATCACCCATCTTAGGTCACCAAATACATGGTACTGAATATAAATACAAACTTAATTATACAACATGAGCTGAGAGTTTTTACACAAATATTTTCTTCTAAACAATATTCAAACTCAAATGGAGTCCTCATTACATTTATTGTCACATTATTTTATAGAATAGTGAGGACTACTATAACACCATCTCAGACCATCACTCCGTTTCCCGACTAGTTCCGGCTACGTTCTCATTTCCTGAAGAGAACAATGGAAGTAAAAGGGTGAGCTCAACTAGCCCAGTAAGAAATATTATGACTAAGATAATGCAAAATAAGTTATCATTAGCCTTCAACAATGTTAAACTAATAGAATATAATAGACAACAAGTTTAACTGCAGCGAAACAAACAATTCATTAGAAGAGTTAAGTAGAGCATGATATCTACTATCTTTTATGATTTAAAAAGTTTATCATTAACTTTATCGTTGGGACTCAGCTTAATAAATAAATCACATCGTCGAATCATCCATGCACTACGGGCCAAGGATATTCATTAGTATCACGTTTACAAATTATTCTTGCACTACGGGCCAAGAATATTCGTGTAATTATCAATGGTGATGATCATACCGAACTATCCCTGGTCATAATCATACCAATCAACAGTCCATCTATGCACGTAAGCCAAAGATGACTTTCATCACAATATAAGCATGAGGATGATGACAACGATATAATAATTCAATTAAAGAAAACAAAGGATAAATTTTTAAATATTTATAATTTAATTTATCCAGAATTTAATAATGTCCAAATTGTCAACATGATATTGCTTTGTGAAGTAAAATTCAAGAATAATATCCATATATCAAAAATAATTTGAACAGAAAAGAAATAAATTTTTTGGTGAATAATACCCCGTGAATAGTACCCTATGAATAGTACTTCGTGCCCCGTGAATAGTATCCCGACATGAAAAGTGCCCCGAATACTCAAGTGAACAATATTTGAGTGAATAGTAATCGAGTGAATAGTAACTCGTGAATAGTACCCCAACATGAAAAGTGTCTCGAATACCCGAGTGAATAATATTATAGTGAATAGTAATTGGGTGAATAGTAACCCGTATATAGTATCCCGGGTGAAAATATTGATATTTAATAAGAAAGTTCAGATCAATATTCCAATGAAACGATACTAGATAAAGTGCAAAACTCAAGGATATTCCACTAATTTCAAGGATTATAGAAGCAATACTTACCATAGTAAGTTTAGATTTAAGAATATCAAAAGAAATAACATACGAAACTGCAAATGGATTTTCACCTGTCATACGGTAAGTAATCCGCATAGACAGGTTATTCCAACATATTAAAGGATAAATACGAAAAATAGTATTTCTAATGAATACGAAAGAAATAATACCCCTTATCTTAGTAGAAGGCTGGATACTGCAATAGTGAAGTAGTAGAATACTCTTCTTCTTTCTCTCTATAGTTTCTCTCTCTATCGTGTCTCTTGTGAATCTCAGTGAATTGGTGAGAATAAAAGAAGAATTAAGCTTCTATTTATAGGAGAATGGACTAAATAGTAATTGATTCATTAACGGTCCAGATTGATTTACTATTAGAACGAACATTTCATATTGACTACTATTAAAACCACAACCGACGGTCCAGATTGATTTACTTTTAAAACCATCATCGACGTCCAGATTGATTTACTTTTAAAACTACCACCGACGGTCCAGATTTATTTACTATTAAAACCACCACCGACGGTCCAGATTGATTTACTATTAAAACCACCATCAATGATCCAGATTGGTTATCTATTAAAACCACCATCAACGGTCCATAAAATTAGTAAATCTTCCAATGGAATACTAAGTCAAACTTACAACAAACGCCTCATAACAATCCCTATATTTATATCAAAAATTGAATAAATATTTACCACAAATTATTTATCTTTAATAAATACATTTTTAATCTATTAATAATTATTTATCATTAATATTATAACTCACAATATTTAACAACCAGATCATTCCCAAGAAAGAGGGGGCTTTTCGATAAGAATTTTTTCCTATTGGCGCACAATTAAGTGACCAAACCACTCCTCGACAGAACTTTCTAGACATCGTTAATATTGCAAATAATAATATGAATAATTTTGTCGTCTTAATTATTAATTTAATAATATAAAATATTAATACTGTGATAATAAATGAATCAAATAACATGAGATACTATGCAACAATTACTATAGCAATAACTGAGTATAACTGAGTGACTTCTCACGTAAGCATCAATAATCAATACTGTGTGCTACTATGCAACCACGCCAGACATCGTACTTTTACCTGGGTAGTTCAACAGTTTAACGGTAAAACTTTCGTCGTTATTTTTATAAAAAGATATTTCTGTCATTTTCTAACTACGACAATACTTCCGTTGTGGGGTCCACCAATGATTGAGCCATCGTACGAATATTTCCTGTTATAATGAATATTTCCCGACCAATCGAATATTTTATATCAACTTGCTTACTTTGCAAAATTTTCAAATATTACCCACAACTATAACATTATATCATATCCACACCATAATATTCAAAAATATATTTCAAGAAAAATTATTCTTTATTCAAAATAAGTTGGGGTCTTACAACCTCCCATTCTTATGAAATTTCGTCCTCGAAATTAGGGTACGTACCTGATATGTCGAAGAGGTGAGGATACCTTGATTTCATTTCAGATTCTAACTCCCAAGTCATTTCCTCCACATCGTGGTTTCTCCACAAAACTTTGACTTTAGGTATAACCTTGGAGTGTAGAATATGATCCTTCTTATCCAAGATTTTAACAGGTACCTCTTCATACATTAAATATTCCGCTATCTCACCCGGTTCTAATTCAATAATGTGGTTCGGGTCTTTCACATATTTACGTAACATAGATATGTGAAAAATGTTATGAACATTAGACATAATTGGCGGTAAGGCGAGTCTATATGCCACAGTTCCTACTCGATCGAGGATTATAAATGAGCCAATGAATCGAGGATTGAGCTTTCCTCTCTTTCCAAATCTCGTAACTCTTTTCCATGGAGCAATACGTAACAACACATGATCTCCAATATTGAATTCCACATCCTTTCGATGAAGATCAACATAACTCTTTTGTCGATCTTGTGAGGTTTTTATACGTTGTCGAATCGTTTGAATCTTTTTCGTAGTCATACGTACCAACTCCGGTCCCAATAATGTTGCTTCACCCACCTCATCCTAGCATAATGGAGAACGACACTTTCTTCCATAAAACGCCTCAAATGGAGTCATGTCAATACTTGCTTGATAACTGTTATTGTAGGAAAACTCCACCAATGGTTCGAACTTGTCCCAACTTCCTTTGAAGTCAAGGACACATAGTCTTAATAAATCTTCAAGAGTTTGAATAGTTCTCTCCGACTGCCCGTCCGTTTGAAGATGATATGCCGAACTGAATCGTAAATCTGTGCCCATAGCTTTTTGCAAACTAACCCAAAATCGTGAAGTGAATCTTGGGTCTCGATCAGAAACTATGGATACTGGTATACCATGCAGTCTTACAATCTCGTTTATGTACATACGAGAAAGACGTTCAAGTGTATAAGTTTATCGTATAGGTAAGAAATGAGCAGACTTGGTCAATCTATCAACAATGACCCAGATTTCATCTATGCCTTGAGAAACCTTTGGAAGACCAGTAATGAAATCCATGGTAATGTGCTCCCACTTCCATTCTGGAATTTCAAGTGGTTGCAATGGACCTTTTAGTACTTGATGCTTCACCTTGACTCGTTGACAAGTAAAACACCTTGAGATAAACAGCGCTATCTCTCTCTTCATATTTCTCCACCAAAATGTATGCCGAAGATCACGATACATTTTGGTACTCCCAGGATGGCTTGTAAATGGTATGTTGTGCGCCTCCATCATGATTTTATACTTTAAGTTAGAATCGTTAGGAACACAAAGTCTGGAGTTGACTTGAAGTATTCCTTCTTCATCGATTCTTACTTCCGGAATAGCACCTTCTTGCACTTTCTTCTTCATACGCATTAACTTCAGGTCTGTAGCTTGAGCAGCTTTAACTTTATCGATTAAAGTCGGTTCTACTCATATATTTGCCATCATCACATGGGTCCTTGGAGTCTTTAACACTATCTTCATCCTTTGTAAGTCATACAAAATGAGCCTTTTCGTTGACAATATCGCACTCGTACCCGCATATGATCTTCTACTCAATGCGTCAGCTACTACGTTCGCTTTTCCAGGATGGTATTGAATGGTATGATCGTAATCTTTCAATAGCTCAAGCCATCGTCGTTGCCGCATGTTGAGTTCCTTTTGAGTGAAGAAATATTTGAGGCTTTTATGATCCGTATAGATCTCCACCTCCTCTCCACACAAGTAATGCCTCCAAATCTTAAGCGCAAAAACGACAACTGCCAACTCTAGATCATGAGTAGGATAATTCCTCTCATATTCTTTGAGTTGTCGTGAGGCATAGGATATAACTTTCCCATGTTGTATGAGAACACATCCTAAACCTTTGCCTGAAGCATCACTATAGATGACAAATCCCTCTGAACCAGATGGTATTGTCAGAACAGGTGCTGAAATTAGTCTCCTCTTGAGTTCTTGAAAACTCTTCTCACATTCCTCACTCCAACCAAATTTTGTATCTTTCCGAGTCAGCTAAGTTAATGGAGTAGTGATTCGAGAAAACCCTTTTACGAATCTCCGATAATCACCAGCTAAGCCGAGAAAGCTACGTACTTTGGTCACTGACTTAGATTGCTCCCAGCTTTGAATTGCTTCAATCTTTTTCGGGTCAACAGATATTCCATGATTTGATATTACGTGCCCAAGGAATGCTACTTCTTCAAGCCAGAACTCGCATTTCTTCAACTTGGCATATAACTTGTTCTCACAAAGCTTTTGGAGTATCAGCCTCAAGTGTTGCTCATGATCTTCACAGCTTTTGGAGTAAATAAGGATGTAATCAATAAAGACGACCATAAAATGATCCAAATATTCCTTGAATACTTGGTTCATCATATCCATGAAGGCAGCAGGAGCATTAGTCAATCCAAAAGACATGACTAGGAATTCGTAATGCCCGTACCGAGTTCTGAAAGCAGTCTTTGGGATGTCATCGGTTTTAATCTTTAACTGATGATATCTGGAACAAAGATCGATCTTTTAAAAGAATTTGGCGCCTTGTAACTAGTCAAACAGGTCATCAATGCGTGGCAACAGGTACCTATTTTTTATGGTGACATGATTCAACTCCAGATAATCAATACAAAGTCACATACTTCCATCTTTCTTCTTTACGAAGAGAACAATAGCACCCCAAGGAGACGTACTAGGACGAATGAAACCGATGTCTAACAATTCCTGTAGTTGGGTCTTTAACTCTTGAAGTTCAATAGGAGCCATTCGATATGGGGCTTTGGAAATGGGTTTTATACCAGGTTCAAGGTCGATACAAAATTTAATTTCACGTTCTGGGGGTAGGCCAGGAAGTTCTTCAGGGAATACATCAGGAAATTTATTAATAATAGAAATATCATTCAAGACTGACGTATTTTTGTTTAAATCCGTGACATGAGCTAAGAAAGCTTGACATCCGTTTTTCAATAAACAAATAGCCTTATGGCTTGAGATGGCAGTGATTGACTTTAATGGTTTGGTTGCTTGAATTCACATAATTGGTTAGTTAGGAATATGAAAGCTAATAACCTTACAAAAATAATCAATTTTAGCATGATGAGTAATCAACCAATCAATTCCTAAAATCACATCGAATGCAAGTATTTTTAAAGAGATTAGATCGACAGGTAATGTGCGGTTACCGATTTGAATCAAACAAGACTTATAAATAGTGGATGTAATGAAGTTTTCTCCCAACGGAGTTTCAACAGATAAATCAAAGTCTAATTTCTTCGGAGTCAAATTTAAACGTTGAGCGCAAGTAGGAGAAATAAAAGAATGGGTAGAACCGGTATCAAATAAGGTATAGACTTTGCTAGAGTTTATGATTAGCTTACCCGTAATCACCTCGTTCAGATTTCTCACTTTATGGGAGGTTACGACAAACGCTCTCCCTTGAACTACCGATTTTGTCTTATTTGGGATGGCCTTTGATGCCTCCATCCCAGCTGGACTTGACTTTGTTGCACGAAAAAATCGGGCTAGATGACCTTCTCTTCCAAAATTGTAACATGCTTTGGACTGCTGCGTATAGTTTGGACTGATGTGTCCCTCCTCTCCGCATTTGTAACATACGACCGGCGGTCGTTCTCCTTGCTTCACAACATGTGTTGGTGCTGACGTCTTTCCATCATTATTGAATCTTCTCTTCTTAAAATTTCCACTTCTATTATCTTGGTCATGATTACCACCGAAGTGGTTACCATTTCTGGCATGTTGATTTCCATTACGTTTGTTGTCACCGCTTCAATGACTGCTACCACTGGTATTATCGAATTGCTGGCTGCTCTCTCTTGGTTGGGTTGACTCATTATCGCTCTCCAATAACTGAGCCCTATTTACAACATCTAAATACAAACACAGTTTGTGAGAAATGAGGTATTGACGTATTTCAGGTCTCAAATCTCGTAAAAACATTCACGTCATTTTCTCCTCATTATCAACCAAATGGGATGCGAACCGGGACAACTCGGTAAACTTAGCCTCGTACTGCGACACGGTCATATTATTTTGCTCCAACTTGATAAACTCCACCTCCTTCATGTGATGAATACTTTTGGGAAAGTACTTGTCGTTGAACAGTTCTTGGAACTTTTCCCAAGACATTTTGAGTGCGGCAGGCTAAATACGTTTTACTAATTCCCACCAGTAATCTGCCTCTCCTCTCAACATGAAGGTGGAAAAGAGAACCTTTTGCTCCTCGAAGCATCCCAAGACATCAAATATCTTGGTGATCTGCTTTATCCACGTCTCTGCCTTAAGTGGTTTTGGCTCTCCCAAAAACTCTGGTGGTCCCAGCTCCTTGAACTGCTTAGCAGTGACCATCCGAGAGCTGCCAGTGTTTCCACCTGCATTTTGAATAGGAGTCGCTCTCTCCTGATGTTGCATGAATTGCATAGAGCCTCTGAACATCCCATCGTTCATCATTTGATCGGTGTTGTTGTTTACCTAAGGATTATTGTCTTCCTGTTGCACATTATCCTGGATATTGATCGTTGGTGACTCAACGGTCTCATATGCTTCATTGCTTATCTCGACATTTTCAGATGCCATTTTCAAACACTGCCACAAAACAAGGGTTAATTGACATGCCACATATTATCCTTATACTCTGACCGACCAATTACATACCAAATAAACTTAGGTAGGTCATACTAGCGAAAGAATTTCCCGTCTCTCTCCTCCTAGTTCTTGTCTCACATCTTAGCCAGGAATCATATCCCTAAGCTTTGATACCAACTGTGACCCGCATCCAAGACTTGGATAGCACCTCACAATGATACCTATCAACTTGCCACCGTTACTCACGGTTCCCCCTACGGAAAGTCTGGCTTCGGTGCATCCCAAGACTTGGAAGTCACCAGATAAAGGCTCGGGGCTCTTTTCTATGGCTTTGATACCAACTGTGACCCGCATCCAAGACTTGGATAGCACCTCACAATGATACATATCAACTTGCCACTGTTACTCATGGCGTCCCCTACGGAAAGTCTGACTTCGGTGCATCCCAAGACTTGGAAGTCGTCAGATAAAGGCTCGGGGCTCTTTTTTGTGACTTTGATACCAACTGTGACGCCCCCAAAATAGGTATATATCACCCATCATGGGTCGTCAAATACATGGTACTGAATACAAATACAAACTTAATTATACAACATGAGCTGAGAGTTTTTACATGAATATTGTGTTCTAGACAATATCCAAACTCAAATGGAGTCCTCATTATATTTATTGTCACACTATTTTATAGATTAGTGAGGACTACTATAACACCATCTCGGACCATCACTCCATTTCCCGACTAGTTCCGGCTATGTTCTCATTTCCTGAAGAGAACAATGGAAGTAAAAGGGTGAGCTCAACTAGCCCAGTAAGAAATATTATGACTAAGATAATGCAAAATAAGTTATCATTAGCCTTCAACAATGTTAAACTGATAGAATATAATATATTGACTTTGTCATATTCAATCCTTAAGTTTTGATGATGAAATGTTCAAGTACTAAATTGTTTTATGGTGTTTCAGGTATCTGTTGATAAAAGAATGTTGGTGGGATTTCAAATGGAGGAAGAAAGTTTTTCTCTTTCTAGGAGACAAATGTAAGGTCAATTGCATAATAATTGATTTTTCATTTAAAGGCTCTAGGACATATTATTTGCATTTTTATATGTCATAAATGAAAAATGTTTTAAAAAATCTAAAAGGTTATTTTTTTAAGTAATGACTTGAGATTAGATTTATGCATGACTTTATGTTACACGTTTTCACATGCATATTATTAAATGGTATTCTTGGATTATATGTGGATATCTATATATATATATATATATATATATATATATATATATATATATATATATATATATATGCATATCTAAGTAAATGGTTTCTTTGGGCTTGATACACGTGGGTATATATATGGTATACTAGCAGATTTATTGTGATTTGATGCATATACGTTTTTCAAGGAAGAGGTAATTATGGTTTCTAAGAAACCGTGTCTTGGAAGTTGGAAATGATAAGTAATTGATGCAGTATTCTTTTACACACCACTTATGGTAATGCCTGGAGAGAGAAAGTTAGTTGATTAAAGTGCTTATCTTTTTGTGATCTTTTGATTTATTCAAACTAAGTAACTACCGAGAATTTATTTTGCTGGATAAACAATTGACTCTATTACCGTTGAACTCTTTGACAACTTCTTCTTATCTTTAATTAAACGGTAATATTTTATGGGTTATAAAAACAGTATTTTCATGAATGAAAAAAACAAAACTCACGAAATTACTACTTGCACTTATTATTGTTATTATCGAGCAATCTGAATTTGTCAAGTGCAAACTTTTGAGAAGCTAAGCAATTAATTTTTTGGTATTATTTGAGCTGGTATTCGGTAAGAAATTAATTGTTTATCTATTGTGTGCTAATTGATCATTGCATTTAGTTGAGACTTTAATTGTTAAATTGATTATTCTTGCATTGATCATAGACCTCTATAATTGTACTGAATTTTCTATTTTAGACTAAGTGTAGTCAAAAGGTGTTAATCTTAGTGGATTAGAGAAAAGGTTTACAAACAGGTTCAAGAAAGAAAAGGTGCTCGAAGAGTGCATAGGTGCAATAAGGAGCAAGAGAGCTCAAAGGAAATTAATTGTTAATTAATTTTGTTTAGAATCTGTTTTGTAATCAGATTTATTTATAAAGAAATAAATAAAGTGAGTCTCCAATACTAGTTGGTATTGGACGTAGACTAGGCTATTATTATAGAGGGTAATAAATTTAACCACGTAAAAAATCTTGGTGTTGATTTTATTATTTGCTTTACTTTAAAATCACATAAGCTATTTTAATTATCTTAATAATTAAAATTTCAAGACTTATATTATATTAAGATAATTCTTTAACATCAATTATTTTACTTAAGATACAAATTCAGCAAGATATTTTATTTAATAGGCTATATTAATTCAGTAAACTGATTTCAATCATTATAGTAGCCTGAAGTTAATAATTTAACTTAAAGTTTAAAAGTTGGTCATAGATTGCTCCCACACTTATTCAACCCCCCTTCTAAGTGTGCCTAGATAAATTTCAATTGGTTTCAGAGCTTGGCTCTACTTATCTTGGTCTTAAAGGTGACTTGTAGGGAAAGATTCTGACATGGAACAGTTCGGGAACAACAATCAAGAAGGATAATCAACCAATAGACCTCCTTTGCTGTTCGGAACCGAAAATTACAACTTCTGAAAGTTCCGGATGATGATCTATCTGGAAAGAGATCCTTGGGAATGGTGGGTTATGGAGAACAGACCAGTTATTCAACGAAGAGATGATGGGACACCAAAGATTCTACTAGAAATGGATTCAACCAAAATCTACATGGTCTCATATGATTCAAAGGCAATGAACACACTTCTCAGCGGCATGGTACAATCCGAGATAGACAAAGTTTCCTCATGCAACACAGCTAAGGAAATTTGGGATACTCTAGTGGTAAGTCATGAAGGTACTTCCAAAGTACGAGAAGTCAAACTGAGTATGCTCATGCAATGATTATGAAATGTTCAAGCTCGAAAAAGATGAAACCATCAAGCTAGCTCAAGCAAGATTCCTAGTCCTCATAAACTCCTTGAAATTACTGGACAAGACTATTCCTCAAAGTGAGATCAACCAGAGTTTGCTTCTGCTATGCCCAAAAGGTTTGCTTTCTAAAATCACTACTCTTCAAGATTCTCGCAACTATTTCTTCCATGGATACTTTAACTATGTTTGGTGAATTAGAAGAATATGAACATCGCTTAAAGAGATATGATGATGATGAGGAAACTCCTCAAAGAAAGGTCTTAGCTCTTCATCGCAGATAAATGAAGAGGAGCTAGAAGATGACTCAGACGAAGAAATAGCCATGATGTCAAGAAGACTCAAAGGACTACTACAAAGGAAGAACAAGAGAAGAAATACTTTCAACTCAAATAAGTCCAAAGGAAAGCAAACTGAAGAGACATGCTTTGAATGTGGACGTCCTGGTCATTTCAAGAAAGATTGTTTTCAATTGAAGAACAAAGGGAAGACAAACTACAAAGACAACAAGAAGAACAAAGCTCTTGTGACTTGGAGTGATGAGGAATCCGAAGTGGAGATCGATGCCAAAGATGAGATAGCACAAGTATGCTTCGTAGGAATTGAAGGTGAATCTAATCAGGTATCATTTAATGATTTGAACTCATTAGAACAAGAAAATAAGAAGTTAAAAGAAAAGAATGCATGCTTAAAAGGTTTAGTTAATACTTTAATGAGTGAGGTGGATTCACTAATAGATGAAAAGAAAGAAATTGAAAAGGAATCTACTTGTAAAGAAGAAAAGGTTTTGATTGCTAAGATTGATTATTTAGATAATTATAACAAAATACTTTTTTATAAGGTAAATTTCTTGAATAATGAAGTCCAAAAATCACTAATGAGCTAAAAATGAGAGATGTGTGTATTGATGCATTTAGTGATAAATCTCCTGATAAAACCTTTCCTGAAAATGAGCTTCAAAAAGAAATAGCTTCATTAAAATTATCTCTTGCTAAATTTGTCCAAGGTGAAGAAAATTTGAATGTCATATTAGGTAAACAAA
This sequence comes from Panax quinquefolius, assembly GCA_020205615.1. NCBI lineage: Eukaryota > Viridiplantae > Streptophyta > Magnoliopsida > Apiales > Araliaceae > Panax > Panax quinquefolius. Next base: position 53,818,875 of record CM035168.1, on the reverse strand, counting down.
GACCTAGTTTTGAAAGACAAGGAATTGGTTATGATCCTATGCATAAAAAGAGTAATATAAAAATGCTAAAATCAAAGTCACGATTTAGTTTAAATTATTGCTCTCCTTTCACGACTTGTAAGCATTGTGGTATTAAAGGTCATTTAGATATAAATTGTTTTAAGAAACGAAATAAGGTTAAACAAGTATGGATTAAAAAGAATGATTTACTTGCTACTAACATAAATGGACCCAAAAAGATATGGGTACCAAAAGGATAAATTATTCTTTCTTGACAGGTATGCTTAAAAGAAAGAGTTCCATCTCAAAAATGGATTCTTACATGACAGGTGATAAGTTAAAATTCGTAGAACTAAATATCAAGAAGAAGAATGGAACAGTCACTTTTGGAGACAACAAAACCTGCGAAATAATTGGAAAAGGTAAAATTGGTAATGGCAAGGTAAGTATAAATAATGTGCATCTTGTTAATGGTCTTGAATTCAATTTAATTAGTATTAGCCAATTAATGGATAATGGCCATCAAGTTAATTTTGAAAAAGATAAATGCACAATATTTCATGGTACTAACAATACTACTCTAGTTACACAAAGAGAAGGAAATATATACACTCTTGATTTTGAGCAACAAGATGAAGAGCTATGTCTTACATCTGTACAAGATGAAGCTTATTTATGGCATAAAAGGATGGGACATGTTCACATGGACTTAATCAAGAAATTATCCTCAAAGAATCTCGTCAAAGGATTTCCAAGAATCAGATTTAAAAAGAAAGGAATATGTATTCCTTGTCAACTGGGAAAACAAGTAAGAACTTCTTTTTCAGCAAAGAATATGGTATCAACCTCTTCTCCTTTGCAACTACTTCATCTTGATTTATTTGGTCCGGAAAGGCATTCAAGCATTAATGGTAAATTTTATGCTTTTGTAATAGTTGATGATTTTTCAAGATACATATGGGTATTATTTTTGAGAACTAAGGATGAAGCATTTAAAGAATTTGAAAAATTAATAAGAAATCTTGAAACAAAGTATAGTTATAAACTTATTAGAATTAGAAGTGATCATGGTAATCGAAGTTTCAAAAGATTTTATAACCTTTTGTGATCAAAGGGTATTAGCCATGAATTTTCAAATTTCAAGGACCCTCAACAAAACGGGGTGGTGGAAAGAAAGAATAGGACTCTACAAGAAACAAATGAGAACTCTATTGCAAGAAAGTAAGCTTCCAAAGAAATTTTGGGCCAAAGCCGCAAGTACATCATGTTATGTTTTAAATGGAGTTCTTATTCGTCCTATTATTTTGAAAACACCTTATGAGCTTCTAAACAATAAAATTCCAAATATAAGTTATTTCAAAGTTTTTGTTTGAAATGTTTCATCTTAAATACAAGTGATAATTTGGGAAAATTTGATGTTAAGTCATACGAAAGAATTTTCATTGGTTATTCTCAAAATAGTAAGGCTTATCGTATCTTTTAATATTAAAAAAGTCATGTGTAGAAGAATCTGCTCATATCACTTTCAATGAAACTAACAATGATCTTCCAAAAGAAAAGAAAGATGATGCAGAGAAATTTTTAGAGATAATGTAAATTCCAAAGAAACCGAAAAGAAACAAAACGGACTAAATAAGTAGTTTCGAAACTGAAAAATGGACAACCAAAGAACGTGAACTCGAAAATTGCAGGATGTCAAGATGAGTCTCATGATCAAGAGGAAGTTTACATGATATTCAAATGACAAAATAAATAGATATGTCAAGAATCATCCTCCTGAGAATATCATTGAGATATCAACAAAGGTGTAACCACACGAAGAGGTTTACAAAATCATTATGCATTCTCTCGTATTTTTGTCACAGTTGAGCCAAAGAATGCAAAGGATGCGCTCTTTGATGAAAATTGGTTATTGCAATGCAAGAAGAACTTCAACAATTTGAGAGATGCCAAGTATGGAACTTATGCCTCCTCCAAAAGATGCTTCCATCATTGGTACGAAAAAATGGGTATTCAAAAACAAGCTTGATGAGCACTTGGAACAATCACTCAGAATAAAGCAAGGCTAGTAGCCCAAGGGTATAACCAACAAGAGGGGATCGACTATGAAGAAACTTATGCACCAGTGGCTAGGTTAGAATCAATCCGAATTTTGTTGGCATTTGCATGCTATAAAAAGTTTAAACTGTATCAAATGGACGTAAAGAGTGCCTTCCTCAATGGATACATTAATGAAGAGGTCTATGTGAAACAACCTCTTGGATTCGAGCATGAAAAGTATCCTAATCATGTCTACAAGTTAAAGAAAGCTCTTTATGGCTTGAAACAAGCTCCAAGAGCGTGGTACGACAGGTTAAGTAAGTATCTCTTATCAAATGGATTTATTAGAGGTAAAATAGATTCTACATTATTTATTAAGCATAAAAATATAGATATCATTATTGTTCAAATATATATAGATGATATAATTTTTGGTGCTACTAATGATCATCTTTGTGAGCGGTTTTCTAAATGCATGCATAAAGAATTTGATATAAGCTTAATGGGTGAACTCAACTACTTTTTAGGACTTCAAAACAAGCAAACGAAGGACGAAATTTACATTCATCAAACCAAATACACAAAAGAATTACTCAAGCGATTTGGTTTTGAAGGATCTAACTCAAAAGGTACACCTATGAGCACGTCAATAAAGCTCACCACTGATGACAAAGGTATTGATGTTGATATAACAAAATATCGAGGTATGATTGGATGTTTGTTATACTTAACCGCTTCTAGACCCGATATAATGTATAGTGTTTGTTCATGTGCAAGATTTCGTGCAAAACCCAAAGAATCACACTTAAATGTCATTAAAAGAATTTTGAAATATTTAAGTAGTACTATTAATTTAGGGTTATTCTATCCAATTTCCAATCACTTTGAACTAATAGGTTATTCAGATGCTGACTATGCAGGATGTCAAATCGATAGAAAAAGTACGAGTGGTGCTTGTACTTTCTTGGGACAAAGTCTCGTATCATGGCATAGTAAAAAGCAAACTTCAGTGGCTCTTTCAACTACTGAGGGTGAATACCTAGCTGCAGACAGTTGTTGCTCTCAAATATTATGGATGCGACAAACTCTATGTGATTTTGATATATTATGTTATTGTGTGCCTATTTATTGTGACAATTCAAATGCTATAGATATATCTAAAAATCTTGTGTTACATTCACGTAAAAAGCATATAGAAGTTAGGCATCATTTTTTAAGAGACAATGTTTCAAAAGGATTAATTAAATTGATTTTTATTCCAACTAAAAATCAAATCGCAGATATTTTTACTAAACCATTATGTGAAGATAGATTTTGCATGCTGCGAAGAGAACTTGGGATGTGTACTGCATGATTTTTAAATATCTGTATTAGTGTTATCCTAGTATTTCATGTATATCGTATTAACTGTTATCAATTAGGATAATTATGTTTTTCGGCTGGTTACTTAATTTATGGACATGAGAATCAAGGAGTATATCATAATTAGTTTTGAAAATTGAAAAAGACCGACTAATTTGAAAGGTTTATTGGGAGACGATGTGTATATGCATCTCATCATGATTTTTGAAAATTGAAAAGACGAAGTCACTGGGTTCTTGAGAGAGTCGTAAAGACGTAAGCAACTTGGGAGATGTCAAGATACATACATTTTATTTTTATATATTCTTTCAGATACTTCTCTCTTCTCCTCTCAAACTCTCTAACCTCGGTTTATTATTTCTCTCTCATCTTTTCATTTGTTTATCTATTCTCTCTTACCTTCAAAGATCATGAGAACACGAACGCATAAACGCACTGATCGATTCCGATGATGAATGCATGTACGCTTCCTCCCCACTCTACCGCTGACCATCTCGCCGTAAAAAAATAAATCAAAGAAGGTCAGTGTCTTCAGAGACAGAGTACGTGGACTCTTCGTCTTCTGACGAGTCCACTTTTAGTCCCTCTATGCCTAAATCCACTGGACCCTCTCGGCGACGTCAGACAATGACTCCATCTTTCAAGCTGGAGGTTACACCCCCACCTATTTTGGTAAATCCTAACTTTTCCTCTGATCTGCCTAAAAACTATTTTCGCAGTAATGCATACGAGGTACGCTTTAAAACAGTCATTTTTCCTAAACAATTTGTCTATGAAAAATATGTTGATCAGATCTATTTTCAGCAATCTCCTCTCAAACTATTATTTGAATCTTGTGGTATATCTTCCATGCTTTTTCCTCCCTCTGTGGAATATCCTAGACTTGTTCAACAATTTTACACAAATCTAGAATGTCATGGTGATTTTTATACCACTTTTGTCAAAGGAAAATCGTTATATTTTACTGTCGTGGACTTTGGTAGTATTTTAAATCTTTCTTCTTTTGGTGTGTGTCCTTTTACAAAGAAAGGTGTTGTTCATTTCCCATTTACCCCACTGGAAAAGCTATAAATTATGATGAACAACAATTTGTTGACTGATGTTTTCACTCCTAAAACTGTTGATGTCTCTCCTATCTCTTGTGTCCTCCAGCATCTTGTTAGATACAATATGTTGCCTCGTTTAGGTGGAGGAGCAGATTTTACCTATCAGGATTTGATTATTGTTGCTTTAATTTTAAGAGGTGTATCTTTTAATTTGTCTCAACTAATGCTTCATCATATGACCACATGTTTGCGAAAAACCAAGACGTGTTTGCCTTACAGTGCTACTCTTACTACTTTGTTTAATCATTTTAAAATCTCTTTTGAAAATGAAAACTCTGCTTTGCCATCGATTCCATCAAGCATTAATTCTCTGAAAATGTCACGATCATGTAACTTTGATGGTATGTTTGTTCGTGTCACTTCTGAAAATCCTGCTCTTCCAATTTCTATTCCATCCTCACCTATTCAGCCCTCCTCCCAATCGTCTCCTGAAATTATAGACATGTTGAAAGTTATTTTGTGTAATCAAGAAAAGATGCAACTTGAAATGACTGCCCTTCATAATAGAATGTATGTGTTGGAAAAAGGTAAGTTGCCATTGGGTGCACCTAAAATCAATAAACTCTATCATAATATTGAAGATGAGTTTATAGATTTGCAAGTTTGTTTTGAGGTGCAAAAAACTGCCTTGGCTGAGTTGATGCAACGACGTCTTAATCGTAATTCTTGTCAGTTGAGTCAGGAAATTAAGTTCATTAGTAATCAGGTTGGGGAGTTAGCTGAATTTGTGGCTCTGAGGTTTAATGATGTTGGTTCTAAACTCCATATGCAGTGTAAACACTCCACTGTTCCGGAGTGGGTGCATTGCAACTGGTTAGCTGAGTATCAAGGTGAGTTTCTAGATGTACCTCTTCCACCTGCTATTGTCATCCCCAGACCTCCCACATTTGCCTTGGATTTAAGCGTTGTTGAGAAGGTCCATCGTGCAAATCATCGCCCCTACTTCACTCAGCGTGTAGCTCAGCGTGCAGACGTGGTAGAGCTCGACGAATGAATTGCTTCCTTTTTGTTTGATGACAAAGGGGGAGAGTTTTTATTCTTATTTTTTGGTTGATTATGGACGGATTTTAAAAAAAATGTTGGTTTAAATGTTGGTTTTTGATTTGGTGTGCATCACCAAAAGACTTATTATGTTTAATTTGGGATTTAAATTTTAATTTATATTTGTTAGCATGCAGTAATTATTTTGATATTTGATAAACTAACAAATACTGCAGGTAACAGGATTGTTTTGAATTGTTTACAAAATTCAGGATTTTATAAAATTGAATTTCAGTAACCTGAAATTATATTACATGGATTTAGGGGGAGCTAATAGTGTTATGCATATATTCAGGGGGAGTTAATAGGAGTTAAATCATTTTGAGTTGTCATCATCAAAAAGGGGAAGAATGTTGACTTTGTCATATTCAATCCTTAAGTTTTGATAATGAAATGTTCAAGTACTAAATTTTTTTATGGTGTTTCAGGTATCTGTTGATAAAAGAATGTTGGTGAGATTTCAAATGGAGGAAGAAAGTTTTTCTCTTTCTAGGAGACAAATGTAAGGTCAATTGCATAATAATTGTTTTTTTATTTAAAGGCTCTAGGACATATTATTTGCATTTTTATGTCTTAAATGAAAAATGTTTAAAAAATTCTAAAAGGTTATTTTTTAAAGTAATGACTTGAGATTAGATTTATGCATGACTTTATGTTACATATTTTCACATGCATATTATTATAAATGGTATTCTTGGATTACATGTGGATATATATATATATATATATATATATATATATATATATATATATATATCTAAGTAAATGGTTTCTTTGGGCTTGATACACGTGGGTATATATATGGTATACTAGCAGATTTATTTTCAGATTTGATGCATATACATTTTTCAAGGAAGAGGTAATTATAGTTTCTAAGAAACCGTGTGTCTTGAAGTTGGAAATGATAAGTAATTGATGCAGTGTTCTTTTACACACCACTTATGTTAATGCCTGGAGAGAGAAAGTCAGTTGATTAAAGTGCTTATCTTTTTGTGATCTTTTGATTTATTCAAACTAAGTAACTAATTTGAATTTATTTTGGATAAATAAACGACTTTCTTACCGCTGGAGAATTGTTTGAACCCTTTATTTTGACAACTTCTTCTTATCTTTAATTAAACGGTAATATTTTATGGGTTATAAAAATAGTATTTTCATGAATGAAAAAAACAAAACTCACGAAATTACTACTTGCACTTATTATTATTGTTATTATCGAGCAATCTGAATTTGTCAAGTGCAAACTTTTGAGAAGCTAAGCAATTAATTTTCTGGTATTATTTGAGCTGGTATTCGGTAAGAAATTAATTGTTTATCTATTGTGTGCTAATTGATCATTGCATTTAGTTGAGCCTTTAATTGTTAAATTGATTATTCTTGCATTGATCATAGACCTATATAATTGTATTGAATTTTCTGTTTTAGACTAAGTGTAGTCAAAAGGTGTTAATCCTAGTGGATTAAAGAAAAGGGTTACAAACAGGTTCAAGGAAGCAAATGAGCTTGAAGAGTGCATAGGTGCACAAGAAGCAAGAGATCTCAAAGGGAAATTAATTATTAATTAATTTTTGTTAGAATTTGTTTTGTAATCTGTATTTATTTATAAAGAAATAAATAAAGTGAGTCTACAATACTAGTTGGTATTGGACGTGGACTAGGCTATTATTATAGAGGGTAATAAATTTGAACCAATGTAAAAATCTTGGTGTTGATTTTATTATTTGCTTTATTTTAAAATCACATAAGCTATTTTAATTATCTTAATAATTAAAATTTCAATACTTATATTATATTAAGATAATTCTTTAACATCAAGTATTTTACTTAAGATACAAATTCAGCAGGATATTTTCTTTAATAGGCTATATTAATTCAGTAAACTGATTTCAATCATTATAGTAGCCTGAAGTTAATAATTTAACTTAAAGTTCAAAAGTTGGTCATAGATTGCTCCCACACTTATTAAACCCCCTTCTAAGTGTGCCTAGATAAATTTCATAATAGACAACAAGTTTAACTGCAGCAAAACAAGAAATCCATTAGAAGAGTCAAGTAGAGCATGATATCTACTATCTTCTATGATTTAAAAAGTTTATCATTAACTTTATCACTGGGACTCAGCTTAATAAATATATCACATCATCGAATCATCCCTGCACTACGGGCCAAGGATATTCATTAGTATCACGTCCACAAATTATTCCTGCACTACGGGCCAAGAATATTCTTGTAATCATCAATGGTCATGATCATACCGAATTATCCATGGTCATAATCATACCAATCAACAGTCCATCTATGCACGTAAGCCAAAGATGACTTTCATCACAATATAAGCATGAGGATGATGACAACGATATAATAATTTAATTAAAGAAAGCAAAGGATAAATTTTTAAATATTTATAATTTAATTTATCCAGAATTTAATAATGTCCAAATTGTCAACATGATACTGCTTTGTGGAGTAAAATTCAAGAATAATATCCATGTATCAAAAATAATTTGGACAGAAAAGAAATAAATTTTTCGGTGAATAGCACCCCGTGAATAGTACTTCGGGAATAGTACCCCGTGAATAGTACCCCGACATGAAAAGTGCCCCGAATACTCGAGTGAACAATATTTAAGTAAATAGTAACCGGGTGAATAGTAACCCGTGAATAGCCCCGGCATGAAAAGTGTCCCGAATACCCGAGTGAATAATATTATAGTGAATAGTAACTGGGTGAATAGTAACCCGTGAATAGTACCCCAGGTGAAAATATTGATATTTAATAAGAAAGTTCATATCAATATTCCAATGAAATGATACTGGATGAAGCGCAAAACTCAAGGATATTCCACTAATTTCAAGGATTATAGAAGCAATACTTACCATAGTAAGTTTAAATTTAAGAATATGAAAAGAAATAACATATTAAACTGCAAATGTATTTTCACCTGTCATACGGTACGTAATCCGCGTAGACAGGTTATTCTGACATATTAAAGGATGAATACGAAAAATAGTATTCCTTATGAATACGAAAGAAATAATACCTCTTACCTTAGTAGAAGGCTGGATACTACAAAAGTGAAGTAGCAGAATATTTTTCTTCTTGCTTTCTATTGTTTCTCTCTCTATAGTGTCTCTTGTGAATCTCAGTGAATTGGTGAGAATGAAAGAAGAATTAAGCTTCTATTTATAGGAGAATGGATTAAATAGTAACTGATTCATGAACGGTCCAGATTGATTTACTATTAGAATGGACGGTTCATATTGATTACTATTAAAACAACAACCGACGGTCCAGATTGATTTACTTTTAAAACCACCACCAACGGTCCAGATTGATTTACTTTTAAAACTACCACCTATGGTCCAGATTGATTTATTATTAAAACCACCATCAATGGTCCAGATTGATTAATTATTAAAACCACCATTAATGGTCCAGATTGGTTATCTATTAAAACTACCATCGACGGTCCATAAAATTAGTAAATCTTCTCATGGAATACTAAGTCAAACTTACAACAAGCGACTCATAACAATCCCTATATTTATATCAAAAATTGAATAAATATTTACTACAAATTATTTATCTTTAATAAACACATTTTTAATCTATTAATAATTATTCATCTTTAATATTATAACTCATAATATTAAACAACCAGATTATTCCCAGGAAAGAGGGGGCTTTTCGATAAGGATTTCTCCCTATTGGCGCGCAATTAGGTGACCAAACCTCTCCTCGACAGAACTTTTTCGACATCGTCAATATTGCAAATAATAATATGAATAACTTTGTCGTCTCAATTATCTGACAAATTTTTCTACTAACGTAATTACCTGAAAAGTATGTCCAGCTCGTATTTATTTTATTGGCAAAACTATGTATTTCACCGCTATATTTGACAAGTTTTATTTAATACACTACTGAACTTTTAATTTTTTAAATTACATCACTGAACTAATTATTATTTTATAATTAAGTCATTCCGTTAAAAAAAGTTGACAGACATTAAAATATTGCTTATGTGGCTTTGACGTGGCAAAAAAAATAAAAAATATTGCTTATGTGGCAAAAAAAATCAAAAACAAATTTTAAAAATAAAAAATACTCATTTTAAAGTTTTAAAATAACAAAAACATAATAAAATAAAATGTATTTTTTTAAATAGATTTTTAAAAAAACAAATTTTTAAAAAAAAAACAGACTTTTTAAAAAAAGCTGAATTTTTTAAAAATGATTTTTTAAAAAAACTAAACTAATCTATTTTTATAGAAATATATTTTTATAGAATTCTATTTTTAAAATAATCTGCTTTAAAAAAAAATCTATTTTTAAAAAGTTTCATTTTTAAAATTTTTTTTTAAAAAAATATTTTTTTAAAAAAATTGTTTTAGAAAAATTACATTTTTAAAAAATTGCATTTTTTAAAATATTCTATTTTTTAAATATCTTTTAAAAAAATTATATTTTATAGAATTATTTTTAAAATAATCTTTTTTTTAAAAAAAATACATTTTTTAAAAAATTCTATTTTTTTAAAAAATCTATTTTTTTAAAAATTACATTTTTAAAAAATTACATTTTTTTAAAAGTCTATTTTAAAAAAAATTCTTTTTTTTAAAAATACATTTTAAAAATATTCTACTTTTTTAAAAAAAAAAATTGTTTTTTAAAAATATATTTTTAAAATATATATTTTTTTTTTAAAATCTGCTTTTAAAAAAATCTGCTTTTATTTTTGGTCTTTTACATAAGTATACAACATTTAAAAAGTAATTACACTATTAGTGCACTCATAAAATATTTACACAATTAATACACTTTCTATATTTATTTACAATATTAGTGCAATTAGGATTCCTTAATTTAGGAAATTAGTATAGGATTCAATTCATAATAATAAGAAAACCTAAAATCAATGAGAAATAACTACCATAATTAATAATTCAAATTCAAATATATTGGATCTAACAAACAAAACAAATTCAAATTCAAAAATAATAATTAAAATTCCAATATTTAAAGTTTGGCAACGTCATCTTCCTCCTCCCCTTCGCCGGTCATCTTCCTCTTACCCTTCGTCGCCGCTTCAACACGATGGACGCCGGCCACAGCTGTCATTATAACGAAGGTTGATTTAGTCCAGAAATTAAAAGGAGAAAAAGATAAATTTTAGTGCAGTTGGTATCCAAATATTTATACAAAGGTAACCATTTCAGTTTTTGTGGGTAACCAAGAGAAATTTCAGTGCAGTTGGTAACCAAAACTTTCAAAGGTAACAATTTTAATTTTTGTTGATTACATTTGTATTAAGGTTTGGCTACCAATCAAGATTACTAAAAAAAAATCTATAATAGATTTTTATAATTAATTAGTAACCCAATAAAAGCTAATTGGTTACTTTAGTATTAAGGGTTAACTACCAAATGCATTATAAAAAAAAAATCTACAATATATTTTTTTTAATTAATTGGTATCCCAATAAAACTGAATTGGTTATATTTGTATAAAGTGTTAACTACCAACTGCACTATTAAATAAAAAAATCTATAATAGATTTTTTAAAAATAAATTAGAAACCTAATAACACTAAATTGGTTACCTTGGTATGAATGTTTGGCTACCAACTGTATTTATAAAAAAATGCAAAGAATCGATTTCGTCTCGATTTAACCGATAAGAACACGTTTAGCCAAAGCAAGGAGAATATTTTCATTGAGTCAGTGGGCGAGAGGTTCCGCCAATGGTCGCCGTACGAGGACTGGGCGATGGTGGTGTAGTTGTAGCCCATGTATTTTCCCATGGCGAGACGGGGGCGGTTGGCCAAAATTATGTCGTTTTTGGTGAAGCATTCCTCGGCGGCGGAGGCGGAGGACACCACCACCACCACGAGGCGGGACCCGAATTGGAGAGAAAAGATTGGGCCGAGCTTGGTGGAGAGCGTGTGTAGGGTCCGGTGGAGTGGTGAGCCGTTGAGGAGGTGGAGGTGGCCTAGTAGTGGTAGTTTTAGGAGAGGACTAGGCGGTAAACGGCGGCGGATTTTTGATTTTGAAAATAATCTGGTGGAGAGAATTAGGAGGAGGAGAGAGAAAGATGCGTACAAAAGTACCCACTTTATTTAATTTAATAAGTAAATCAATATTAATTATGACGCCCCCAAAATAGGTATACAACACCCATTCTAAGTCGCCAAATACATGGTACAGAAAGCAAACTACAACTTCAATAATATAATTGTCGTGCAAAATACGACAACACATACTGTGAGTTTAAATATAAATATTGTCTTCTAGACAATATCCACATCCAAATAAGTCCTCATTACAATTATTCATACACTATTTTACAAAAATAGTGAGGACAGCTAAAACAACTTTCTAGAACCATCACTCCATACCCCGACTCGATCCTGCAATGTTCTCACCTCCTGAGAAGAAAAATGGAATAAAAAGGAAAAGGGTGAGCTCAACTAGCCCAGTAAAGAATATTATGACTAAGATAATATACAACAAATTATCATTAGTCTTCAACAGGGAAAAATTTGATAGAATATAATAGATAAGAAAGTTTTAGATCAACAAATACAGTGAAGAAACAATAATCCATTAGAAGAGTCACGTAGAGAATGAATTCTACTATCTTCTAAGATTTAAGAGTCCATCATCAATATTTTATCCCCTCAGAACATCAATCAATAAACATCTTTTAATCGAATAATCATCTTTGCACTACAGCCAAAGATATTCATTTATATCACCAATCGGTCGTATGTTCATCTCAACACTGCTCATCTTTTGCACTCACGGGCCAAAGATATTCATCGATTAATCATTCATCTTTGCACTACAGGCCAAAGATATTCAGTAATATTATCATTTAAGACTGAGGATGATGAAAAATATTTTAAAGAAAACGAATCCAGTGAGGCGGAAGGACAAATATTAGGGATTCGTATAACAGTTTATCCAAGATCAATAATACTTCATAATAACCAATTGTGAAGCAGAATTCAAAAATAACGATCAAAACATGGATACAATCAAAGATAGTAGCCAAAATAGACATCTTCGACAAAAAGGAAAATTTTTATTTTTCGGTGAATAGTATCGTATTCGTGAATAGTGTCGTATACGTGAATAGTAATCCCGACACAAAAAGTTCCAAATTTAATTAAAAAGTTCACCAATATTTCGGCATAATGATATTGAAAAAAATAATATCATTTAAGAAGAAAATAACATCACTTACCTCAAAATAACGGTACTTCTGATCGGAATATCGGATAGAAAGTCGAAGAAAACTTGTACCGAACAGCAACTCTCAAAGTATCAAAATACGCACAAAAATACGTTCGAGAATCTAGAGAGAAAAAAACTTGTTTCTAGTGTGATTTTCAATTCTAACTTAAGCGTCTATTTATAGGAAAATGCTAGAACGCCATAGAAGACTAAAATAATAAATTAATATTATTTCTTTTCTAACTTCCTACGCACACCTTCACCAACCAAGCCAGCCAAATCTGAAAAATAATAGCAGCCCACATGCTTGGAAAACCAAAAGTGGGTCCCAGCCATAAATTTAATAAAAATTATTTTATTTTTTGAAACTTTAATAATTCATAGAAAATAGCCTGTTTATCAGAAAAATACGAATTTTATGTCCATTTTGCCTGAAATCGAATTCTCTACAACTTTGTAGCTTTGAGTTTTTCCAAATTCTAAATAGAAAATATCCAAAATCTACAAACGGGTGATTTTTAATACTTCCCTTCCGACAGAATACTGATAAAACACCTCAGCATTAATTCCTTCATTTATAACCATATAAAATAAATAAATCCATCATTTATATCAACATCAAATAAATATTTTCTTATCATATAAATCAATAATTAATTATTCACAAATAATATTATAAAATCACACTTATGACAACCAGACAGTTCCCATAAAAGAGGGGGTTTTCCAATAAGGATTTCTCCTTACTGGCCCGCAATTAGGTGACCAAACCTCTCCTTGACAGAACTTTCTAGTCATTTGCCAATAATGCTATCTAATAATATTATTCAAATAATATGAATTATTGATCCGATAATGGGAAATCTTGTCGATGACAATTATTGAAACAACAATAATATAAACTATCAACGCAAAGAATTATTGAATCAATAAAATAAAATATTGAATAAAGAACTTCATCATAACAATTATTGAGTAGTGTCTTCTTTACTTAATCAATAATTCAACAATATCATGTAATCTGATTGTACCCTTGCAACCACCACGCGTATTCGTATTTTAACCACCGGGTAACCCAACAAAGATTAATTCAGAATAATTACGTCGTTATTCATAAAAACTCATACTTTATGCGTTTTCTTCATCCGCTTATTCCAAGTTATGGGCCCATGATTGATCAAGCGTTGTCGTCATGGATATTCCCGACAAAAAAGAATATTCCACGACCAAACGAATATTCCCAAATGTAAATGAATATTTTATAACCACTTGCTTATTTTGCAAAATTTGCTCATTTCACCCATAACCAAAAGCATTATATCAAATTAACACCTTATTAATTTAGAATAATGAATAGAGAAAAATTCAATTTTATTTATAATAAGTTGGGGTCTTACATTAATCCCTAAATTAAGGAATCCTAATTGCATACTAATTTCTTAAATTAAGGAATCCTAATTGCACTAATATTGTAAATAAATATAAAAGTGTATTAATTGTGAAAATATTTTATGAGTGAACTATTGTTGTAATTATTATTAAAAATGTAATAGAATATGTAATTGTACCTTTATTTTATTATGTTTTTGTTATTTTTAAAACTTTAAAATGAGTATTTTTTTATTTTTAAAATCTGTTTTTGATTTTTTTTGCCACATAAGCAATATTTTTTAATTTTTTTGTCATGTCAGTGCCACATAAGCAATATTTTAACGTCTGTCAATTTTTTTTAACGGAATGACTTAATTGTAAAATAATAATTAGTTTAGTGATGTAATTCGAAAAATTAAAAATTCAGTAGTGTATTAAATAAAATTTGCCAAATATAATGATGAAATACATAGTTTTACCTTATTTTATTATACCAACACTACATTTTCTTGCGCCCTCCAACAAGGTCAACTGAATCACATGGCTACAAAATTCTCCGCAGTTTGGCTCCGTCAGAGACCGACCACCACAAGTCCACAAATCTTTTTCACTTCTTTAGGAATTCACCGAAAGCTCGACAGTCTATGTGGAGGACCAATTCACTTTTCAAATGAATGTTTCCATAATTCAGTCCAAATTACCATGCTTGTTCACACATGACTTGAAAATACTCCAAATAATAAGTCATTTTACTAATTGAGTTTTTTTTTTTTTTAAAAACACATTACTCGTGGACTCATTTAGATTATAATCATTTATACTAACCTTTACGAGGTTTAAAACATTTAGAGTATTTACAACAGTTTTTTTATTTTTATTTTTACTCTGCAGTGTTATTGGGTCATTCTGCAAAATAGAGATTTAATTTTTTTATTATCTACCCAACATGTTTCTTATATTGATTCCTTAAATAATGAAATTTAAAATTTAAAAGTTCCAACAGTCAAAACATTAAATTAATAATAATTTTATAATTTATAATTAAAAGAGAGAGTATTTATCAATTATATTCCAAACAGTAAAATAATTTTTATTTTATTTTAAATTTGAAGTAATTTATGGAGTGAGTATTGAATGAATTGTAATTGCAAATGTACTTAAGATTAATATTAAAATTTAAAAGTTAATTTGTGATATTTTTAAATTTAAATTTAATATGATTCATTCAAATTTTGAAAATAATAAATTTTATAATTAATAGCACTTTTATAATATTTATAATTATATTGACATAAATTAAATAAATTTATATCAATTTTAAATTTGAATACGTTTGAAATTAATTTTTTTTTAAAATTCAATATTAAGTTTATAATTTGAAAATGTAGTAACAAAATGTCAAGATGTGTATGATTGATGAGTTGTCCACATAAATGAGAGTGTGAAATGCCATTTTGTATATATAGAAAACGCTCTTTTGATTCCCTCATAGTGGGGAGTAAAATCCTATATAGGGATTACAATAGAGAGTCAAATAAGGATAAGAAAACTGTTGGATAATGATTTATTGATGTATTCTTCAAAATTAAGGATAAAAAGTTAATTAGGAAAACTGTTGTTAGTACGTTCAGTTTTCACAATAAAAGTGATACAATATGTTTGAGTTTTAAACGTTACATTTTAAATAAATAAAAATACGTCTAAATACATTACTTATATATGAATAAGATTTTTAAGTATACTTAAAATGTTAAGCACACTAAATGCTTAATAAACTTGTAATAGTTATGAGTTTTGAATTATTTTTATAATATTAAATTTTAAGACTAAAATTATTTGAAAAAATAGTCAAGATATGTCACAGGCGAATTAGGATTATATTCATTATACTTTTGCCTAATTTTTCTCAGTAAATATTTAATTACACAAATATTGTACTAAATGACACAATAATAATAGTCGCAAATAACTATGTTGTTAGAATTTTCGTTAAGAGTAATATTTATGTCTCTAAATAAGTATTGGGAAAATTAGATAAAGGCATAATGGAATATCCAACCTTAATAAACATATAAAAAAAAGTTAAACTAGTAAAAAGAATGACTCATTTCCAAAATGACTTGTATTAAAAGAAAATTTATGCAAGTTAAAGTATTTATAAAAACCTTAACATACTTAGAAAAAAGTCAAATAAGTCAAAATATAGTCTCATTTTCAGACTGAGGATGTTAACTCGCACTTCTTTTTATGCTATTGGTCTAACTATTTCACATAATTGTCAAAGTTTATAGTTCTAGGTGCAAAGTTTCTATATCAATTATTATATATCCTATCCATGAATGATTTGAGGGGAAGATGTAAGTTGCTTCACCAATAATTGGAGCTCCAAATGAGTTAGTTTATTTCAGTTGAAAGCACCAATGATGGGTTTGGATATAGTGGAACTCTTCTTTACACGTCTAAAAAGACAAGTTGTTTTTTTGATGGCTAGGAAGCATATAGAGGTGTCCCATAATTAAGTATCGATATATGTCATCTTGACACCAAGGGCACAAGCACACAAAACTTTGAAGTGGAGTCCAACTCTTAGTTCCTCAAAATTTCCAGCTAGGAAGTGGATTTCCCTTTCAACACCTAACCTTATGAGAAAGAAAGGGAAAAAACACACATACCCAATATTAAAGTCTATGTTACACGGATTTAAATAGTGTAACAGAGTATTTTGAAATATCTGACACGATTATTATTTAATTTTGTCATTTTTTAAACGAAAATAAAGTGTTCAGTACTAATATTTTTATCTGAATATTGAGCGTTTAGAATTAGACACGGTACTTTAAAGGCATAATAAAGTGTCTTTGTAACCTAAATTAAAGTACTACTATTAAAAGTTTTAGAATCCATTTAAAAAACAATTTTGAGATTCCTTTCATCTTTTTGGTCAGGTGGGTTCTCACAAATCTAAGTGCCCAATTGTATAGTTGTTCTTCTTACGTTTAGGAGGAATGGCTTTGCTTCCACCCATTTAGGGTCCATTAAATCTTTAAACTAGTGAGATCTAGATCTTGTTCTTCTTTAAGGGTGTTAATTAGGCTTTTTTTTTTATATTAGTTACTGGCTTTTAATCATGTTGCTTAAGGTAAAAAAAATGGTTTAATTAATTGTATAGTTAGGACATATAATGTGTCCCATATCCATAATCCCATCTTTGATAATAGTACTTGGTGCCATATATCAGATTTTAATTAAGATTATGACTTGCAAAGAATAGAAATACAATAATGACAATAACCAATAGTCTTATTACTAGTAACTACTTCAATTAGTGACTTATTTAAAAGATTAAAATAATTGTGTAATGAAAGTACTCTGATTGTTGAAGTCTAATTCGACTTTACTTAAGATATAATTGTAAAATTATCCAAAAAGCAGTAAAGCCTATTTTTTGTGAGTAGCTAGCTTGCACTTTCGAGGTATATTAACATTTTTTATATTTTACTCTCTCTATCTCAAATTAAATGTCTCGTTAAGCATATATAAATACGATTTTAAAATTATAAAAAATGGAGTTGGTAGCAAATTATATCTAGTTTTTTGTGTTTATAATCTCTCAAGCTAAATTTTAGTACAAAAATTAATTTTAAAAATGATAAATTTAATTAAAAAAGTCAAAAAGAAAATTTTAATTTGAGGCGGGGAGAGTTTAATGTAACAAGGGGTTCTTGTATTGTATGATGTATGTTTTTCATAATTTATTGAACTTGATTAGTCGTCGGCCGTAAATATAACCCAACATTAAGGTGAATCTTCTAAATTTTTTACTTTTGTGTTTTTTTATTTTTCGCTACATTATTATTTTCTAACAGATCCATGAATGAATTATTGCACTACTTATCTAGTACTATGTATGGGTTTGTTACGCAATTATTGATCTATAATTATAGAAATCATCGATATAATACAATTGAATCTTGAATCGGTTTGCAATAATTAGTCTATAAATCACACTCATATAATATCCTGAAGAGAATATCTTCCCTAATATGGTAAAAAAATATATTCTGCTAAATGACTAATTAGTAACCAGACTCCAAAGCATCCACGTTATAAATATAAAGGCGTTCTTTGAGATTTTCAGATTAGGATCCCTTCAAATATATTTATTCTTTAATTTTTTCCGATATACATTTAGCAATATAATTATTATTTTTACTTACACTTCTAGCGACACAATTGTTTGCGACAAATTTTATTGTGTTGCTAATTATTTCTGACGAGTTTTATTTTATCGCTAAGTGTAATAATTATATCGCTAAATATAATATTTATATTGCTAAATGTGTATAGGGGAAAATTAAAGAATAGATGTAATGAATGAGATCTTAATCCGAGATTTTCAACGTTTTCTTATTCTTACTTATTATTAAAAAGTGAAAGATTTTATCTCAGACTAATTTTATGTAGAATAGAAATTGCGACTAACGTTAAATTAAAATAAAAGGAGTTTTTAAAACATATTTATCTCATATATTCACATGTGTTGGTATTTAATATCAAGAATTTGTTGGCATACATAGCAACAATCTAATTCAAATGTTAACAAATCATAATTGTTCATTAAAAAAATTAAAAAGGCTTAAGCATAAATTAGGCTCTGAATTATTGACATATTTTTATTTCAGTGATCGACGTTTTGATTTTTAATCAGATGATCAAGTTTTAACCTTTTTTCACTTACAATCAATTGGACATGTATATAAATTGATGATATGGAATGTTGTGCCAATCAATATTATGTATAATTAAAAAATTGTTTTAAATTATTTATTTTGCATTTATTAAACATTAAAGGACAAAAGTATCATAAATTTAATGAATTATTATTTTTTGATGTTTAATAAATGTAAATAAATCGTTTAAAATAATGTTTTTGTATATATAATTTTTAATAAAACGTTTTTATTTTTGTTAATTATATATGAACAATATTTTTAAGAGGTTTGGACTTGCAAATGCTCCAAACGCACTAACGCTTCAAAACTTGTGTAGTAAAAAACTTACACATAGTTTTTTTTATTTAATTTTTTTAGTGGAAAAACATACAATATATGTGACGTCCTCAAAATAGATCCATACAACCCATTTTGAGTCACCAAATACACGGTACAGAGAACAACTATAACTTCATTATTACAATTGTCGTGCAAAATACGACAACACATATGTTGTGCGTTTAAATACAAATATTATCTTCTAGACAATATTTATACTCAAATAAGTTCTCATTACAATTATTGATAAACTATTTTATAAAATAGTGAGGACTACTAAAACAACTGCCTTGAAACATCACTCCACACCCCGACTAGTTCTCACTATATTCTCGCCTCCTCAGAAGAAAAATTGAACAAAAAAGAAAAGGGTGAGCTCAATTAGCCTAGTAAAGAATATTATGACTAAGATAATGTAGAACAAATTATCCTTAGTCCTCAATAGGGAAAAATCTGATAGAATATAATAGACAACAAGTTTTAGATCAACAACTGCAACGGAAACAACAATTCAATAGAAGAGTTAAGTAGAGAAGGAAGTCTACTATCTTCTATGATTTAAAAGTCCATAATCAATATTTTATTCCTGTAACATCAATCAATACACATCTTGAATCAAATATTCATCTTTGCACTACGGGCCAAAGATATTCATTTATATCACCAGTTGGTCATGTTCATCTCAACACCTATCCATCTTTGCACTACAAGCCAAAGATATTTATCAGGTAATCAGTCATCTTTCCACTACAGGTCAAAGATATTCATCAAGTATCACCATTTAAGACTAAGGATGGTGAAAAATATTTTAAAGAACGAATCCAATGAGATAAAGGACACGATTAGGGATTCATAATTTAGTTTATCCATGTGACACCCCCAAAATAGGTATACATCACCATCTTGAGTCGCCAAATACATGGTACAAAATTCAAATACAACTTAATTATACAACAGTCGTGTGAAATACGACAAAACATAATCTAAGAGTTTTAATAAGAATATTGTCATCTAGACAATATCCACACTCAATGGAGTCCTCATTACATTTATTGTCACACTATTTAATGTAATAGTGAGGACTACTAATGATATCATCTGGACCGTCACTCCGTTCCCCGACTAGTCCCGGCTACGTTCTCATTTCCTGAAGAGAATAATGAAAAAAAAGGTGAGCTCATCTAGCCCAGTAAGAAATATTATGACTAAGATAATGCAGAATAAATTATCATTAATCTTCAACAATGTTAAACTGATAAAATACAATGATAGACATCAAGTTTAATCGCATGGAATAAGCAATCCATTAGAAGAGTCAAGTAGAGCATGATATCTACTATCTTCTATGATTTAAAATGTTTTCATCAATTTTTATTGCTGAGACTCAGCTTAATAAATAAACAACATCATCGAGTCATCCCTGCACTGCGGGCCAAGGATATTTATTAAATCATCAATGGTCTTGACTATACCGAATAATCCCTAGTCATAATCATACCAAAAATTGTCCATCAATGCACTACAGGCTATTGAGGACTTTTGCCACATCATTTATAATATTACATGTCATGATTATACCGAATAATCCCTGGTCATAATCATACCAAGTCCATCTATGCACGTAAGCCAAAGATGATTTTCATCACAATATAAGCATGAGGATGATGACAATGACATAATAATTCAATAAAACAAGTTCAAGAATAAATTTTAAAGATTTATAAGTTAATTTATCTTGAAATCAATTACGTCCAAATTGTCAACATGATACTGCTTTATGGAGTAAAATTCAAGAATGCTCAGAAGAATATTTCCATGAAAAGATACCGAATGAAGCCTTGAAATATCCGGGATATTCTACTAATTTCATGGAGTATAGAAGCCAAACTTTAATCAAATGAATATCATAGAATATATGAAACTCGCAAATGGATTTTCACCGCCATGCCGGTAATCCACGTAGACAGATCATTTTCATAATTTAATAAGGAATGAATACGAAGGATCATCACCATGCATGTGATAATCCACATAGATAGGTTATTCCAACAGAATAATAAAGAATGGAACCAGGTCATGCGTAATCCGCATGCATGTGATATTCCAATGTAATAATAAAGAATGGAATAACGTAAGAATTCACCACGCATGCGATAGATCCGCATGATAAAGTTATTCCAACGTAATAATAAAGAATGGAACCAAGTCTAGCGTAATCCGCACAAACAGGATATTCCAATAGAATAATAAAGAATGGAATAACAGAAGAATTTCACCATGTATGCGGTATTAGACATATAAAGTTATTCCAACATAATAATAAAGAATGAAATAACGTAAGAATTTCACCATGATGCGGTATTTATGCAGAAAAAGTTATTCCAACATAATAATAAAGAATGGAATAACGTAAGAATTTCACCATGTATGCGGTATTTGGCATGACAAAGTTATTCCAACATAATAATAAAGAATGGAATAATGTAAGCTCTCTTCATGAATGCGAAAGAAATAATACCCTTTACCTTAGAAAGAAACTGGATAATTTGGAGTAGAGAGGTAGACTGTCTTCTTCTTCTTTCTCTCTATAATTTTTCTCTATAATAATTGCTCTATAGCTTTAGTGAATTGATGAGAAATGAAGGAAGAATGAGCTTCTATTTATAGAAAATATAGTTTCGATAATTGCACGCTTTGGGGCTCAAAATATTACAAAGACAATACCTCCAACTTTTCTTTCTTTTTTAATTTAGTCCTGCAAGTATTATCAAACTTGCACCACCTCCCCTAATAGTAAATAATGTGAATCAATAGTTCAATCATGTAAATCAATAGTTATAATCATGTGAAAATACGAATTACAGTATAGTACCTCCATCTATACCTCCACTTTTAACTTAGTCATGCAAGTATTATCAATCTTGCACTAATTCCCCTAATAGTACATGAATGTGATTCAATAGTATACACATGTGAACAAATAGTTATATAAGCATGTGAATTAATAGCAATTAATTGCTCATTTATCTGGTTAATTACCCGACTGGTCAGTATAACTTCTAGACATCAATTAATATCGAAATAAATGTCGATTTCCACTAACACTAATAATTCCAACACAATGGAACTATCAATTTCATCTTTAATCAACACGAACTTATTCATCATTAATATTATAATTCACAATATTTAACAACCAGTCGCTTCCTGGAAAGAGGGGCTTTTCGATAAGGATTTCTCCTTATTGGCGCACAATTAGATGACCAAACCTCTCCTTGATAGAACTTCTAGACATTGTCAATATTGCAAATAATAATATGAATAACTTTGTCGTCTCAATTATTGATTTAATAATATAACATATTATACAGATGATACTGTGACAATAATTGAATTAATAATATGAGAGATATGATGCAACAATTACTGTAGCAATAATTGAGTATAACTGAGTGACTTCTCACGTAAGCATCAATAACCAATACCGTGTGCTACTATGCAACCATGTGTATTACTGTACTTTTACTATCGGGTAGTTCAACAGTTTTAACGGTAACACTTTCGCCGTTATTTTTAATAAAAGATAATTCTGTCGTTTTCTTACTACGACAATACTTCCGTTGTGGGGTCCACCAATGATTATGCCGTCGTACAAATATTTTCTATTAAAACGAATATTCCCCGACCAATCGAATATTATATAACCACTTGCTTACTTTGCAAAATTTATAAATATTACCCACAACTATAACATTATATCAAATCCACACCATAATATTCAAAAAAATATTTCGAGAAAGTTAAAATCTTTATTCATAAAATCTGGGGTCTCATAATCTCCCCTCCTTATGAAATTTCGCCCTCGAAATTTACGTATGTACCTGGTATGCCGAAGAGGTGAGGATACCTTGAATACCTTTATCGTCGAAAACATTACACGTTGCATACGTGCATGCCCGATGTCCTCTGATTGCCTTTGAATGCACATTAGTCCCTAAAATAGCCATTTTCGATCTTGATACCTACTTCAAATATCAAAATATAAAGAATTAAAGTTTTAGGTCTACTCGTTATCTTTCCGAATCATCCTGAATTACCTCAATCGGAGTTTGTATGAAAAAGTTATCCCCAATTTACTAAAACACGTCCGGATAGATTTTGTATTAACACTTGACCAGCGCCTAGGCGCCCAAATTTGGCCTTGGGAAAGCGCCTAGGCACCCAAGAACAGATTCTAAGCGCCAAGCCTAGTGCCTAGGTGCTCGACCTTTGGCACTTAACTCCAATTTTCTAGATTTTGCAACTTTTGACACACATACTTCAAATCTTCATAACTTCTTCATCCGTTATCGGAATTAGTCCGTTTTTGAGGCTATGGAAAGCTTGTAACATGCTCTATATAACACCCATGATTTAATAATTTTTTAAATTCATTAATTATTCCAAAATTTGGCTCCAAAGTCCCTCAAGACTATGTTTTTACTAATAACGATACGTGAAAAACGTTATGCACACGCGACATACTTGGTGGTAAAACGAGTCTATAGGGCACAGTTCCTACTCGATCGAGGATTTCAAATGGTGTTGACTTTGTCATATTCCATCCTTATGTTTTGATGATGAAATGCTCAATGTACTAAATTATTTTATGGTGTTTCAGGTATCTGTTGATAAAAGAATGTTGGTGGGATTTTCAAATGAAGGAAGAAAGGTTTCTCTTTTTAGGAGACAAATGTAAGATCAATTGCATAATAATTGATTTTTCATTTAAAGGCTCTAGGACATATTATTTGCATTTTTATTATATGTCTTAAATGATTTTTTTTAAATAATTTTATGAAAAAGTTTTTTTTTAAAGGTGTAATACATATATTAAATATCTTGTCTAATTTGTGCGTGATAGCCATATACTTTTGGAATGTGATATGTGTGTATTAGAAATAATGCTTCACGTGGATATTTAAAATGAAAGCTAGACTTTATTGCATGTGCGGTTTTTTAAGGAATGATTATTTCTCATGCATAAATTGATATCCGGTTATACATGCTAGCTAACCATTTATTGTGATGAGATGTATTGTGAGAGTTTCAAGGAAAAGTAATTATGATTGCTTTGAAAAGCTAAAGATTTTGTTTATTGGAAAAAGGAGTATGATGTCATACATCATCTCAGTTGCTCCACTATTAGTTGCTTCACGTCATTTTTTTTTATGGTGAGATAAAGTCAAAGTTGTTATATGAAGAGTTATCTCTTAAAGGCGTTGTTGATTTATTCAAATTGCATAGCTAACAAAGAGATTATGAGTCTGGATATATATTAAAGATGTGGATTAAGTCAAGCTTTACCGTTGTGGGAATTTCTATTTGATAAAATTGGAATATATCTATATTAACGGTAATATCTTGTGGGATATATAAATGGTGTTTCCTATATGGAAAAACATAACTTACGAAAATATTTCTTGCACTTATTACCGAGTAAATTGATTTGGTCAGTGCAATCTTTGAGAAGCTAAGTAATTAATTTTCTGATATTATTTGAGCTGGTATTTGGTAAGAAATTAATTGTTTACATATTTTGTGCTAATTGATCATTGTATATAGTTGAGCCTTTAATTGTTAAATTAATTATTCTTGCATTGATCATAGACCTCTATATTTGTATTGAATTTTTGTTTTAGACTAAGTGTAGTCTAAAGGTGTTAATTCTAGTGGATTAGAGAAAGGATTACAAACAGGTTCAAGGAAGCAAAGGTGCTTGAAGAGTGCATAGGTGCACAAGGAGCAAGAGAGCTCAAGAGAAATTAATTGTTAATTAATTTTTGTTGGAATCTATTTTGTAATCTGTATTTATTTATAAGGAAATAAATAAAGTGAGTCTCCAATACTAGTTGGTATTGGACGTGGACTAGGCTATTATTATAGAGGGTAATAGCTGAACCACGTAAAAAAAACTTGGTATTGATTTTATTAATTGCTTTACTTTAAAATCACATAAGCTACTTAATTATCTTAATTATTAAAATTTGAATACTTGCATTATATTAAGATAATTTCTTTTACATCAAGTATTTTACTTAAGATATAAATTCAGTAGGATATTTTCTTCAATAGGCTATATTATTTCAGTAAGTTGATTTCAATCATTATAGTAGCCTGAAATTAATAGATTAATTTAAACTTTAAAAGTTGGTCATAGATTACTCCTACACTTATTCAACCCCCCTTCTAAGTGTGCTTAAATAAATTTCAAATGAGCCAATTAAATCGAGGGTTAAGATAACGCCTTCTTGAACCTTCTTCTTCACATTCATCAGATTCGGGTGTGTAGCTTGAGCGGCTTTAACTTTATCGATTAAAGTCGATTCTACTCGTATATTCGTTATCTTCACGTGGGTCCCTAGAGTCTTTAACTCTATCTTCATCATTTGTAAGTTATACGAAATGGGTTTTTATGTTAACAACATCGCACTCAATACGCATACGATCTTACTACTCAACGCCGTCAGCTACCACGTTCGCTCTTCCACAATGATATTGAATGGTATAGTCGTAATCTTCAACAGCTCGAGCCAACGTCTTTAGCGCATTATACGTTCATTTTGGTTGAAGAAATATTTAAGGGTTTTAGAAATGGGTTTTATATTGGGGTCAATACAAAATTCGATTTCACGCTTTAGGGGTAAGCTAAGAAGTCTTCAAGAATACGTCAGGAAATTTATTAACAATAGAAATATCATTCAAAACTGTGACCCTCATCCAAGACTTGGATAACACGTCACATTGATACCTATCAACTTGCCATCGTCATTCACAACGTCCCCTACGGATAGTCTGGCTTTAGTGCATTCCACACAAGGAAGTAACCAGCGAAGGGCTCGGGGCTCTTTACTTTTGGCTTGATATGATAATGATTGATTTTAGTGGTTTGGTTGCTTGAATTCGCATAACAGGTTGGTTAGGAATATGAAAGCTAAAAACCTTACGAAAAACATGATGAGTAGTTAACTAATCGATTCTTAAAATTACATCAAAGGCAAGTATTTTCAAAGAGATAAGATCGACAGGTAACGTGAAAGTGTCGATTTGAATCAAACAAGATTAATAAACAGTGGAGGTAACGAAGGTTTCTCCCAACGGAGTTTCAACAGATAAATCAAAGTCTAACTTCTCTGGGGTGAAATTTAAATGTTGAGCTCAAGCAAGAGAGATAAAAGAATGGGTAGAACCGGTATCTAATAAGGTATAAACTTCACAAAAATTTATAATTAACTAACCCGTGCTAACTTCGTTCGGGTTACTCGTTTTTTGAGAAGTCACGAAAAATGCTCTTCCTGAAACCACCGACTTTGTTTTGTCTATATCCGCCTTTGGTGCCACCGTCCCAGCTGGAATTGACTTTGGTGCACAACAAAATCAGGTTAGGTGACCTTCTTTTCCATAATTGTAACATGCTTTGGACTGCATCACGCAGTTTGGACTGATATCTCCATCCCCTCCGCATTTAAAGCATACAATTGGTGGTCATTCTCCTTCCTTGAAAACGGGTGTTGGTGCTGCTATCTTTCCATCGTTGTTGAACCTTCTCTTCTTGAAATTTCCACTCCTATTATCTTGGCCATGATTACTGTAAGACCCCAACTTATTATAAATAAAATTGAATTTTCTTTATTCATTATTCTAAATTAATAAGGTGTTAATTTGATATAATGCTTTGGTTATGGGTGAAATATTAAAATTTTACAAGATAAGAAAGTGGTTATAAAATATTCATTTTTGTCAAAGAATATTCTTCTGGTCGTAGAATATTCTTTTTGTCGGGGAATATTCATACGACGGCGCATCCATTCGTGGGGCTCATAACAGAATAACTGTCGGATGAAGAAAACGACAAAGTATGAGTTTTTATAAATAGCGACGTAGTTGTTACCGTTAACACTGTTGGAATACCTGGTGGTTAAAATACGATGTCTGGCGTGGTTTGCACAATTAGCACACAGTATTACGATATATTATTGAATTATTGATTCGTGATGCGTAAGAAGGCACTACTCAATAATTGTTACAATGAAGTTTATTGCTCAATATTTTATTTTATGATTCAATAATTGCTTTGCGTTGATATTTAATATTATTGTTGTTTCAATAATTGTCACTGCACAATATTTCCCATTATCAGATCAATAATTCATATTATTTGAGTAATATTATTTGATAACATTATTGGCAATGTCTAGAAAGTTCAGTCTAAGGAGAGCTTTGGTCACCTAATTGCGCGCCAGTAAGGAGAAATCCTTATTGGAAACCCCCCTCTTTCCTGGGAACGGCCTGGTTGTCATAATTGTGATTCTATAATATTATTTGTGAATAGTTAATTATTGATTTATATGATAAGAATATATTTATTTGATGTGGATATAAATGATGGATTTATTTATGTGGTTATAAATGAAGGAATTAATGCTGAGGTGTTTTATCAGTATTTTGTCGGAATGGAGGTATTAAAAATCACCCGTTTATTGAGTTTGGATATTTTCTAGTTGGAATTTGGAAAAACTCAAAGCTACAAAGTTGTAGAGAATTCGATTTCGTATGGAATGGACATAAAATTCGTATTTTTCTGATAAACGGGCTATTTTCTATGAATTGTTGAAGTTTCAAAAAATAAAATAATTTTTATTAATTTATGGGTGGGACCCACTTTTGGGTTGATGTTGAATACACATGGGCTGCTATTTTTTCTTCCAAGATGGCATGCTTGATTTTTCCAAAGGTGTGCGTAGAGAAAAAAGAAAGAAATAATAATATTTTATTATTTTAGTCTCCTATGGCGTTCTAGTATTTTCCTATAAATAGACGCTTAGGTTAGAATTGAAAATCACACCAGAAACAAGTTTTCTTTCTCTCTAGATTCTCGAGCGTATTTTTTTGAGTATTTTGATACTTTGAGAGTTGCTATTCAGTACAAGTTTCCTTCAGCTTTCTATCCGATATTCTGATCAGAAGTACCGTTATTTTGAGGTAAGGGATGTTATTTTCTTCTTAAATGATATTATTTTCTTCAATATCATTATGCCAAAATATTGGTGAACTTTTTAATCAAATTTGGAACTTTTTATGTCGAGATTACTATTCACGTATACGACACTATTCACGAATACGACACTATTTATCGAAAAATAAAAATTTTCCTTTTTGTCGAAGATGTCTATTTTGGCTACTATCTTTGATTGTATCTATGTTTTGATCGTTATTTTTGAATTCTGCTTCACAATTGGTTATTATGAAGTATTATTGATCTTGGATAAACTGTTATACGAATCCCTAATATTTGTCCTTCTACCTCACTGGATTCGTTTTCTTTAAAATATTTTTCATCATCCTCAGTCCTAAATGATGATATTACTGAATATCTTTGGCTTGTAGTGCAAAAATGATTGATTAACTGATGAATATCTTTGGCCCGTAGTGCAAAGATGAACAGGTGTTGAGATGAACATGACCAACCGGTGAAATAAATGAATATCTTTGGCCTGTAGTGCAAAAATGAATATTTGATTAAAAGATGTATATTGATTGATGTTACAGGGATAAAATATTGATGATGGACTCTTAAATCTTAGAAGATAGTAGAATTCATTCTCTTCGTGACTCTTCTAATGGATTCTTTGCTTCACTGTATTTTTTGATCTAAAACTTGTTGTCTATTATATTCTATCGATTTTTTCTGTTGAAGACTAAGGATAATTTGTTGTATATTATCTTAGTCATAATATTCTTTCTTTGGGCTAGTTGAGCTCACCTTTTTCCTTTTGTTCCATTTTCTTCTCGGAGGTGAGAACATAAGCGAGATCGAGTCGGGATATGGAGTGATGGTTCTAGAAAGATGTTTTAATTTGTCCTCACTATTTACGTAAAATAGTGTATGAATAATTGTAATGAGGACTTATTTGGGTGTGGATATTGTCTAGAAGACAATATTTGTATTTAAACTCACAGTATGTGTTGTCGAATTTTGCACGACAATTGTATTATTGAAGTTGTAGTTTGCTTTCTGTACCATGTATTTGGCGACTCAGAATGGGTGTTGTATGTGACGCCCCCAAAATTAGGTATACGTCACCCATCTTGGGTCGCCACTTACATGGTACATAAATTCAAATACAACTTACTAATATAACTTTCGTATACATACGACGATAAAATGAGTTTGAATACAAATATTATCTACTAGATATTATACAAACTCAAAAGGAGTCCTCATTACAACTATTATCACACTATTTCACGAATAGTGAGGACTACTAATGCTATCCTCGGACCATTACTCCGCTCCCCGACTCGTCTCGAATATGTTCTCATTTCAAAGAGAACGATGAAAGAAAGGGTGAGCTCAACTAGCCCAAAGAAGAAATATTATGACTAAGATAATGCGTAATAAATTATCATTAGCCTTTAACAATGTTTAAACCGATAAAATACAATAGACAACCAGGTTTAACTGCAGCAGAATATGTAATCCATTAAAAAAATCAAGTAGAGAATAAAGTCTACTATCTTTTAGGTTTTAAAAGGTTTTCATCAATTTTTATCACCGAGACTCAAACTTAATAAATAAACCACCACATCTAATCATCCCTCGTACCACGGTCGAAGGATTTTCATCAAATTATCAATGGTCATGACTATACCGAAATCACCCCGGTCATAATCATACCAAAAACTATCCATCATCAGTATTACAGGCCACTGAGGACTTTTGTCACATCATTTATAACAAGTCATGATTATACCGAATGATTCCTGGTTATAATCATACTAAGTTCATTTATGCACGTAAGCCAAAGATAACATAATATAACATGAGGATGATGACAATGACATAATAATTCAATAAAACAAGTTCAAGAATTATTTTATCCAGGAATTATTATCGTCCAAATTGTCAACATGATACTGTTTTGTAGAGTAAAATTTAAGAATGATCAGAAGAGTATTTCCATGAAAAGATACTAGATGAAACGCAAATATCAAGGAAATTCTACTAATTTCATGGAGTATAGAAGTCAAAGTTTTAACCAACTGAGAATAATAAGAAATGGAATAACAACAGAAATCACCATGCATGCGGTACTTCGCATAGACATGTTATTCCAACAGAATAATAATAACGGAACCAGGTCGGGTGAAAATCACACCAAGCGGGATGTTCCAACAGTAATAATAAACGCGAATAATAAATGATGGAACCAGTCCCAGTATAGCACGATGATGTGATATTCCGGAATAATAAAGAGGAATAATAAAAAATGGAACCAGTCCCACAGAGATAGCATGCATGCTGTGATATTCCAAATGTAATAATAAAGACGGAATAATAAAAAAATGGAACCGTGTCGGCGTATAGCACGCATGTGATATTCAAATGAATAATAAAGAATGGAAGAATGTCACCAAGTATAGGGGATTCCACGATTATCTGAGTTATTCCAATGTAATAAATAAGAATGGAATAACATAAGGATTTCACCAAGTATAGGGTATCCACGTGATATGAAGTTATGTATAGGGTATGCTGCAGATCAAAGTTATGTATAGGGTATGCCACTTTTACAAAGTTATTCCAAATGTAATAATAATGAATGGAATAATGAAGTTCTCTTCAAGAAGAAAGAATAACACCCCTTCACCGTAAAAAGAACCTAATATAGAAGTAGTGAAGTAGCGAATACTCTTCTTCTTTCTATAACTTTCTCTCTATAGCTTCTCTCTATAATTTCTCTCTAGTAGTTTCAATGAATTAAATAAGAAAATAATGAAGGAATGAGCTTCTATTTATAGGAAAATGGAATGCATAGTAACTAATCCATGAACGGTCAGATTGATTTACTTTAATCGACGGTCCATATTTAAAGAAAAATCTTTTAAATAAAATATAATATATTCTATTTATATAAAAACATTTTACTATGCAAACACTATGCAATACTATGCAAAACACTATGCAAAACACTATGCAACACTATGCATAATAAAATATAATATATTCTATTTATAGAATAACTTTAATAAAGTATTCTATTTTATATAAAAGATGTTTCGCTTTTATTACGTTAATAATACTGAATAAAACAAAAACGTCATTATCGCTATATAATAATTCATATTATTAATCGACAATAATGGAATCAAACCGGAGTGACTTCTCATAAGCATCAATAATCAATACCGTGTGTTTCTTATGCAACCACACGTATTCTTGTATTTTTTACTACCGAGTAGTTCAACAAGAACTACCAGTAAAACTTCCGCCGTTATTTCAATAAAATATTTTTTGTCGCTTTCAATCCGACAATAATTACATTAGGGGTCCACCAATGATTGAGTAGTTGTACGAATATTCCTCGCTAAACCTAATATTCCCAATTAATCGAATATAATATAACCACTTGCATACTTTGCAAAATTTATAAATACTACCCACAACTATAATATTATCTTAAATTCACACCATAATATTAAAAATTATTTCAACAAAATTTAAATCTTTATTGATAAAATCTGGGGTCTCACATTGTATACATATTTTGGGGGCGTCACAGTTGGTATCAAAGCTTAGGGATATGGTCTCCAAGCGAGATCGGGAATAGAACTAGGAGGGAGAGATGTGTAAATCCTTCGCTAGTGTGTCCTATCTAAGCTTATTTGTTGGTCGGTCATAATATAAGGATATTATGTGATATGTTAATTTGTTTAATTAACCTTGTTTTATGGCGATGATTTAAGAATGGGCTGCCGAGAACGTTAACAATGGAGTGTATGAGACTGTGGAACAACCTTTAGTCACGACTAGGAGAACGTGCAACAGGAAGACAATATTCCTCCCGTAAAACAACACTACCGAAAGCAAACGATGAATGATGGAGTGTTTAGGAGCTTTTTGCGGCTTTATGCAAAAATCGATTGAGGAGACTCGTATACAAAATACGGGTGGAAATGATGGCAACACGTGGTCTGTCATAGCCAAGCAGTTCAAGGAGTTGGGACCACCAAATTTCTGGGGAAAGCCCGATCCGATTAAGGCGGAAACATGGGTCAAGCAAATTACCAAGATATTTGATGTCTTGGGATGCACGGAGAATGTAGGTTCCATTCGCCACCTTTATGTTCCGTGGAGAGTCGACATCGGTGGGAATCATGAAGCGTACTTGACCAAACCGCACTCAACATGTCTTGGGAAAGATTTGAGAACTTTTCAATGACAAGTACTTTCCGAAAGTATTCGGCTATATGAAGGAGGTAGAGTTTATTAGATCGAATAGAACAACATGATGAATTGTCTCAATACGAGGCGAAGTTCATGGAGTTATCCGGTTTTCGCACCTCATTTGGTAGAAAATGTGGAACGTATGACGCGGATGTTTCTGAGAGGTCTAAAACCCGAGATTCGTCAATACCTTATCTCTCATAAATTTTCTTTGTATTCAAATGTTGTCAATAGGGCTCAATTATTAGAGCGAGATAGTGAGTATACTTAACCGAGGGACCACAACGAGGGTCATACCGATGACAGCAGTCATCAGAACGATGATAACCAGTGAGGAGGGAAAAATACAGACAAAGGCGGTAACCACTCGGGTGGTAATCGTGGCCATGATAATAGGAGAGGTGAGTCAAGTGGAAATTTCAGAAAGAGGAGATTCAACAATGATGGGAAGACATCAACAGTAGCACCAGCACCAATAAAAAATTCTAGGGGAGGAGATCGACCGCCAGTTAGATGTTACAAATGCGGGAAAGAGGGACATATCATTGAAGCAATCACAACAATCCAAGGTATGTTATAAGCGTGGAAAGGAGGGCCATATAACTTGAGACTGCTCAGAGCAAAACCAAGTTCAAAGAGGATGGTGACTCCAAAGGCTGTCCCGGATAAGTCAAAATCAGCGGTTCCTGGAAGAGCGTTTGTCGTAACTGGCCAAAACGTGAGGAACCCGAACGAGGTGATCACGGGTAAGCTAATCTTGAATTCTTGCGAAGTTTATACCTTACTAGATACCGGTTCTACCCATTCTTTTATCTCTCCTGCTTGTGCTCAACGTTTAAACTTGACTCCGGAGAAATTGGACTTTGATTTATCTGTTGAAACTCCATTGGGTGAAACCTTCATTAAATCTACAGTTTATAAATCTTGCTTGATCCAAGTTGGCACTATCACATTACCTGTTGATCTTATTTCTTTAAAGATACTTGCTTTTGATGTGATTTTAGGAATTGATTAGTTAACCACTCATCATGCCAAAATTGATTGTTTTTGTAAGGTTGTTAGTTTTCATATTCCTTACCAACCCGTCATACCGAATTCAAACAACTAAACCACTAAAATCACCACCGTCATATCGCCGAAAAGCTATTCGTTTATTGAAAAATGGATGCCAAGCTTTCTCACTACAAGAAAAAGGTCTATCAGCGACCAATTATATCAGCGACCGCATATCCGGTCGCTGATAGTATTAATAATAATGACCGATATCAATGACCAATTATATTATATTCCAAATAAGAAGTGACATCAACAATCGATCATGGTCATTTGCTTTCGATCGCTAGAACAAATTTCCCACCCAAAATTTGGCAAGAAATGTTGGCGACAACTTATAATCAGCGACCGCATGTGGTCGCTGATAAGTCCATGTCATTAAAAATCAGCGACCGGATGCGATGGCCGATCCTTTAATCTATCGCCTTTTAAACCGGCAGAGAGCAGAATCGAAAGGAAAAAACAAGAGGAGACCGAATAGGAGAAGAGGAAGAAGGGGAAAAGAAGGAGAGAGGAAATCTGCTGTCTTTGTGCCGATTTGGTTGGCTTTCTCCTTCAATTGGTGTTAGGTACCAAATTATATAACAAATATTTGATATATATATATATATATATATATATATACGTTTGTGTGTGTGTGTGTTATGTTATGTCTGAATATTTGGGTTTTTCTTCTTCTTTTCGGCTACTGTAGCTTGTGGGTTTCGATTAAATGCGATTTTTTGTTAATTTATGTGGTTCAAATGTTTGATTGAATGTATTAGTCTCCAATGTTAGTATAATGGGTTAGTCTCTAATGTTATTATTTTTTATATAATGTTGGTATTTGTGTTTGGCACTTGGAATTATTTTGTATAATGTTAGTCTCTAATGTAATATTTTTTTGTATAATGTTAGTATAATTGGTTAGTCTCTAATGTTAATATTTTTTGTATAATGTTGGTATTTGTGGTTTATGAGTTGGTATTTGTGTTTGGCACATGGAATTATTTTGTATAATGTTAGTCTCTAATGTTAATATTTTTTTGTATAATGTTAGTATAATGGGTTAGTCTCTAATGTTAATATTTTTTGTATAATGTTGGTATTTGTGGTTCATGAGTTGGTATTTGTGTTTGACACTTAGAATTATTATAGATTTCATACCTCTTCAGAGATATCTTGTTGGGTAGGGTAGGAGGATAATTAGGATTGACAAAATTTATGCTTAAGCATTTATTTCCCACCCAATGGCTTGTTGATTTCTAATGTAACTGTATTTGGGTTATTCCTAGGTCACACGCTAGGGGTGAGTTGGTCTATATAATTGTGAGTGCAAGGACCAATGCTATATACTTTTAAATAAGAGGAGATGATATCAAATTGGATTAGTTGCACTTACATTAATAAATGTCAAACCACCAACATTGAGTCTAATATCCAATTGGTGTCATTAAAATGATGTAGGGATTTTAAACTAAGTGATCCACTAGAGCCTTTAAGGGACTATTGGAGCTGATGGGTTGGCCTTGGGGCCGCGAGGCCATACGAGGCCATGCCAAGCTTAGCCAAGCCTTACGGGGCCAATCAATGAATTTAAGAAAGAGAGAATCAAAATGGGTATAACCCAAAGGGTATGAAACTTTTGGGATAATCAATGAATTTAAGAAAGAGAGATTCTTTTATGAGTTGATTGATACCTATATGTATATATATACACACACATACATCATATATGTATAATTTTATAAGAATATATACACACACTTTACACCACAAGAATAATTTGGGAACATGCATGATTAGGTTTCATGTTTTAATATGAGATTATCTAAAGTTGGATAATTTGTTATTACTGAATAACGATTCTTTGAAATTTGGAAAGTTTTGAATATTACATTATCATGAATATATTTTTTCGAAATTTAAATAAATTGTTGTTGATATTGGTCAAATTGGGACAATTTTGGGCTTCTTATTGTTTTTACTAATATTGGATTCTCCTAAATTGTGCCTTGAATTATAGTTGTGCATATATTCGCTTTTGTGTGTTGGGATTATATTTTGCTAAAATTGTCAAGTATGCATGCCCTCGCACGTGGGATAGTCCATATTATAGAGACTCTGTAAATTTTTTCATATAAGTCAAATGGCCATATAACTTGAACATGAGTATAACATAAAACATAACTAGGAATTAAGTTTATCCATAATTCAATCAAGAAGAAGGTTCAAAGAAGTTTTTCCATAATTCACAAATGAGAAGATAAAGAAAATGACACACTATTAATATGTATGCTATAAGTATGACTTAGCTTAGAATAGAAAGAAAATGAAAAGTACAAACACAAACACAAGCACCATAACTTCAATCACACTATTAATGAGTTGTTTCTAAAATATCCATACTTGTCTAAATCTTCATATATAAGTCAAATGGCCATATACGCATTCGTTCGTATATGTGATGGCAATGAGTCACAATCGATTCCTATGCCACATTCATTTTTGCATATACTCTTATTGGATTTCTCATTCCATTTTCTTACTTATCTAATATTTGGAACATATTAGTACAAACATGCCAGAGTATGGAAAGATTGAACTCAGTTTTCAAACATGCCAGAGTATGTGCTTATGAGTTTTCATGGTGATTTAAGGTTAATAGGAATGCTTAAAGACCATATGTGTTCTATTGTAGACTGTTGGGGATTTGGTAGCCAAAATTGTGCCTATAAGGGACTGTTATGGCCAACTTGTGTGACTAGTGTTGTTAGATAGTGAGGAGTACATACATTGCCTATAGATAACATGTAAAAATGGTTCCCTAAGTTAGTTAAGGTCTACATGGTGTGTTGTGCAAATTCTTGCTTAAAAATCAATGAAAATAAGCTTTATAGAACAATAAACACTAAAATAGTGAACCACCATACCTGGACCCCATACACAAGTTTCAATAGTCATAATAGGACATAAGAAAGCTACACAAACTAAAGGAACCAAGCCCAAGCCATTTTGAGCATGAGACTTGTTAAAAATCACATTTAAAAGCCAAAATGGACTGCTTTTGAACAATTCATAGTACCTGACCTTAAAGGACTATTATGAGAAGATACAAAGTTGCTCATACATGCTAGTAATGATTCCCAAACATGGTCATTAATAAAGCCAACAAGAAAACCAATTTAAGCTCTCTTTTCAAGCCTAAAGTGAGCTTTGATAAGTCAAAATGAGTTAGATGATTAAATAAAGTTTGGTGATGCTAAAAGTAACCTTAAGTAACTTAAATATACACGCCTAGACTATCCTAGTGGCCTAGACTATCCTATCCTATTGTCCTTTTGTTTACATACAATTGCATATCCCGATGTTCTCTATATCCCCACATGTTTATGTACCTTTCATTTATAACTTATACTAACATCCTAAATTTTTATTTATAGATGTCTTCGAACTCGCAAAGACGAAAGCATGGGTTGGGTCGGGCCCCCTAATCATGTGTCAAGGCCCCGCTAATCCGGATGATTGCATTCTTATACTGATCCGTCCTCCTTCGGATAAAGACGTAAGTTAAACATCGTGTATATATATATAAGGGTTTAATATTTTCATTTTTATAAATATAGTAGTGATTTAAATGTAAGGGTTTTAATATAAATTATTGTATATTGTAGTGATTTTCAAGATAGTAAAATTGTGAAGTGCATTTCACAATTATGCTTCTGAAATCGCCCTACGCTAATGATTA
Source organism: Panax quinquefolius (assembly GCA_020205615.1). Taxonomy (NCBI): domain Eukaryota; kingdom Viridiplantae; phylum Streptophyta; class Magnoliopsida; order Apiales; family Araliaceae; genus Panax; species Panax quinquefolius. The sequence continues at coordinate 53,781,618 of CM035168.1, read as the reverse complement.
CACGGGCGAAGCACACCTCTCTCCCCATAAGGATGCGATTTAATGAATTTCGTGTATATTTTTTATCACTCGATAGATAATACATAGTTAATCAAATAATATTGTTTTGTAATATAACAGCTTTTAATATTATTATTGTTGTTTTATTTGCGTAAACGATATATAGATGGGACGACGACGAGCATCGCTTATTCGAGACACTATTCGCGAGAAGTGCTACTGTCTTTAACTAAAGATAATTTGAACAAGGAATGACAAAAAGCCCCGCATAATGCCGAGATTGACCATCCAGATGTGGTGAGCAAGATATGCATGAAAGATAGCCCCCGGTGATGCGCATGTTCCATATAGGGTGCGAGATGTGTGACCAATGGAAAGTCGAGAGCTAGGTCAAGAGGCGCAAGACCGCCGCCTCGAATGATCCTCGTGTGTATCGACGACGACGAAAGGCAAAAAGGCACGTGATCGGGCGGCGGTATATCACAACCGCAAAGACATTCTTTGCCGTGGTACGCATGTTATGTTTACAACATCTTTGTAGCTAAAATATCATATGTTTACATAATAATATGAGAAAATGAACTATAGGAGTCTCATCTCAAGGTCAACCTATCAATTGGTTGGATGTGTATGTAGCCACCCGCGATGGTCTACCCGAAGTCGTGCTCGGATAAGCGGTAATAAGTTCACTTTATCCTAATATGTTGTTTATAAATTGCAACGACCTTCTTTAGTATTTTTTTATTTATTTTAACTATTTAATTGTTCATCTTCCGACAGTGACACTTATAAGGACTTAATGAACGAAGCGCCATCCTCAAGGCACCCCGCGTCGATCGATTGATCAAGAATTATGGGAGAGGCGTCCATCGTGAAGAAAAAAATTATGTCAAAGGCCAAGGACAAAGACGACGCCCGACCATCAGTGGCACAGGTAGCTCTGCCACCCTGTCTACACAGTCATCAGGTTATCCAGCCTATCATACTCCTGCTGACTGTGTGAGAGCGATCTGTCAGGATCGTGATCTTCTTCGTATACTGGGCGGGCATTTGCAGTCTCTGAGTCTGGTGAGTTGGCAGCACAAGGCGGTGCAAGGCAATGGCATAGCAGCGAGGCGAGGCGGCGAAAGACAACAACAAGAGCAGGTATATATATATCGTTTGTTGTTTAGCTACATTGTCTTATATGTTTATAGTCTTTGAGTCAATGTCTTACTTATATGTAACATATATGTTTTATTACTTTGATAATTACAGGATCCTAATTTGGATGATGCATGAAGAGCGCCTAGACTTATTTTTTTTGATTTTTAAAGCCTTGTACTCTTTTAGATTCATTCTTTGGACAATTGTATTAGTTTATATGGATGTTTACGATATCGATTATATTGTGTTGGATGAATGTTTTGTATTGTATTGGATGGATGTTAATATGGATGCTTGTATATATATATATATATATATATATATATATATATATATATAACTGTGTTGGGATTGAAAGCAGGTACAAAGCAGGTTATTTTTGGGAAATCAATAAAATAGGCAAATTTTTTTTTTTTTAAAAAAAGCATCAGCGACCACATGCGGTCGCTAAAAATGTATCAGCGACCGCTTCAGCTTCTTTGAATCTAGCGACCGCTGTGGTCGCTATTATCGGTCGCTGACACATGTGACACATCACGCATAACAAATGACTCAGCATAAGTCATAATAGCAACGATATCGGTCGCTAATTGCGGTCGCTAATAATTCGGTCGCTATTATTGGTCGCTGATGTCCTTCCAGCGACCAGATTATCTCATGCGACTAGATCAATGACCGCATACGGTCATGAGATAGCCATCTATGACCGATCAGATCACAATGATGTCTGTGCTACGCTCATAAGCCTTTTTGTTGTAGTATCTTAGCCCATGTTATGGATTTGAATAAAGAAAAGTCAGATTTGGATAATATTTCTGTTGTTAGAGAATTTCCTGATGTATTTCCTGAAGAACTTCCCGGTCTACCCCCAAAACATGATGTTGAATTCTTTATTGATCTTGAACTGGGTACAAAACCCATTTCTAAAACCCCATATTGAATGGCTCCTATTGAACTTCAGGAGTTAAAAGTCCAACTGCAGGAGTTATTAGACATCGGTTTCATTCGTCCTAGTACATCTCCTCTTGGGCTGCTCTGCTTTATTCGTAAAGAAGAAATACAGAGAGTATGCGATTTTTAATATTGACTACCGAGAATTAAACCATGTCACCATCAAGAATAGTATCCAGATTACCTCGCATTGATGATCTGTTCGACCACTTGCAAGGAGCAAAATTCTTTTCAAAGATCGATCTTCGCTCGGATATCATCAATCAAGATTAAAATCGAGGATATTCCAAAGACCCGCCTTCAAAACTTCGAGACTTGGCATTATGAATTCTTAGTCATGTCTTTTGGATTGACTAATGCTCCTACCGCTTTCATGGATATGATGAACCGAGTATTCAAGGAATATTTGGATCGGTTCGTTGTTGTCTCGTATTGATGACATCCTCATCTATTCCAAAAGCCGTGAAGATCGCGAGAACCATTTGTCGATACTTGAAAGGCTTCGTGAAAATAAGCTATATGCTAAGCTGAAGAAATGCGAGTTCTGGCTTGAGGAAGTAGCATTTCTTGGACACGTGGTGTCAAAACATGGAGTATCTGTTTACCCGGCGAAGATTGAAGCAATACAAAGTTGGGAGCAACCGAAGTCGATGACCGAAGTACGCAGCTTTCTAGGCTTAGCTGGTTATTATCGGAGATTCGTGGAAGGATTTTCTCGAATCGCTACTCCATTAACTCAGCTAACTCGAAAAGATACAAAATTCGTATGGAGCGAGGAATGTGAGAAAAGTTTCTAAGAGCTCAAGAGGAGACTCATTTCGGCACCTGTTCTGGCAATACCATCTGGTTCGGATGGATTTGTCATCTACAGCGATGCTTCAGGCAAAGGGTTAGGATGTGTTCTCATGCAACATGGGAAAGTCATAGCCTATGCCTCACGACAACTCAAAGAATATGAGAGGAATTATCCTACTCATGATCTAGAGTTGGCAGCAGTCGTATTCGCGTTGAAGATATGGAGACACTACTTGTATGGGGAGAAAGTGGAGATTTATACGGACCATAAAAGCCTCAAATATTTCTTCACCCAAAAAGAACTCAACATGCGACAACGACGTTGGCTTGAGTTGTTGAAAGATTACGATCACACTATTCAATATCATCCTGGAAAAGCGAACGTAGTAGCTGACGCATTGAGTAGAAGATCATATGCAAGTACGAGTGCGATATTGTCAACACAAAGGCCCATTTTGTATGACTTGCAAAGGATGGAGATAGAATTAAAGACTCCAGGGACCCACGTGATGATGGTGAATATACGAGTAGAACCGACTTTAATCGATAAAGTTAAAGCTGCTCAAGCTACGGACCTGGGACTGATGCGCATGAAGAAGAAAGTGCAAGAAGGAGCTATTCCAGAATCAAGAATCGATGAAGAAGGAATACTTCGAGTCAACTCTAGACTTTGCGTTCCTAACAGTTCTGACTTAAAGCATAGAATCATGATGGAGGCACACAAAACCCCGTTTGCAATCCATCTTGGGAGTACCAAAATGTATCATGATATTCGACATACATTTTGGTGGAATAATATGAAGAGAGAGATCGCGGGGTTTATCTCGAGGTGTTTAACTTGTCAACGTGTAAAGGCGGAACATCAAGTGCCAAAATGTCCATTGCAACCACTTGAGATTCCGAAATGGAAGTGGGAACACATTACCATGGATTTCGTTATAGGTCTTCCCAAAGTTTCTCAAGGCATAGATGCGATTTGGGTTATTGTTGATAGATTAATGAAGTCTGCTCATTTCTTGCCTATACGTAAGACTTATTCCCTTGAACGTCTTGCTCGTATGTACGTGAATGAGATTGTGAGATTGCATGGCATACCAGTATCCATAGTTTCGAATTGTGACCCAAGATTCACTTCAACATTTTGGGTTAGCCTACAGAAAGATATGGGCACGAATTTACGATTCAGTTCAGCATACCATCCTCAAACGGACGGGCAATCAGAAAGGACTATTCAAACCCTTAAAGATCTATTAAGACTCTGTGTTCTAGATTTCAAAGGAAGTTGGGATAAGTACTTGCCACCGGTGGAATTCTCCTACAACAATAGTTATCAAGAAAGTACAGGCATGGCTCCATTTGAGGCGTTGTATGGAGGAAAGTGTCGTTCTCCAGTATGCTAGGACGAGGTGGGAGAAGCAACATTGTTGGGACCAGAATTAGTACGCATGACTACAGAAAAGATCCAAATGATTCAACAACGTATTCAAACCTCACAAGATTGACAAAAGAGTTATGTTGATCTTCATAGAAAGGACATGGAGTTTAATATTGGAGATCATGTACTGTTACGTGTTGTTCCATGGAAGGGAGTTACAAGATTTGGTAATAGAGGAAAGCTCAATCCAAGATTTGTTAGTCCATTTGTGATTCTTGACCGAATAGGAAATGTAGCCAATAGACTCACATTACCTCCAAACATGTCTCGTGTTCATAATGTTTTTCATATATCTATGCTTCATAAATATGTGAAAGACCCGAACCACATTATTGAGTTAGAACCAGATGAGATAGCCAAAGATTTAACGAACGAGGAGGTACCTGTTAAGATCTTGGATAGAAAGAGTATGTCCTACGCACCAAGGTTATACCACAAGTTAAGGTTTTGTGGAGGAACCATGCTATTGAAGAAATGACCTGGGAATTAGAATCAAAAATGAAAGCGAGGTACCCTCACCTGTTCGAAACACCAGGTACATACGTCAATTTCGAGGACGAAATTTTATAAGGAGGGGAGGTTGTAAGACCCCAACTTATTATAAATAAAATTAAATTTTCTTTATTCATTATTCTAAATTAATAAGGTGTTAATTTGATATAATGCTTTGGTTATGGGTGAAATGTGCAAATTTTACAATATAAGCAAGTGGTTATAAAATATTCATTTTTGTCGGGGAATATTCTTTTGGTCGTGGAATATTCTTTTTGTCGGGAATATTATTAATGCACGAGCAGCAGACCATTCGTGGGCTCATATAATGTAATAACTGCGAATGAAGAAAAATGACAAAGTATGAGTTTTTATAAATAACGACGTAGTTGTTACCGTTAACACTGTTGGAATACCTGGTGGTTAAAATATAGTAATATGCGTGGTTGCACAGTAGCACACGGTATTGCACAGTATTATTGAATTATTGATTCGTACGTAAGAAAGCACTACTCAATAATTGTTACAGTAGTTACTGTTCAATATTTTATTTTACTGATTCAATAATTGCTGCGTTGATATTTAATATTATTGTTGTTTCAATAATTGTCACTGCACAATATTTCCCATTATCAGATTAATAATTCATATTATTTGAATAATATTATTAGATAACATTATTGGCAATGTCTAGAAAGTTCTGTCTAAGGAGAGGTTTGGTCACCTAATTGCGCTACCGATGAGAGAAATCCTTATTGGAAAGCCCCCTCTTTCCTGGGAACGGCCTGGTTGTCATAATTGTGATTCTGTAATATTATTTGTGAATAATTAATTATTGATTTATATGGTAAAAATATATTTATTTGATGTTGATATAAATGATGGATTTATTTATGTGGTTATAAATGAAGGAATTAATGCTGAGGTGTTTTATCAGTATTTTGTCAGAATGGAGGTATTAAAAATCACCCGTTTATTGATTTCGGATATTTTCTAGTTGGAATTTGGGAAAACTCAAAGCTACAAAATTGTAGAGATTTCGATTTCGTGTGGAATGGACATAAAATTCGTATTTTTCTGATAAAGGGGCTATTTTCTATGAATTGTTGAAGTTTCAAAAAATAAAATGATTATTATTAATTTATGGGTGGGACCCACTTTTGGGTTGGTGTTGAATACACATGGGCTGCTATTTTTTCTTCCAAGATGGCATGCTTTATTTTTCCAAAGGTGCGCGTAGAGAAAAAAGAAAGAAATAATAATATTTTATTATTTTAGTCTCATATGGCGTTCTAGTATTTTTCTATAAATAGACGCTTAGGTTAGAATTGAAAATCACACCAGAACCAAGTTTTCTTTCTCTCTAGATTCTCGAGTGTATTTTGATACTTTGAGAGTTGCTATTCGGTACAAGTTTTCTTCGGGTTTCTATCCGATATTCCGATCAGAAGTACCGTTATTTTGAGGTAAGGGATGTTATTTTCTTCTTAAATGATATTATTTTCTTCAATATCATTATGCCGAAATATTGGTGAACTTTTTATTCAAATTTGGAACCTTTTGTGTCGGGGTTACTATTCACCTATACGACACTATTCACGTATACGACACTATTCATGAATACGGCACTATTCACCAAAAAATGAAATTTTCTTCTTTTTGTCCAAGATGTCCATTATGGTTACTATCTTTGATTGTATCCATGTTTTGATCTTTATTTTGAATTCTGTTTCACAATTGGTTATTATGAAATATTATTGATCTTGGATAAACTGTTATACGAACCCCTAATATTTGTTCTTCTGTCTCACTAGATTCGTTTTCTTTAAAATATTTTTCATCATCCTCAGTCCTAAATGATGATATTACTGAATATCTTTGGCTTGTAGTGCAAAGATGAATGATTAACTGATGAATATCTTTGGCCCGTAGTGCAAAGATGAACAGGTGTTGAGATGAACATGACCAACCGGTGAAATAAATGAATATCTTTGGCCTGTAGTGCAAAGATGAATATTTGATTAAAAGATGTATATTGATTGATGTTACAGGGATAAAATATTGATGATGGACTCTTAAATCTTAGAAGATAGTAGAATTCATTCTCTACGTGACTCTTCTAATGGATTGCTGTTTCCGCTGTATTTGTTGATCTAAAACTTGTTGTCTATTATATTCTATCAAATTTTTCCCTGTTGAAGACTAAGGATAATTTGTTGTATATTATCTTAGTCATAATATTCTTTACTGGGCTAGTTGAGCTCACCCTTTTCCTTTTTATTCTATTTTTCTTCTCAGGAGGTGAGAACATAGCAGGATCGAGTCGGGGTATGGAGTGATCGTTCTAGAAAGATGTTTTAGTTGTCCTCACTATTTCTGTAAAATAGTGTATGAATAATTGTAATGAGGACTTATTTGGGTGTGGATATTGTCTAGAAGACAATATTTGTATTTAAACTCACAGTATGTGTTGTCGAATTTTGCATGACAATTGTATTATTGAAGTTGTATTTTGCTTTTTGTACCATGTATTTGGCGACTCAGAATGGGTGTTGTATACCTATTTTGGGGGCATCACAATTACCACTGAAGTGGTTACCATTCTTGCCATGATAATTTCCCCCACGATGGTTATCAGTGTTCCGATGGTCGTTGCCACCAGTACGATTATTATCGTGTTGTTGGTCGTTGCCTTTTGGTTGTACAGACTTATTATCGCGCTCCAATAACTGAGCCTTATTCACAAGATCTGAATATAAACAAAGTTTGTGAGAAATGAGGTATTGACGTATATCGGGTTTCAAACCTCTTAGAAACATTCGCGTCATTCGCTCCTCATTATCGACTAAATGGGATGCAAACTGGGATAACTCTGCAAATTTATCCTCGTATTGGGACACGGTCATATTGTTTTGCTCTAACTTGATGAACTCCACCTCCTTCATGTGACGAATACTTTTGGGAAAGTACTTGTCGTTGAAAAGCTCTTAGAACTTCTCCCAAGACATCTTGAGTGCGTCAGGCTGGGTACATTTTACAGATTCCCACCAGTAATCTGCCTCTTCACGCAACATAAAGGTGGCAAAGGGAACCTTTTGTTAGGTTTGTAATATTCAAGAAGCAATCAAATTGCAAAATAATGCGGAAGCGTGTAAAAATCAGAGTTTAAAAAATTTACAAACCATATACCCGGATCACCCTTTATGCACAATTATTAATTAAACGAAAAGATAAAGAATAAAATCATACCCTTGAAGATCGAGCTTCCTCAGGTACAAGTTCACCTCCAAATCCTTTCGCGTTCAACTTGAATCTACCGGGGTTTTGTTCCTTCCTTTGATCAACGTTAGCCACCCATATGTTTGGCCTCTAGAGGTGATCCACCAAGGAATAATAATGATTCAAGAAAAGGGTGGTTGGCTAAACCCTAGTTTTTCTATCTCTATAGAAAGGGTGTACTCTCCCAACAATTGGAATTATGTCGTATTTTGAAAAAGTCAACAACCCCCTCACCCATAATAAGACTCCTCTTATTTATAGATGTGGGCAACCCACCTTAACAATTAAGGAATTGGGTTTTATTTAATTAATTAAATTCTTTTAATTAATTAAGCTCCCTAATCTTATTAGGGATAATTAATTAAACTCTTTTAATTAATTTAACCTCCTAATCTTATTAGGAATAAATGAGAGTACTTATATTAAATTAATTCCTAAACTCTTTTAGAAATTAAAATAATAATAATTGTAATAATATTAATAAGACTCCTCTTATTAATTTATATTTAATATTTCTAAAATATTAAATAATAAATATTAAGCTATTTAATTTATTCTATCACCATAGATTAAATTAAATATACATAACATATTATTACGATTATGCCATTAACTTCTTAAATAATTATTCTTCCTTTTATGGTGTGACCCCTTTAGGTTCTCCATATTAAACTGGTTGTGAATAAATCAATTAGAACAATTCTAATCTTATTTAAATAAATAAATTAAATAATTAATTTATTTAAATAATATTTATTCTACAATAGGGATAAGCCTCCCCAGCGATCAACGACTTTCCGGATAATATAGATTTCAACATTAATCATTAAAGAACCTTTGAGTAAATAGTTACTGCATAATTCAATCCTTCCACCATACAATGTCCCAATTAAATATAAGACATGAAATTCATCACAAGTCTTATTTTATTTAATTATATGTATTTCGATCCTTAAATGCACAACCCCAAATAATGCAAATTAGAAACTCCTTTCTAATTTCATTCTCGCCTTATAACCAAGGACTCTTTGGGTTGTCATTTATCGAATCACATAGGACATTTCTCTTCTTTTATTAGAAGTGGTAGATTCTTTATTGATCATACATTATCTCCATGTATAAACTTATTATACCCAAGCATACCCTTTGATATACCCTAAGGGTCTTAAGGAATAAGTCAAAGTATAACTCATCATACATAAGATACTATGATGATCTCAAGTCCAAGGATTACTTGTACTACTATCACTACAGAATTCCTATTGATGAATAAATAAAACTCCATTAGGTATTCCTTAGCGAGCCACGCTCGATGAACTTATTCTCTAATAAGCACCTACATACTTGCTTTAGTGTCTCCACACAAATGATTATGAGATCAATCATCCCCATCCAATGAGCAAGCAACGTATGTACCAATCTATCCGGATTCACTAATCCCCAATTTAGTAATCCAATGATTGGGAACTATTTTAGTTTTAAGCTTTCTAAGAATTTAGATCTCATTAAAATGATCATCATCATTATTCTAAAAGCATTGCTTAAAACTATGGGTTTATCACATATTATAAAACAGTATCATGTAGATAATTAAAAGCCTTTAATAAATTAATACTTTTTATTAATAAATGAATAAGATTGTTACAAAGTATATGCTTTATCATCAAACATGATTGGCTTGTGTGCATATTACTTTCAATCTCCCACTTGCACTAAAGCCAATCAATCGCCATTGTATCTTATACTCTTCTTCTCTAAGTGATGATTATCCTGCTGTTGGATAAGCTTTAGTTAATGGATATGTAATGTTGTTCATGAGAGTCCACTATCTCTATAGTGATTTCCAATCTTTCAATGATTCTAATAATCAAATGAAAGTGCCACAACACATGTTTAGATCCAAGATGAGACTTAGGAACTATTCCTAGTTCTGTAATGAACTTTTAATCCAAACAATCAACTTGCAACTTCATTTATAGCTATATACTTTGTCTTTATCACTAAACCAAAGAACTCTTTCTTTGTTTGGAACCTTTCCAATTCACTGCACCACTGTTCAAGATAACACTTTACCTTAAAGTGGATTTTTCTGTCATCTTGGTCTGTCTCAAAAACTTGAGTCTGGTAAGCCCTCTAGTTTTAATTTAGACCCACCATGAATATGATCACATCCTTAGTGTCGGTTAAGCACTTAAAGATATTTTTCACTGACTCATGGTGAACTTCTCCATAATATGACTGATCAACATCAGGTCTCGTACATTACATTGCATACATGATTGTCACTCATGCGACCTCTCTTTTTTGAGTCTCATGGGAACTATTAAGAGAGATACACTCCATAGCTCATCGACATGAAACATCTCTTGGAGTTTGCCATGCTAAACGACTTTAGTATCAAATGAATATACATTCCTTGGGTTAAGTTGAGCATCCTTTTAAATCTATCTATATAGATTTGCATCCCCAATTAAGATACTCTTCCAAATCATTCATGGAGGAATGTTTAGACAACTTTATTTTTACTGATTGTAGCATTGGTATGTCATTCCTTATCCGTAGTATATCAACATATAATACTAGAAATTTCACGACGCTCCCACTGACCCTTTTGTACGCATTAGGTTCATTCTTGTTTTTGATAAAATCAAACTCTTTTGATTATTTCATCAAAATGAATGTTCCATTTTGAGAGTGTTCATAACTTTTACCTCATCATCATATGTAACTCGGATCATCATCTTCTATGATGCGTACCTCATCATCATCATCCATGATGAATCCATACCTCCCGTGTATCTTCAAGATTATTCCGATTCTGATTCGGTTGTGGTACAATAGGTTACATCTACAGTTCCTCTTATTTGACTTATAATGTTTTGTGGTTCTTGAACTCTTCAAGATCTATTATCCTCCCACTAGCCCCTTTTAATGATAAACACCTTTATCTTAGAAGGCGGCGTGTTTCGTAACAAACACCTTTTGCTAAGTAGAATTATAGAACATATACCCTAAACTTACTTTAGGATGTCCCACAAATCAGACACATGTCAAATCTTGTCCCAAACTTATCCTTGAAACCTTTTCACATAAGTTGGACAACCCTTATCTTAACATACTTAAGATTAGAATCCTCCCAATCCATAACTTTTATGGAGTCTTGAAATTTGGATTTTGTGGTTACCTTTTCGTAGATATGCAGCCATTTCTAGGACATGACCCTAGAAGGATACTGGAATGTTGGTAAAATCATTTTGGATCGTACCATGTTCAACAAGGTATGATTTTTCCTTTCAGATACATCTATCAATTATTATGTATCGAGAGGTGTCCATTATGAGAAAATCATTTGAGATGATCTAGAAACTTATTGCACAAGTATTTATTCCTTGATCTAATCAAAGAATCTTAATACATTGCCAATTTGTTTCACTTCTGAATTCTTTGAACCTTTCAAATAATTCACACTTGTATTTTAGCAAATACACACATTCAACTCTTTGAATGATCATCTCCTTTTCTTATACTAATTTGTTCAATATGCAAAATTATTTTCATGTAAGTCAAGTATACAAAATTTATTAAGTAATATTCCAGTTCTATACAAAACATTATTATTATAAATAGAACAATAATTGTTTTTAATTATAATACCAAAGATTTATTGTCCAACAATAAAATAGAAATAATGTTTCTAACAAGAATTGGAACACAATAACAACTTATTGTCTTAATAGATTTGCCCGTAGGCAGTGCTAAACTATAAGTTTCTATAGCTAATGCAGCAACCTTTGCTTCATTTTCCACACATAGGATTACTTATATTTGTTTAGCTTTCTACTTCTGCTTGGTCCCTTCATAAATCTATATTTATGATAACCAAAGTCGGTATCCAATACCCAAGTAGAACCTTGACTTAAAGAAAAATTTATTTCAATCATGAACAAAAACTGTATTGTAACCAAAACTTCACTAAGCTTCTTTGGTTAGCCTCTGCAAGATGCTTCTTGCAGTTTCTTTCGAAAGGTCCAGGGCTTATTGTAGTGGAAGCAAACTCCTTTGCTATCCGTATCAGTTTTGTTCTTATTATCCTTTATTTATGCCTTTCTATTTACCTTCTTTGAATCGTTCTTCTTTTCAGAAGATCCTTTGGCCCCTACCAGTAAGACTTGATCTTTCTTGGTTGGAAAGTGACTCTCAACATTTTTCAATATGTTAAGCAAATCAGCGAGCCTGATATCTAGCTTGTTCATATGAAAAAATTCACAACGATTGTGAAATGAGTCCGGGAGTGAGTGAAAGATCAAATCTTGGCTCAACTCTCCATCCATGACAAAACCAGTTGTCCTAATTGATCAATCAAATTGATTATATTAAGAACTTTTGTCTGTACTATAGTGTCATTGGCCATTCTAGATCGGAAGAGCTCCTTAGATATCTGATATCTATCAGTCCTACTTTCCTCACCATCAACTACTTGATGTGCAGGAATATAGGAGCATCCATAGTTTCATGCTGACGCTGAAGCTCGTTACTCATGGATGCGAGCATGATGCATTGAGCCAATCAACGTGCATCATCTTGCCACTTTCTAAAAGTAGCAATGTCTTCCTCAGAGGCATTATGCGCAACCATTGCGAGAATAGGCGTATTAAGGACATAAGATAGCTTTTTCACCATGAGAACTATTCTCAAATTCCTTAACCAATCCGCTTAATTTGGTCCAGTTAATTTAGCATCTAATATGCTTCGCAGTGATAGTAATTTTAGACATTGTAAAATTACAGAAATGAATTTGTAATTAACAACATTTTAACATACATTCTTTTATTAATTACCAAAATAAATTAGGTCTTGTTTTAAATTGGTATCTCCCACTATTTTCTTCAAACTATATTACCCTCACTTATATAGTTCGGCAAAATCTAATTAAAGATTTGCTAGTGAGAATAAGGATCCCATTTCAAATATATATAGCCTTGTGGTGACACAACAAACTATATATAAATAAATAGGTAGACAACTTTTGTCAATTACATCAACTATGCAACTCCTTTTCTTTTGCCTCTTAGATTATTTTGATCAAGTGGTGGCACATCCGAATCAAAATTATCCAAGTTAAGTCCGACCTAGCACTCCATATATTCAAAAAAGAAAAATATCATCCTTGTGGTGACACAACAAAACAATATTGTTCAATTTTCTTTATAAGCATCAAATGTGATAAATTAACATCTTAAATACTTAATACTTGCCTTGTGGTGACACAACAAACTCATATTAAATATTTAATACTCTATTAATTTTATCATGCTTTAGAAAGCTTACGTTCGATATTCCAAATATCTTTGAACGCTTAGAACTTAATATAAAAATTGAGGGGTTTGTTATTAATTTGTCTCATCTTGTTTAGCGCATTTTACATATATATATAAATATACGCGTCATATTAATAAACATGCGAAGCATGTTTGCATAATATATAATATATATATAGTATAAGCATGCACATATAGAATACTATATTCTACCCGGATTGATTATGGGCTTTTATTCTAGTTTGGTTCACTAGAGCCACCAAGTGAACCAAAAGGTCAAACCCTAGGGGTGCAAGAATTAATATTTAAATATAACTATTACATGTAAACTTGGGCTCCATTACAAATCGGGTCTTCAAGCGCCTCCTTGCTCCTTGATCTCCAATTTTTTTAAAATTAATTCTAACTATTCCTATTACAAAACTATTTAAAATAAATAGAAACCTTGATCGGCAAATCGAGGAAGTACATAGGAAGGGAATATAATTTACATTAAGAAAAATTAGAGAAGACGAGGTACGCAGACCCCATTTAATAAAATCCATACATTCATGCATCCAACTAAAATAAATCCAATCGCATTGGTCAATAGTCCATAATCAATCCCATTTATTATCATACACATCACTATATGCATCAATAAATAACATTCATCTCATGAATAATAAACATTTAATATATATATTGATATCATTTAATGGGCAAATTTAGTTAGTATAAAATCTAATTTTTGAATCAAAATAAACTCCTTTATTTTAATCCAAATTTAAATCAAAATAAAACTATTTTATTTTAATTTATCTAATTTTGAATAAAATAAACTATTTTATTTTAATCAAAATCTTTAATCAAAATAAACTCCTTTATTTTAATTAATTATGGAATCCAATTCCATAAATATAAAATCTTTAATTAAAATAAACTCTTTTATTTTAATTAATTATGAATCCAATTCCAAAAAAAAAAAATCTTTTATTAAAGGAAACACGGATATTCTTTTCTTATTCACAAATAAACTCCTTTATTTTGAATAATATGAAATCTTATTTCATATTTAAATAAACTCATTTATTTAAGGAAACACGGATTTTCTTTCCTATTCACAAATAAACTCTTTTATTTTGAATAATATGAAATCTTATTTCATATCTAAACAAACTCCTTTATTTAAGGAAAGATGGATTTACTTCCCTATTCACAAATAAACTCCTTTATTTTAGGAAAAATAAAATCCAATTTCAACTCCAATTAGTTATCATGGAATCCAATTCCAACTCTAATTAGTTAGCATGAAATCTAATTTTAAAATTAAAATAAACCCTTTTTATTTTAAGATTAAAATAAACCTTTTATTTTAAAATTAAAATAAACTTTTATTTTAAGATTAAAATAATTATATATATATATATAATATTCAATTTTAAAATTAAAATAAACTCTTTTATTTCAATATTAAAATAAACCTTTTATTTTAAGATTAAAATAAACTTTTATTTTAATTATAAAATTATTAAAAAATATATATATATATATATATATATATATATATATATATATAATATATATATATATATATATATATATATATATATATATATATATATATATATATATATATATATATAAACCGTATTTCTACTATTCCTTTCTTGGAAAAACAAAACAAGATATGTATTACTTTTGAAAAACAAGCCACGTGGGATTCTTTTTCCATATAAACCTCCTGTTAGGAATTCACTAAAATTCACGGAAATCTTGCCATTTTTTTTTTTTTTTTATTGATTTTGATTATCTTTACTTTGATAAATGGGTCACGTGGGATTAATCCATATGACTTCTAATTTCCGTGGATAATATTTTTTTTTTATTTAATAAATTTTATACAATAAAATTATGCCCAATAAAATTGTTCTAAACACATATCAACATACATATTAAATCAAACAATTAATAATTCGCATAAAGGTTTGGCTCTGATGCCACTGTTAGGTTTGTAATATTCAAGAAGCAATTAAATTGCAAAATAATGCGGAAGCGTGTAAAAATCAGAGTTTAAAAAATTTACAAACCATATACCCTAGATCACCCTTTATACGCACAATTATTAATTAAACGAAAAGATAAAGAATAAAATCATACCCTTGAAGATCGAGCTTACTCGGTACAAGTTCACCTCCAAATCCTTTCGCGTTCAACTTGAATCTACCGGGGTTTTGTTCCTTCCTTTGATCAACGTTAGCCACCCATATGTTTGGCCTCTAGAGGTGATCCACCAAGGAATAATAATGATTCAAGAAAAGGGTGGTTGGCTAAACCCTAGTTTTTCTATCTCTATAGAAAGGGTGTACTCTCCCAACAATTGGAATTATGTCGTATTTTGAAAAAGTCAACAACCCCCTCACCCATAATAAGACTCCTCTTATTTATAGATGTGGGCAACCCACCTTAACAATTAAGGAATTGAGTTTTATTTAATTAATTAAATTCTTTTAATTAATTAAGCTCCCTAATCTTATTAGGGATAATTAATTAAACTCTTTTAATTAATTTAACCTCCTAATCTTATTAGGAATAAATGAGAGTACTTATATTAAATTAATTCCTAAACTCTTTTAAAAATTAAAATAATAATAATTGTAATAATATTAATAAGACTCCTCTTATTAATTTATATTTAATATTTCTAAAATATTAAATAATAAATATTAAGCTATTTAATTTATTCTATCACCATAGATTAAATTAAATATACATAACTATATTATTACGATTATGCCATTAACTTCTTAAATAGTTATTCTTCCTTTTATGGTGTGACCCTTTAGGTTCTCCATATTAAACCTAGGTTGTGAATAAATCAATTAGAACAATTCTAATCTTATTTAAATAAATAAATTAAATAATTAATTTATTTAAATAATATTTATTCTACAATAGGATAAGCCTCCCTAGCGATCAACGACTTTCCGTATAATATAGATTTCAACATTAATCATTAAAGAACCTTTGAGTAAATAGTTACTGTATGAATTCAATCCTTCCACCATACATGTCCCAATTAAATATAAGACATGAAATTACCGTCAAGTCTTATTTTATTTAATTATATGTATTTCGATCCTTAAATGCACAACCCCAAATAATGCAAATTAGAAACTCCTTTCTAATTTCATTCTGCCTTGGCCAAGGACTACTGGGTTGTCATTTATCGAATCACATAGGACATTTCTCTTCTTTTATTAGAAGTGGTAGATTCTTTATTGATCATACATTATCTCCATATACAACTTATTATACCCAAGCATACCCTTTGATATACCCTAAGGGTCTTAAGGAATAAGTCAAAGTATAACTCATCATACATAAGATACTATGATGATCTCAAGTCCAAGGATTACTTGTACTACTATCACTACAGAAATTCCTATTGACGAGCAAATAAAACTCCATTAGGTATTCCTTAGCGAGCCAATGCGTTCGGTGAACTTATTCTCTAATAAGCACCTACATACTTGCTTTAGTGTCTCCACACGAATGATCATGAGATCAATCATCCCCATCCAATGAAAAGAAGCGACGTATGTACCAATCTATCCGGATTCACTAATCCCCAATTTAGTAATCCAATGATTGGGAACTATTTTAGTTTTAAGCTTTCTAAGAATTTAGATCTCATTAAAATGATCATCATCATTATTCTAAAAGCATTGCTTAAAACTATGGGTTTATCACATATTATAAAACAGCATCATGTAGATAATTAAAAGCCTTTAATAAATTAATACTTTTTATTAATAAATGAATAAGATTGTTACAAAGTATATGCTTTATCATCAAACATGATTGGCTTGTGTGCATATTACTTTCACCTTTTGCTCCTCGGAGCATCCCAAGACATCAAATTTTTTGGTGGTCTGCTTTAACCACGTCTCCGCCTTAAGTGGTTCTGGCTTTCCCAAAAACTTTGGTGGTCCCAACTCCTTGAACTTCTTAGCAGTGACCATCCGAGAGCTGCCAGTGTTTCCACCTGCATTTTGAACAGGAGTCTCTCTCGCCTGATGTTTCATGAATTGCATAAAGCCTCTAAACATCCCATCGTTCATCATCTTATCGGTGTTGTTATTTACCTGAGGATTATTGTTTTCCTGTTGCACATTATCCTGGGTATTGACCGTTGGTGACTCAACGGTCACATGTGCTTCATTGCTGATCTCAACATTTTCAAATGCCATTTTCAAACACTGTCACAAAAAAAGGGTTAATTGACATATCACATATTATCCCTATACTCTGACCGACCAATTAAATACCAAATAAACTTAGGTAGGTCATACTAACGAAGGAATTCCCCGTCTCTCCCCTCCTACTTCTTATCTCACATCTCAGCCAGGGATCATATCCCTAAGCTTTGATACCAACTATGACGCCCCCAAAATAGGTATACATCACTCATCTTGAGTCGCCAAATACATGGTACAAAATTCAAATACAACTTAATTATACAACAGTCGTGTGAAATACGACAAAACATAATCTAAGAGTTTTAATAAGAATATTGTCATCTAGACAATATCCACACTCAATGGAGTCCTCATTACATTTATTGTCACACTATTTAACAGAATAGTGAGGACTACTAATGATATCATCTGGACCGTCACTCCGTTCCCTGACTAGTCACGGCTACATTCTCATTTCCTGAAGAGAATAGTGAAAAAAAGGGTGAGCTCAACTAGCCCAGTAAGAAATATTATGACTAAGATAATGTAGAATAAATTATCATTAGTCTTCAATAATGTTAAATTGATAAAATACAATAGACATTAAGTTTAACTGGAGCTGAATAAGCAATCCATTAGAAGAGTCAAGTACAGCATGATATCTACTATCTTCTATGATTTAAAATGTTTTCATCAATTTTTATCGCTGAGACTCAGCTTAATAAATAAACCACATCATCGAGTCATCCCTGCCCTACGGGCCAAGGATATTCATTAAATCATCAATGGTCATGACTATACTGAATAATCCCTGGTCAAAAATTGTCCATCAATGCACTACAGGCTATTGAGGACTTTTGCCACATCATTTATAATATTACATGTCATGATTATACCGAATAATCCCTGGTCATAATCATACCAAGTCCATCTATGCACGTAAGCCAAAGATGATTTTCATCACAATATAAGCATGAGGATGATGACAATGACATAATAATTCAATAAAACAAGTTCAAGAATAAATTTTAAAGATTTATAAGTTAATTTATCTTGAAATCAATTACGTCCAAATTGTCAACATGATACTGCTTTATGGAGTAAAATTCAAGAATGCTCAGAAGAATATTTCCATGAAAAGATACCGAATGAAGCGCAAATATCCAGGATATTCTACTAATTTCATGGAGTATAGAAGCCAAAACTTTAATCAAATGAATATCATAGAATATATGAAACTGCAAATGGATTTTCACCCGCCATGCGGTAATCCACGTAGACAGATCATTTTCATAATTTAATAAGGAATGAATACGAAGGATCATCACCATGCATGTGATAATCCACATAGATAGGTTATTCCAACAGAATAATAAAGAATGGAACCAGGTCATGCGTAATCCGCATGCATGTGATATTCCAACGAATAATAAAGAATGGAATAATGAAAGAATTCACCATAAATGCGATAGGCCGCCGCAGATGCATGAGTTATTCCAACGAATAATAAAGAATGGAACCGAGTCTAAGCGTAATCCATGACAGGATATTCCAACGAGTAATAAAGAATGGAATAATAGAAGAATTTCACCATGTATGTGGTACTTCGCATAGACAGGTTATTCCAATATAATAATAAAGAATGGAATAACAGAAGAATTTCATTATGTATGTGGTAATTCGCATAGACAGGTTATTCCAACATAATAATAAAGAATGGAATAACAGAAGAATTTCACCATGTATGCGGTATCAGAGCCGTAGGCGAGTTATTCAACATAATAATAAAGAATGGAATAACAGAAGCTCTCTTCATGAATACGAAAGAAATAATACCCTTTACCTTAGAAAGAAACTGGATACTGGAGTAGAGAGGTATCAGACTTCTCTTCTTCTTTCTCTCTATAATTTCTCTCTATAATTATTGCTCCATAGCTTTAGTGAATTGATGAAAAATGAAGGAATAAGAACGAGCTTCTATTTATAGAAAAATATAGTTTCGATAATTGCACATTTTGGAGCTCGAAATATTATAGTACAATACCTCCAACTTTTCTTTCATTTTTAATTTAGTCCTGCAAGTATTATCAAACTTGCACCACCTACCCTAATAGTAAATAATGTGAATCAATAGTTTAATCATGTGAATAAATAGTTATAATCATGTGAAAATACGAATTATAGTATAGTACCTCCATATATACCTCCATTTTTAACTTAGTCATGCAAGTATTATCAATCTTGCACCAACTCCCCTAATAATACATGAATGTGATTCAATAGTACACACATGTGAATAAATAGTTATATAAGCATGTGAATTAATAGCAATTAATTGCTCATTTATCCCAAGTTAATTACATTTCGTCGATTATAACTTCCGCACATCGATTAATATCGAAATAAATGTCGATTTCCACTAATACTAATAATTCCAACACAATGGAACTATCAATTTCATCTTTAATCAACACGAACTTATTCATCATTAATATTATAATTCACAATATTTAACAACCAGGTCATTCCCAGGAAAGAGGGGGCTTTTCGATAAGGATTTCTCTTTATTGGCGCGCAATTAGATGACCAAATCTCTCCTTGACAGAACTTCTAGACATTGTCAATATTGCAAATAATAATATGAATAACTTTGCCATCTCAATTATTGATTTAATAATATAACATATTATACAGATAATACTGTGACAATAATTGAATCAATAATATGAGAGATATGATGCAACAATTACTGTAGCAATAATTGAGTATAACTGAGTGACTTCTCACGTAAGTATCAATAACCAATACCGTATGCTACTATAAAACCACGCGTAATACTGTACTTTTTCTACTGGGTAGTTCAATAGTTTTAACGGTAACACTTTCACCGTTATTTTTAATAAAAGATAATTCTGTCATTTTTTTACTACGAAAATACTTCCGTTGTGGGGTCTACCAATGATTGTACTGTCGTACGAATATTTCCTGTTAAAACGAATATTCCCCGACCAATCGAATATTATATAACCACTTGCTTACTTTATAAAATTTGTAAATATTACCCACAACTATAACATTATATCAAATCCACACCGTAATATTCAAAAAAATATTTCGAGAAATTTAAATCTTTATTCAAAATATCTGGGGTCTCACAATCCAAGTTTAAGAATACTTCATAATAACCAATTATGGAGTAAAATTCAAGAATAAAGTTCAAAACATAAATCCAATCAAAGATAGGAATCATTACAAATAACTTGGATACAGAAAAGAAAACTCAAGGAATTTCTGATCAATTCAGGAATTATAAAATAAATACTTACCGTAGTAAGTTTAGAGTTAGGAATCTGAAATGCACATTATACGAAACTGCAAATGGATTTTCAATTATCATGCGGTAGTCCACGTAGACAGATCATTTTTGTGACACCCCCAAAATCGGTCCAGATGACCCATTCTGAGTCGCTAGATATCACTCTATAAAAATCAAATACAAACTTCATTTATACAACAATTGATCTGTCATTCAGAGTACGACAACAGATAAGTTGTGAGTTTTAATACAATATTATCTCGTAGACAGTATCCAAACTCAAATTATTACAATGCCATATAAAATACAGCAACAAATATTTTAAGACCCCAAAGAAGAACGAGAAGATTACTATCATATTCATTCTAATGAGGTGCACTTTTGACGCTTTCAAAGTCGGGTTCTCATCACCCTATTGTTGTTCGCCAAAATTAATTATTGAGTGACGTATAAAATACGACACACACATCTTAGGTCCTCAATACAATTATCTGTTGCATGTCATGCCGTTTTATAATGTATTGAGAAACTTCGACAGTCTCGGACCATCACACTATTTCCCTATCATCCTCGCTCGACCCAGCTACACTCTTATTACCTGAAAGGAATTGTGAAGCAAAGGGTGAGCACAAATAGCCTAGTAAAGAATATCATAACTAAAGATAATTAAATTATCAATAGCCTTCATCAATAATAAATCAGAGATTTAGAACATATGGTAGATGATAAAACTTTTCAACCATAGTTGCAGCGGAACGAGCAATCCATTAGAAGAGTCAAATAGACCATAAGGTCTATTATCTTCTCATGTTAAAAGTCCACCAATAATATTTTATCCCTGTAACATCAATCAACAATTCCTGTCCACAATCATATGAATAACTCATAATCATAATTGTGATTCTAAATTCCTCTTCGCACCCATGACGAAGATAATTTTTATCACCTATCTTCACTTGAAACATCAAAAATCATGGTTATACCAAATCATAATTCCTGCTCATAATCATACTAATAAATTCATCTTTACACTACGGCCAAAGATATTCATTAACAATTTATTCTTTGCACTACAGGCCAAAGACATACAACTGTATTTTAGAAGAGTCAAGTAGAGCATGATATCTACTATCTTTTACGAATTAAAAGTGTATAATAAATATTTTATTGCTGAAACTCAGCTTAATAAATAATCCACATCATTGAATCATCCTTGCACTACAGCCAAGGATATTCATTAGTATTACGACCATGAATTATCCATGCACTACGGGCCAAGGATATTCGTATTTTTAACAATGGTCATGATTATACCGAATAATCCCTGGTTATAATTATACCAATAACTGTCCATCAATGCACTACGGGCCAATGAGGACTTTTACCACATCATCTATAACATTACGGGTCATGATTATACTTAAGCAATGATCCACATGTCATAATCATACCAATAAACAGTTCATCTATACACACAAGCCAATGATACTCATCAATCAATAGTTCATCTTTGCACGTAAGCCAAAGATATGTAACTGTAAAACCAATAATCAACAGTCCATCTTTGCACGTAAGCTAAAGATGACTTTCATCATAATATAAGCGTGAGGATGATGACAATGATATAAGCATTAATCAAACGAAAACAAGGATAAATATTAAAGACTTTAAATTTATCCAAATATTATCAATCACTTAATAAATTCAAAATCTAATATTATTAATATTATAATAATATTTTAATCACTTCTTAAACTTATAAATAATTTATTTCAATTATTTACACTTTACCAAATAATGCATTTAATTATTCAAAAATGCCATACTCATAAAATTTCATCACCAATGATCAAATCCTTCATCAAAAATCTACATATACCCTATATAGGATTCCCAAGCCATAAAATCCTATTTTCCAATTTTGTTACTTCACATAACATATTTAATTCATTTACTCATAACTAGTTTATTTTCATGAAAAATATCAAATCAGTCCTAAAAATATTTCTTTTTTGGGATTTAACAGAATATAGTCCCATAATGAACATATATTTTTCTCAGAATTTTTAAAATTCATTTACTATTTTTCATATGGCCAAAACTATCGAATATTTAGACATTTATCATAAATTGTACTTTTGTCCAAAAATTCCAAAATTTACAGGGTATACGCCTGTTATATACATGTACTCCCAATAAAAACTTCACCAATTTTAGAGTTAATCACAAGGAGTTATAAGGGTTTACTTTTAAAATAGTCTTTTCCCATAAAATCCATAACTCTTAATTTATACATCCAAAAATCGCCATCTTTGGACACAATATAGAAAACTCATCAAATTATCATTTCAATTTTTTTTAGAATTTTTGAGGGTCAGAAAAAATACGAAACTGCAAATGGATTTTCAACCGCCATGCGGTAATCCACGTAGACAGATTATTTCCACAATTTAATAAGGAATGAATACGAAGGATCATTCACCATGCATGTGGTAGTCCACATAGACAGGTTATTCCAACAGAATGATAAATAATAGAATAACAGAAGAATTCACCATGCATGCGATGAGACCGCATGCAGTAAGTTATTCCCAACAAAATAATAAAGAATGGAACCGGTCAAATGCGTAATCCGCATAGATAGGATATTCCAACAGAATAATAAAGAATGGAATAACAATAGAATTCACCAGGCATGCGATAGATCGCATAGCAGATGAGTTATTTCAACGTAATAATAAAGAATGGAACCGGTCGTGCGTAATCCGCATGCATGGGATATTCGACATAATAATAAAGAATGGAATAACGAAGAATTCCACCATGTATGCGGTATTTCTTACATGAGAATGCAGTTATTTCAACAGAATAATAAATAATGGAACCAAGTCATGCGTAATACGCACATACATGATATTCCAACAGAATAATAAAGAATGAAATAACAGAAGCTCTCTTCATGAATACGAATGAAATAATATCCCTTACCTTAGAAAAAATGGATCTTTGGAATAGAGAGAGTATGAGACTTCTTCTCTTCTTTTTCTCTCTATAATTTCTCTCTATAATAATTGCTCTATAGCTTTAGTGAATTGGTGAGAAATGAAGGAAGAATGAGCTTCTATTTATAGGAAAATATAGTTTCGATAATTGCACATTTTGGGGCTCAAAATATTACAGTACAATACCTTCAACTTTTCTTTCATTTTTAATTTAGTCCTGCAAGTATTATCAAACTTGCACCACCTCCCCTAATAGTAAATAATGTGAATCAATAGTTCAATCATGTGAATAAATAGTTATAATCATGTGAAAATACGAATTATAGTATAGTACGTCCATCTACACCTCCATTTTTAACTTAGTCATGCAAGTATTATCAATCTTGCACCACCTCCCCTAATAGTATATGAATGTGAATCAATAGTACACACATATGAACAAATAGTTATAATCATGTGAATTAATAGCAATTAAGTGCTCATTTATTCGATTAATTATTCGATTGGTCAATATAACCTCCAGGCATCAATTATTATCGAAATAAATGTCAATTTCCACTAACACTAACAATCCCAACATAATGGAAATATTTTTCTCAAAAATTTCATTTTTAAAATTTTGAAGTTTGACTTTTTTTGAAAAAGTCAACTGTTGACTTTTCTGACCAAAAAGTCAACCCCGACAAATTTTGTGTTTATAGTCTATTTCTACTAATTTCATCGTTTCGGAATCAAATATCACGTTCGCGTCTCCAAATTTAACTCCAAACTCAAATTCGATTTTTTAATAACATTCATCATTAATATTATAACTCACAATATTTAACAACCAGGTCGTTCTCAGGAAAGAGGGGGCTTTTCGATAAGGATTTCTCCTTATTGGCGCGCAATTAGATGACCAAATCTCTCCTTGACAGAACTTCTAGACATTGTCAATATTGCAAATAATAATATGAATAACTTTGTTGTCTCAATTATTGATTTAATAATATATAAAATATTATGCCGATGATATTGTGACAATAATTGAATCAATAATATGAGAGATATGATGCAACAATTATTGTAGCAATAATTGAGTATAACTGAGTGACTTCTCACGTAAGCATCAATAATCAATACCGTGTGCTACTATGAAACCACGTGTATTACTGTACTTTTATCAATTTAACCATTTACTAAATAGAATAATAAAAAATTAAATACTTTCATTTCGTAAAATTCGGGGTCTTACAATCTTCCCTTCTTATGAAATTTTGCCCTCAAAATTTACGTACCTGGTAGTTCGAAGAGATGAGAATACCTTGCTTTCTTTTCAGGTTGTACCTTCCCGGTTATTTCCTCTGTATCATGATTTTTCCATTGCTCATCTCCTGTATTTCAGATATCATTCTAGAATATACCTTCAAAATAAAGGTTAATTGACCTATCACAATTTGTCAACTTATCAAGTAAACAATTTCAGCTTAAGTAAGTCACACACTAGCGAAGTATATTACTCGTCTCCCTCCTAGTTCTAGACTCATATCTCCGCTTGAACACCATATCCCTAAGCTCGATACCATTTGTGGCCTCCCCAAAATAGGTCCACACGACCCATTCTGAGTCGCCAGATATCACTCTATAAAAATCAAATACAAACTTCATTTATATTAATTGTTAAACCGTCAAATGCAGATACGACAACAAACGATAAGCCGTGAGTTTTAATACAATATTGTCTAAGTAGAGCGATATCTAAACTCAAATTGTTACAATGCCATATAAAATACAACAACAAATATTTTAAGACCCCAAAGAAGAACGAGAAGATTACTATCATATTCATTCTAATGAGGTGCACTTTTGACGCTTTCAAAAGTCGGGTTCTCATCACCCCTATTGTTGTTCGCCAAAATTAATTATTGAGTGACGTATAAAATATGACACACATCTTAGGTCCTCAATACAATTATCATTGCATGTCAATGCCGCTTTATATAATGTATTGAGAAACTTGACGATCTCGGACCATCACACTATTTCCTATCATCCTCGCTCGACCCAGCCTACACTCTTATTACACGAAAGGAATTGTGAAGCAAAGGGTGAGCACAAATAACCCAAGAAAAGAATATCATAACTAAAGATAATTAAATTATCAATAGCCTTCATCAATAATAAATCGTAGATTTAGAACATATGGTAGATGATAAAACTTTTCAACCATAGTTGCGGTGAACGAAGCAATCCATTAGAAGAGTCAAATAGACCATAAGGTCTATTATCTTCTCATGTTAAAAGTCCACCAATAATATTTTATCCCTGTAACATCAATCAACAATTCCTGTCCACAATCATATGAATAACTCATAATCATAATTGTGATTCTAAATTCCTCTTCGCACCCAGGACGATGATAATTTTCATCACCTATCTTCACCTGAAACATCAAAAACCATGGTTATACCAAATCACAATTCCTGCTCTTAATCATACTAATAAATTCATCTTTGCACTACGACCAAAGATATTCATTAACAATTTATTCTTTGCACTATAGGCTAAAGACATACAACTGTATTTTAGAAGAGTCAAGTAGAGCATGATATCTACTATCTTTTACTGAATTAAAAGTGTATAATCAATATTTTATTCTTTGAGACTCGACAATAAATAATCCACATCATTGAATCATCCACCGCTTCATGGCCAAGGATATTCATTAGTATTACGACCACGAATTATCCATCCATGCACTACGGGCCAAGGATATTCGTGTTTTCAACAATGGTCATGATTATCTTTGAATAATCCATGGTTATAATCATACCAATAATCTGTCCCATCAATGCACTACTACGGGCGAATGAGGACTTTTACCACATTATCTATAACATTACGGGTCATGATTATACCGAATGATCCATGGTTATAATCATACCAATAAACAGTTCATCTATACACATAAGCCAAAGATACTCATTAATCAATAGTTCATCTTTGCACGTAAGCCAAAGATATGCAACTGTAAAACCAATAATCAACAGTCCATCTTCGCACGTAAGCTAAAGATGACTTTCATCATAATATAAGCGTGAGGATGATGACAATGATATAAGCATTAATCAAACGAAAACAAGGATAAATATTAAAGACTTTAAATTTATCCAAATATTATCAATCACTTAATAAACTCATAATCTAATATTATTAATATTATAACAATATTTTAATCACTTCTTAAACTTATAAACAATTTATTTCAATTGTTTACACTTTACCAAATAATGCATTTAATTATACAAAAATGCCATACTCATAAGATTTCATCACTAATGATCAAATCCCTCATCAAAAATCTACATATACCCTATATAGGATTCCCAAGCCATAAAGTCCTATTTTCTAATTTTGTTACTTCACATAACATATTTAATTCATTTACTCATAACTAGTTAATTTTTCATGAAAAATACCAAATCAGTCCCAAAATATTTCTTTTCTGGGATTTTACAGAATATAGTCCCATAATGAACATATATTTTTCTCGGAATTTTTAAAATTCATTTACTATTTTTCATATGGCCAAAATTGCCGAATATTTAGACATTTATCATAAATTATACTTTTGTCCAAAAATTCCAAAATTTACAGGGTATACGCCTGTTATATACATGTACTCCCAATAAAAATTTCACCAATTTTAGAGTTAATAACAAGGAGTTATAAGGGTTTACTTTTAAAATAGTATTTTCCCATAAAATCCATAACTCTTAATTTATACATCCAAAAATTGCCATCTTTGGACACAATATAGAAAACTCATCAAATTATCATTTCAAATTTTTTTAGAATTTTTGAGGGTCAGAAAAAATACGAAACTGCAAATGGATTTTCACCCGCCATACGATAATCCACGTAGACAGAAATAAAAAATTTTGAGTGTCTACAAATGCCCCTCTTTATCATATTCATGCAATGCAATGGCATGGATAGGATAAAGAATACTAAACACTTGAAATGTGATAGGACAATCACGATGCAATGTACAACAGCATGATGCAAATGTATGTGGTTTGTTGGATTGTTCTCCTACAAGATGGGATGACTGCCGGCTCCCATGACTTCTGTCGGGGTCTGGAGTTATCACTGACCACGCTGATGAACTATCTTAGATGTGCGATCCTAAGTTCTCACGAACTTCCAGGATGTTGACGTTGGGGTTATCACCAAAGTCTTTAGTTCTTGGTATAGACTTTCCACTAGCGATTGTAGGGATTTTTCAGGCATTCAAGTGACAATCCCAGAGCTTCTGGGTGATTTGAGTCGACACCCCTCAGTTTACTTGCATGCAAATTAGGTATAAGTTGGATTTTGATCTTCCTTTTTTCCTATTGACGTGGAGTAAGGATTCTGATGTTGATCCGCTTTATGATGCAGGTTCCTGGCTTTACACAGTCTAGAGGGAACTGGTTCAGCATTCACTCCACATATCAGGCTCTACATCCTGATTATCGAGCAATTGTGCATGGCTGGAGCTTTGGGGCATTCTTTTCCATCCTTCCCCATCGTTGTCCCCGGGGTTACCTCAGGGCATTATCTGAGCACTGGTTTCACCAGACTCAGTCTCTCCATTTGTTGGATTGTGAGGTGATGATGACGACGATGGATTGGCGATTTATCACTGGTCTAGAGTTTGGAGGGGTGCCAGTGCCATATATGGCGGACATTACCCCGACTGCCATTAGATCCTTGTTAGGAGTCCTGGCTGAGGCGCTCAAGGGCAGGACAATTCGCACAAGTTCTTTGAGCATAGATGCTATGAGTGGGCTGTTGAGTGAGCCCATACCCGATGATGTGAGAGTCAGGGACTGCATTCTTTGGTGATTGTTCCTGATAATCATTTGGGGCTTCTTCATAGCTGATAACTCTTCCACGATATCATTCACTTTGGTGAGCAGCACATGAGATGTGGACCATATTGGAGAGTATGATTGGGGCTCCTACACCTTCGCCTATTTCCTTAGGGGTATGAGCATGCGTTCGCAGGGCTTGGCGGAGGCTTGGATAGGATTTTACCCATTTCTGCTGGTGAGTATTTCTCTTATAATTTCCCATGTACAGGTTAAGAGTGTTGAATGACAACAGATTTTTACCCTTGTGTTGGCAGTTCTGGGCCTAGGAGAGGCTTCCATGCTTGCGTCCTATAAGTGTGCTAAGCTTGGAGACCTATCCACAAGGATGGTGATGGCATCACTCCATTTTGACAGAGGTTCTTGTAGCTGAGGGTTTCACCCATTGTCGACTACAGTTGTAGTTGTTAACAGCTGATGTTATCACAAGGATTCCCTATTTTGGGGAACATTTGCCCATTGGGTTTAAGGATGGATACCTGATTGGTGTCGAGTACGTGATTTCCACCCGTAGGATTACTCTCTTCATTGATGGAGGATGGGAACTCTATTTGGAGAGCGTGCTATTACGAGCACCACAAGGGAGATCCGTATATCGATCTTTCCTCCTGCCAGGTGTTATTGGCCTGTTTCACAGTCACCTGCCATTGATATCCCATTGATGGGTGTTGACGGTTTTACACTATCAGAGGGTCCTCATACTCAGGAGGTGTTCCAGCATTGGTGGTCCCCTCGTACCATCGGAGCCCAGACCCGCGCCACACAGTTTATGGGGGATATAGTTCCTGGATCGGTGATGATGACGGATTGGATGGCCGGTGTCAGAGATCCTACTCATTTGACACAGATTGATAGTTTGACTCGGCAGTTGAACAAGCACATTTCTTTATCCGACATTTAGGCAGAGATCCTTCAGAGGCAGATACTTTTGATGCTTCCAGCTCAGGTGCTGGCCCTTTAGGTGACCCATATGGATTTATCGGTGCAGATCCTCTGTTGTATAGGCCTAATATCCTTGTTGATGGAGATCCAGTGACTCAGGAGGAGTTACATCAGGTGGACAGGATTGATGATGTAGACATTGACACCATTGTCTTATTCTGTTGTGTATTCTCGTTATATCTTTTGATAGGCCTTTGTTGGATACTGGGTGGCTGTGCCCCATTCTTGCTATATCTTTTGACAGGCCTCTATTAGTTGTTGGGCGTCTGTGCCCCATTTCCCTATATTTTTAGCTGTACAGAGATGTATTAGATGATGATGTACTTAAGAATGTATATACTATTATTCCCTACATTATATTGTCATTTATTGTTTATCATGCATATATCATGTTATGCATATATATGTATGTCCAGAGATATTCAGCATTGACCCCTGGATGGTCTTATGATACGGCCCACACAGATGTCTTCCTCGACAGTTACCCACATTGATCATACCCCACTAGTGTTGGTGGCATCTTGTCTGAGATCGTGGTATGATAGTATGTCACCTCCAGACAGGGTGACCATAGATCAGTTATTACAACATTCTATGACCCTCTTGAGGTTTCAGGTTCCTACAGGCTTTGTAGAGGGTATGCTGGAGCACTGGATACCAGAGAGGCAGGTTTTCTGGTTTAGTATCCATGAGTTGACTCATACCTTAGAGGAGTATGCACGGTTGACGGTGCTTCCATTAGACAGACCTTGCGCGCGGATGGCTATCGGTGACATGAGTCGGCAATTTATGACCCTCACAGGATTGAGGTGTAGAGTTGTGCAGGATAAGATCACATTCGGCTACGTGGTATCCTAGCATTTTTTGAAGGACAGATTTGGCTCTAAGGACAGTTATACACGGCACTCTAGGGATTTTACCATGCCGAAGGATCATTGGAGTCTAGCCAGAGTAGACATATTGTTGATGTGTATATTATCATATGTGTACATACCACGGTATATGGATGAGCTGGACATTGACATCATTATGGCAGTGAGAGCTCTCAAGGAGGGTCATACCATTGTGTCGATGATTGTAGCAGAGACATTGAGATCGGTCACATATTGCAGCACTTACCCTGCAGGGGTATTTATAGGTAGCTCGGTCATGTTATGTGTGTGGTTCATGTCACATCTAAGACCGATTGGCACCTTCTGATGACATGGATATTGTTTTACCCATGAGATAGCCATGTCTTAGTCCTTCCAGCCAGCCATTTTGTCATGTACAACACATATTATATATATCAAACAACATTATATATGGCAGGGACATATATTTTGATTCACTTCCCTTTTAGTTGTGCCTTGATACTTACTTGATATTTGCCTGTTTCTTCAAGACTTGTGATCTTGATGTATTCCAAACTTATTCTTGATGGGTGGACATTGAGATGCTGTAGGATCTTTCAGAATGGATCGCTGATCTGTGTGTATCCCTACCCTCTTTGGTGTCTTGGGACTGGTTTCTATATGTAGATGTGGAGAGGATTGTGACTTTTCCTCTCTGAGATTCACCGCACCATAGATGGTTGTTGGTACTCCTATTGAAGAGGAGATCCCAAATAGTTCCATCTCTTATGGATTGGTGTTGCTCTTTGAGGAATCAACCGCAGCTTAGATGGTCGCTAACTCTACCATTTATGGGGAAGCCAAGTAGTTCCATCCCTTTGGTCTGAAGCCGATGAAATGTGGTGGATTGAAGTTTGATCCCAGTACCGTTGACAAGTATTTGTTTTGGTAGGGGTAAGATTGAACCATAAATGGCTGCCTACGTACCCCGAGGAGATCAAGTCTGCGTAGTTTGAACCTGGTGTAAGAGGTTCAACGCTGTATGTGAAGGGGTAGAAAGTGTATGAATGTTTTTGTGATTTTTGTATAGAAGGGTGTAGAAATGTTTTTGTTATTTTTGTTGTTTTGTTGTTTTTTTATTGCGACCGGGCCATATAAAATGGTTGCCTACGTACTCCCAAGTATCGGGGAGATCAGGTTGACGTAGTTCGCTCCATGTTCAGGACGATTTACAGCCAAAAAAGTTTGATCCCATGTTCAGGACAAATTGCAGGGGAAAAGTTTGATCCCATGTTCAGGACAAATTGCAGGTGTGAAAAGTCTTATCCGTAGTGGGATAAAACTGCGGGTATGAAAGGTTAAATCCCTAGTGGGATAACCTCAAAGGTTTGAAATGAAGTTGAGTGAAAGATCTGATGATCTGAAAACCAGGCTGCTGGCTTGAAGAGTGTGTTTCCCTGATGGGGAAAATGGGTATGAAGAAAGGTTGTGTGTAGAAAGGGTTAGAAAAACTTGAAATAACTGGTGATTTGGTGATCCAAAACCAGGATGTTTGCTTGATGGTAACTTTAGACATAGTACCGTTTCACGGTTGTCGAGTATATATGAATTTGTGAAATTAAATGCGCCATCCATTTCACAAATCTGAGAGCACCTCCTGTCAATACCTCCTTGACAATAAACGGGCCTTCCCAGTTTGGAGCAAATTTTCCCTTTGATTGATCTTCGTTGTCAATGATCTTCTTCAAAACCAAGTCATGTTGTTTAAACTGCCGTAGCCAGACTTTCTTGTTGTAGGATCTGGTGATCCTCTGTTGGTATAACTAACCATGGAAGATAACATCACTTCGCCTTTCGTCTATTAGAGACAATTGGTGATATCTGTCTTGTAACCATTGGTCTTCATCCAGCTGAGCGTCAATCAACACTCTGAGGGATTCCATTTCCACTTTTACGGGGAGCACTGCTTCCATCCCATAGGTCAATGAGTAGGGGGTTACCCTAGTGGAAGTAAGCATTGAAGTTCTGTAGGCTAATAGAGTCAGAGGCAAGAGGTCAGGCCATCCTTTATGATTGGCAGACATCTTTTGCATTTGATGTTCTTATTAGCTGCTTCAACAACATCATTCATCTTTGGACGGTAGATGACGGAGTTAAGGTGTTTGATGTGGAATTTATTATACAACTCTTCCATCATTTTATTATTGAGGTTCTTAGCATTGTCTGACATAATCACCTTTGGTTGTCCATATCTACAAATAACATTGTTTCTGATGAAAGCAATGATAACTTCTTTAGTAACCCTGGGGAAGGAGGCTGCTTCTACCCACTTGGTGAAGTAGTCGATCATGGTGAAGATAAACCAATGCCCATTATTGGCTTTGGGCTCGATGGGCCCGATCACGTCCATTCCCCACATTAAGAAGGGCTAAGGTGAACTCATATCCTGGAGTTCCCTCGGAGGGGCGTGGATAACATTCCCATGAATTTGACATTGGTAGCATCTCTTGACGTGATCATCACAGTCAGCCTTGAGGGAGAGCTAATAATGCCCTGTTCTCAGGATCTTTTTAACAAGTTGAGGGCCGCTCATGTGTGGAAAACATACTCCACCATGAATTTCATCCATGAGCCTCTGAGCTTGGTCCTTGTCCAGACATCTGAGGAGACCTAGTCCTACATCTCTTTTATAGAGTGCATATTTGCTCATATAGAATTTCATAGCCAGTCGATGGATCCACCTTCTTTCAGTCGGGCTCGCCTCAGCGGGTGTAGATCCATCTTGCAAGTACTCCTTGATATGTAGATACCAAGGGTGTTGGATGGGAGGTAGCTCATCCGATACTTCTCCAATATAATTCCCATAGGCCAAAGCCTTTTGTAGGGCAAATGGGATGCTTGACATGTTTTCCTTGTTAGGTATATTGATCAAGGAGGCCAAAGTTTCTAGCACATTTGCAAAATCATTTCTATTCCGAGGAATATGGAGGAAGTTTATTTCTTCAAACTCCAAAGCCATCTGTAAAACTTGCTGATGGTAAGGTAGCAAATATAGCTCTTTGGTGTGATAGATTCCTGTGGTTTGTCTGATAACCAATTCTGAATCTCCAAAGACAGTTAACCACCTAACACCCATTGATTGGGCAAGTTTGAGTCCCATGTTACAGCCTTCATACTCAGATCTGTTGTTGGTGCTGACAAACTACAATTTGACGGCAACGAGATACTGCTCCCCCGTACTGGATACTAGAACTGCTCCAGCTCTAGAACCTTCCATATTAACAGCTCCATCAAATTACATTTTCCACGATTGGTGTGTATCGTACTGATGGTGTTGCTTCACTGTCATTACCCCTTCATCGGGAGAGTATGTTTCTAAGGTTTTGAAATCCCCTGAAGGTGCAGCAGCAAGTTGATCCACAATTCTTTGACCTTTAATGGACTTTTGCGTCACGTAGATGATGTCAAATTATTGTAGGATCAACTTCTATATAGAAAGCCTACAATTTAACATGGGTTTACTTAACACTTACTTAAGAGGATCTACGCGGGATATGAGATGGGTTGTGTGACCATGGAGGTAATGCTGTAACCTCATAGAAGCCCATGCTAAAGCATAACAAGTATTCTCAATTAGAGTGTACTTGTGTTCACTGCTGCTGAATCTTTTGCTGAGGTAGTAGATAGCTCGCTCTTGGCCTCTATCATCTTTTTATCCCAGCATGCAGCCCATGACATTGTCATTAATGGACATGTACATGAACAGGGGAACATCATCCTTTCATGGTACCAAGACAAGAGCGTTGACTAGTTGCTCTTTTATTGTAAGGAAGGCTTTTTGACACTCATCGTTCCATTTCATGGAGGAGTTCTTCCTTAAAAGCTTGAAGATAGGCTCACAGGTTGCTGTGAGCTAGGAAATGAACCTGCTGATGAAGTTGATTCTTCCCAAAAATCCCTGTATTTTCTTCTCTGTCTGAGGAATGGGCATTTCTGTAATGGCCTGGATTTTGGTGGGATCCAGCTTAATCCCTTTGTGGCTGACTAGTAAACCTAGCAACTTACCTAATTTAACGCCAAAGGTGCACTTGGCTGGATTCAACTTCAAGTTGTACTTACGCAACCTGTTGAAGAGCTTTCTGAGATGGTCTAAGTGGTCTTATTCCCTTTGGGATTTGATAATGATGTCATCCACGTAGATCTCTATCTCTTTATGCATTAAGTCGTGGAAAAGAGCCATCAAGGCCCGCTGGTAGGTCGCTCTGGCATTGATGAGGCCGAATGACAACCGTCTATAGCAAAAGGTTCCCCAAGGCGTGATGAATGCAATTTTCTCACGATCCTCTTCAGCAACCATAATTTGATGGTACCCCGCAAAACAATTAGCAAAGGAGTACATGTTGTATTGAACAGTATTGTCAATGAGTATGTGGATAAATGGCATGAGAAAGCTGTCTTTAAGGCAAGTTTTATTCAGATCCTGGTAATCCACGCAAACTCGCACTTTTCCTCCCGATTTAGGCACATGAACTATGTTGGATAGCCATTCAGGATATGTGGACACCATGATGATGCCAGCTTGAAATTGTTTCACAATTTCTTCTTTAACCTTTAAACTCCACTCATGTTTTAATTGCCTGAGCTTCTGCCTGACTGGCTTGAATCCCTCTTTAATGGGAAGGCGATGGATGACGATATCAGTGGACAAACCCACCATATCTTCATGAGACCATGCAAACACATCGTGGAATTGGGTTAATAATGTAACCATGTCATTCCTTTGGTTTGGGGTAAGGTCTGTACCAATCTGGATTAGCTTAGGATTTTCTAAGGTTTCAAAGTTGAATGAGGTGGTTTGATTAAGATTTGGTTTGGGTTTATCCTCGACCCATTCCTTGATCTACTGAGGTATCTCAGTGTCCTCTTGTATTTCCATCAAGTCTGAGTTTAACTTTTCATCAAAGTTACAATCCTTATGGAGAAAAGGCACCTTATCAGCAAGTATAGGCACATCTAAGTTCAGAGTCCTGAAACAAAATATGCTTTCACTTAATATATGAAACTATTCAATCATACAAAGTGTTAGCATGTACTGACAAAATAACTGCTAATATTGTACAGTAAAGTAAGCAGTTAAACCTATCTATAGGGCAGAGAGAGTTTCTGCCCTTTTTACCCTTGTCGACAAATGTAAGGAGTGCTGCTCCAATTGTCAAGGGTGAAATCCTGATGGTTGGCAGTGATGAAGTGGATGTCATCGTCCTCCTTCTCCAGAATAATAACCATAATATCGGGATAATCATCGTCTGGAGTGTATCTATTAGTGTGCTCATCATGTAAAAGGATGCGTAGGTGAGACAAACTCCTGGCGATGTCTTATTTATGTATCCGTTCCTTTTCTTCCTCTTCGGGATCAGGAATCAGGACCTCTTTTGCTTTAACCGGTATTGGTTTGGGAAATAGCATAGCCATTACATGAGAAGGAACCTTTACTAGAGACCGTACAGGCTCAGGATCTGTAGGTGGAGATAATCGCCATATGGCTGAAGATGAAGGAATCTGTTTATGCTTGTGAGGTTTCCTATGACTGGAGCTAGAAAAAGAGCCTAATCCAGTTGTCCCTGTTTGAGTGGGAACTTGAATTGGGCGCTTAATGCCCTAATGATCTTTGCCCAACCCTTGTCCAGGTTGATGATCCAATGACATCATCTCTTGAGTGGCCGACATTACCTTGGGTGTGAGAGGTGGAGCCTCAATGGGATGGTAGTGAGTGTTGCTCACCTCCAGGGCATGAAAACTGACCGGTTCAACTTCTGAATTGAAGTTGATGAGTGGCATGTCACCTTTTTTAGGACATTCTGGCTCAACATTAACAGTGATTAGGCTATTGTTGATAATGTACTTGAGTTATTGATGAAGGGTGGAAGGGACGACACCAACCACATGAATCCATGGTCTTCCCAACAGCAGTTTGTATCCTGTGGAAATTTGAGCACATGAAAGGATATACTGAATGTATGCGGATCAATCTCCACAGGTAACTCAATCTCCCCAACTGCATTTCATCGGGACCCATCAAAAGTTTTGATGACCGTATGACTATTTTTGATCCTCTTGGGGTTGATATTCATCTTCTCCAAGGTGGCATAAGGACATATATTCAAAGATGACCCACCATCTATCAAAACTCCTCCTACCATGTATCTGGAGGACAGAACCGCTATGTGTAACGATTTACAATGACTAGTCCCTTCGGAAGGTATGTCGTCATCAGTGAAATATATCACATTATTGTTAAAAATGTGATCAACCAGATGTTGGCATTTTTCAACATCCACTGATTTCGGCAAATGGGCTTCTTCTAAGACCCTTAGCAAGACCTTCTTGTGATCTTCGGAAGAAAAAACAAAGTCCAGTATTGAAATTTGCAGTGGAGCCTCTCTCAAGCTTAAAACCACCTTGGCTTCGTTATGGCCCATGGTACGGAGGAACTCTTCAATCCTCTCAATGGGAACTTTCCCCTTTGATTTGATGGTAGGCTTCATCACCCAATGGGGAAGATACAGTCGATTCTCCTTCGACATTGTAGTAGTTGTGTGGGATATGGATCCTTTAGCCTGCCCATAATTTTGTGGGACTTTTTTTAGGTTGACAATAGGATATTGTGGCCTAGATGGCAATGTAATTAGCTTTGGCGCAGCCACTTTCAAAGGATTGTTAGCACCTTTGAGTTAAATTGCTTGTATTGTGGGCGGTCTGTCAGCCAAATCATCCTCAACGGATATAACTGCTACGCTGTCCTTCCATTTTGTAGAACATGTGTTCCCATTTTCGAGTAACAAAGTGTCGTCATCTGCCATCTGCAGGACACTGCTGTCAATTAAATTCTGAATGACGTGGCAGAGTGCCCAACATTCTTCTATGCTGTGACCACGAGAGTGGGAGTGATACTGACATACTCTATTAGAATTGAACCATCTTGAACGGGGATTAATTGGAGGTAGAAGGGATGTAATTCTTCCTTCATTGATCAACATCTGAAATATCTCCTCCATAGGTTGGCCAAGGTATGTAAATTCCCTCTTATTGGCAAAATCTTGACGAGCTTTGGCACTTGATCTTTTTGTAACTTTATCCTCCAGTGTTTCACTTTCTAAAGGTGATGATGGAGTATTCATAACAAAAGGAAGGAGACTAGAATGCTCCTGACTGACTAATTGGCGTGTGACTTGGTGCTGATGGATCACCTGTTCTGCCAATTGGTCTACTTGCTTAGAAAGAGCTTTCATCTTTCGTTCCATCACAAACTGGAACTGTGTGTAATCCCATTTGTCAGTACCGTCCTTGTTGGTTTGGGAAGATTCAACAACGTAATTAAAACTTTGTCCACTGCTCCAACTAATCATATTAACCTCTTCTTCTTTGTGTTGAGGAAGAGGGTTATCTTGCACATGAGGTTAGTCGGGTTTAGTCACCACAATCTCCCCGTTGTCGATTAGATCCTGGATCTTGTGTTTCAAGGCCCAGCAATCTTGAGTATCATGTCCTGGTGCTCCAACATGATAGGCACATTTTCGGGTAGCATTGAAACCCTTCCCATTCTGGTTGGCTGATGGAAAAAGATGTGTAATTTTCTTCTGAGTAGTCAAAAGATTGAGAACATTCTCGAGTGAATCCCCTAGGGGTGTGAACACTCGATTGCATCGGACTTCTCCACCCTTTGGCAATGTGGGGTTGGAAGACTGTGCTTGAAAAGGGGAGTAGTTTCTCCTCTGGATAGGCATGTTCTGACTGCCTTTCTGACCTTGAAGTATTAAGGAAACATCCTCCTCTTTCTTTTATTGGACCCTCTGCGGGTTGTATCCATAAGTTTCGGACTGGATGTGCTCAGCAACAACTTTTAGAGCGGCTAGGTCTTGAATTTTTCCTGACTTCAATCCATCTCAGCCATCTCTCCATGTTTGATCATTTCAGAAAATGGTTTGCTAATGCCAGCTAAAACTCTCTCATAGAAAGGAGCTTCTTGTATGTCTATGAAGGTTATCACCATTTCTGACTCAGTCATAGAAGGAATAACTTGAGCAGCAAGGCGCCTCCACCTTAGAGCATACTCTCGGAAAGACTCATTGGCTTGTTTCTTGACCTTGATAATTTGGTACCGGTCCGGAGCCATCTGAGACTAGAAGCTGTACTGACTGAGGATGGCAAGAGCTAACTCTTCCCAGCTATGGATCTTAGAATTATCTAATCTGGAATACAATGATCGGGCTTCTCCAGTCAGACTCTTTTGGAACAACTGCATTCTAAGCTTCTAATCCTCGGCATAAGATCCAATTTCTCCAATGAATACCTTCAAATGGGTGTAAGGATCTCCCAACCTATCAACTTTTCAAAGTCAGGAGTCTTGAATTTCTCTGGATAATGAATACCAAGGAATATACAAAGGTCGATATATGAGACACTACCGTGTGCTCCAATCCCTTTTATAGACTGAATGGTCTCTTCTATTTGAAGGACTTTTTTCCTGATATCACCGGTGTCTGGATCTTCTTTGAGATGGGTGTTTTCAGGAATTTTGTTGGACTTATCCAACTGAAGCTCAGGTATTGGATTTGCTTGATCTGCACCTTGTGTTACTCCATGCGTAGAGGATTCTGTATGTATGGGTATTAGTAGAACATGAGTAGACTGGTGTAGTTCTTTAAGCAGAACAGCCAAATCTGTAATTTATATGCTTAATCCGTCAAACTCCTCACGAGAGATAGAAGTAGGATTAGATTGGTCAGATGAAGACATAATTGGCTGTAGGCTCGTGGTCTTCTTGGACTAATTTCTTCTAATTGTTTCCCTACAAAAAATTATGTAGTTTAGTTTTAGGGAATGTATCAATGTTTACATGCTATCATAATTTGTCCGTTTTTAGGAGTATTATCCTGCAAAACCGATGTCAGTTATTTGTAATGTGACGCCCCCAAAATAGGTATACATGACCCATCTTGGATCGCCAGATACATGGTACGGAATACAAATATAACTTAATAATACAACTGTCGTGTAAAATATGACAAAATATAAATTGAGAGTTTTAATAAGAATATTGTCATCTAGACAATATCCACACTCAATGGAGTCCTCATTACATTTATTGTCACACTATTTAACAGAATAGTGAGGATTACTAATGCTATCATCTGGACTGTCACTCCTTTCCCCGACTCGTCCCAGCTATATTCTCATTTCCTGAAGAGAACAGTGAAAGAAAGGGTGATCTCAACTAGCCTAGTAAGAAATATTATGACTATGATAATGCAGAATAAATTATCAATAATCTTCAACAATGTTAAACTGATAAAATACAATAGACATCAAGGTTAACTGCAGTGGAACAAGCAATCCATTAGAAGAGTCAAGTAGAGAATAAAATCTACTATCTTCTATGGTATAAAATATTTTCATCAATTTTTATCGCTGAGACTCAGCTTAATAAATAAAACACATCATCTAATCATCCCTGTACTACGGGCCAAGGATATTCATTAAATCATAAATGGTCATGACTATACCGAACAATCCCTTGTCATAATCATACCAAAAACTGTCCATCAATGCATTACAGGCCATTGAGGACTTTTACCACATCATTTATAACATTACAAGTGATGATTATATCGAATGATCCCTGTTCATAATCATACTAAGTCCATCTATGCACGTAAGCCAAAGATGACTTTCATTATAATATAAACATGAGGATGATGACAATGACATAATAATTCAATAAAACGAGTTCAAGAATTAATTTATCCAGAAATTAATAACGTCCAAATTGTCAACATGATACTTCTTTGTGGAGTAAAATTCAAGAATGCTCAGAAGAATATTTCCATGAAAAGATACTGGATGAAGCGCAAATATCAATGATACTCCACTAATTTCATGGAGTATAGAAACCAAAACTTTAACCAACTGAGTATAATAGAATATATGAAACTGCAAATGGATTTTCACCCGCCATGCGAATCTAATCCACGATATCGAATCATTTCCTCAATTTAATAAGGAATGAATACAAAGGATCATTCACCATGCATGTGGTAATCCACATAGACATGTTATTCCAACAGAATAATAAAGAATGGAATAACAGAAGGATTCACCATGCGTTCGATAAACCGCATGCACGTGTTATTCCCAACAAAATAATAAATAATGGAACCAGTCCCATAGAACGCATGCATGCATGACGAGATATTCCGGCGAATAAAAAATAATGGAACCAGTCCCATGCGTAAACGCACGAGATATGATATTCAAACGAATAATAAAGAATGGAATAACAACGAAATCACCATGCATGCGATAGACCGCATGCATACGAGTTATTCCAATGAATAATAAATAATGGAACCCGTGTCCAAATAACGCACGCATGTGAGGATATTCCGGCGTAATAATAATGAACGGAATAATAGAAGAATTTCACCATGTATGCGGTACTTCGCATAAATAGGTTATTCCAACATAATAATAAAGAATGGAATAACAGAAGAATTTCACCATGTATGCGGTACTTCGCATAACAGGTTATTCCAACAGAATAATAAAGAATGGAATAACAAAAGAATTTCACCATGTATGCGGTACTTCACATAAACAGGTTATTCCAACATAATAATAAAGAATGGAATAACAGAAGTTCTCTTCATGAATAAGAAAGAAATAATACCCCTTACCTTAGAATAAAGCTGGATACAGGAGTAGTGAAGTAGTAGAATACTTTTCTTCTTTCTCTCTATAGTTTCTCTCTCTATAGTTTCTCTATCTAAAGTTTCAGTAAATTTGTAAGAAATAATGAAGGAATGAGCTTCTATTTATAGGAGAATGGACTGAATAGTAACTAATCCATCAACGGTCCAGATTGATTTACTTTTAAATAGACGGTCCAGATTGGTTTACAATAAAATATTCTAATAAAACAAAATCTTTTAAATAAAATATCATATATTCTATTTATAATCTAATATAACAAATAAATTTATAAAAGTATTATGTTTTATATAAAAAGATTTTACTATGCAAAACACTATGAATAATAGAATATAATATATTCTATTTATAGTCTAATAAAATGAATAACTTTATAAAAGTATTCTGTTTTATATAAAAATCTTTTCTGTTTTATTACATTAATAATACTAATAAAACAAAACTTCATCATCATTATTATAACTCACATTATTAATTGACCAGGTCGTTCCCAGGAAAGAGGGGGCTTTCCAATAAGGATTTTTCCCTATTGGCGCGCAATTAGGTGACCAAACATCTCCTTGGCAGAACTTCTAGACATCGTTAATATTGCAAATAATAATATTAATAACTTTGTTATCTCAATTATTGATTTAATAATATATAAAATATCGAAAATAATTGAATCAAACTGAGTGACTTCTCACGTAAGCATTAATAATCAATACCGTGTGCTACTGTGCAACCACGCGTATTACTCTACTTTTAACACCGGGTGTTTCAACAGTTAATGGCACAACTTCCGCCGTTATTTTCATAAAAATATTTTTGTTATTTTCTCAATCCGACAATAATTTCGTTGTGGAGTCCACCAATGATTGTGCCATCATACGAATATTCCCTGTTAAAACAAATATTCCCGGACCAATCGAATATTATATAACAACTTACATACTTTTCAAAATTTCTAAATATTACCCACAACTATAACATTATATCAACTTTACTCCATAATATTCAAAAATGATATTTATTGAAAATTCATCTTTATTCATAAAAGTTGGGGTCTTACATGTAAGATAGCATGGTAAGCTCTAATATGCATGTACACATATTCTTCATATTTTCCATTACATAGAGATTGACATGGAATGAAATTACAAGTGATTATCTTTACAAGTAATTAAAAATGGAAAGCATGAAGTGACTTTCCTCCGCGTTTGGTTTATCAGAGGTTGACCTATCTTAGGTTATTCTCGCAGCTTTTTGGCATGAAGGTTCCCAGTTCATCGCAATTTACTTGACAGGAAGTTAATTCGGTCTTTCAACTAGAGCGGATCTGGGTGGTGCC
The DNA here is from genome assembly GCA_020205615.1 of Panax quinquefolius. Classification (NCBI taxonomy): domain Eukaryota; kingdom Viridiplantae; phylum Streptophyta; class Magnoliopsida; order Apiales; family Araliaceae; genus Panax; species Panax quinquefolius. The sequence goes on along the minus strand of CM035168.1, from coordinate 53,738,897 downwards.
TTTCCTTAGCCTTGTTAGAATTAGTCTCCCTATGAGTCTAGTAATCAAACACCGACGGATAGCCTCCTGGTGGAGGAACCACACAACGTACATTCATATGCAACGTGTCTCACCGTTATGGGAATGATGACATGTGCGAAACACTAATATCATATGTAGATATAGTGTAAAGCATTAGGTGCAGTAAGTAAATGCATTCGTACACATTCATCAAAATGTAAATGCAACATCCACACACAAGCATTTAACAGTTTTGAAAAGTTTATAGTAGCAGCTTAAGTCCTCTTACTGGTATCCCCAGTGGAGTCGCCACCTGTCGACGTCGCGATTTTTACTGTCCCTCTTCTATTCTTGTCTTTTAATGCTCTCATATTAGGTGAGATTTGTTTAAAAAAATAAGTTGTGAAAAGGTCCGACATTTATATGTCGACGATTGGACTGTAAGAGTCTCCAGTTGGTATTTTTAAATGGTTGCACCAACTCATCTGAGAAAAGGTTTTCACATTGACCACGTGATGTAACATTGTTAAACTGGTTTGTGAAATAGAGATTTGTTAAGGTCCGAAGACTTGCTTATGCGAAGGGATGGTGTTAGGCACCCCCCAACATCTGTGTTACCACAGTGACCGCTACTTTTCAATTAAACTATTATATGAATGTGTGTGTGGGGGAGGGGGGTTCAATGTGCAATTATTTGGAAGTAGTGCTATGCCTCATTAGCACCTATATACAAAGGGTTTGAATTTATGTAAAAATTCAGTTTTAAACAAGATATAGCAATGATGTTTCGTAAAAGAGGTTTTGCAAACCATTATGCTCAATAGTAATTGAGGCCTTTGATACTTCCATTTTATTAAATGTTCGGCTTAATTACTTTTATTTTCGAGATGCGAAGCATCTTTGAGAAAATAAAATATATAGCAGTGTCGAACTCCTTGTGGGCATGAGAGCCATCTAAGGAAATTTAGACACCGTAAATAATGAACAAGCTGTTTACAGTCGAAAATGTCCATCACGGGAACCGAATCTAGATTCAGGAGACTGAATCTGTGATCATATGATTCCTAGGCTCACATGATGTAGTAGTTTATATGAAAGCTGTAAGCAATTATATATATAAAAGCTGTAAATATATATATACACACTGTTAACCACCACGAAGAGAACTTCTTGGGGGACTATAAATTTAAATATATAAAAGTGGTAAATATATATATATATATATATATATATATATATAGACACGATCAACCACCACGAAGCACCTCCACGGGGGATCGAAAATGTAAATAAAGCAGTAAAAATGATCAACCGCCACGAAGTAAACTCCAGGCGGGACAAAATGTAAATAAAGCAATAAAAACGATCAACCGCCACGAAGTAAACTCCAGGCGGGACGAAATGTAAATAAAGCAGTAAAAGGCCATGAAGTAAACTCCAGGCCTGACAATATATATATATATATATATATATATATATATATATATTTAAAAGCAATAAATGCTCCGGATATAAAATCTAGGGTCATCGAACAGAGTCCAACAACAGTTTATATATAAGTATATATATAAAAGCAATAAACGCTCTGGACGTGAGTCCAGGCTCAATCAAGGCATAACTCGATAATGTTAGTCCATATATATATATATATACAAAAGGAAATAAAAGTCACGAACCGAAGTCCGGGCATACACACGTAACACGACTCTCAACGTGAAGAACAGTGTGTACAAAATGTGGAGAAAGGCTTTGAAAGGTGTAAAAAGGCTTACATTGAAATGCCAAAGAAGACTTCTATAACTTTAAATGGATGAACACTCGGTTCCCACCAGTAAAAATATAGCAATATATGAGCTCACAAGTGTTTAAAATGAGAAAGCACTCAGTTTATAGTGTGTACAGAGCAAATTGGACAAGGCTTCCTCGCCATTTTCTCTTACAAATTGGCCACCCCAAGACCTCTATTTATAGAGGGGTGTGAGCTACAGATGCACCTGCGGTTGCCCGGGGTGCCACGGACTCCGCGGGTCCTGCCGTCTTGAAGTACGTGCACACGTGCAACGTGTTGTCCGCTCAAACTTTCAGAACTTCAATCCGGGCCTCCGATTGAGGTGTATAAGACCATTTACAGAGTGCTATTGTCGAGAGCTACACAAATGACATGAGATTAGAGGTTGTAAGAAGTCAAGAAGATGGGACCATGCCTTGGTCTTCAAGCTTTAAATTCTATCTGGTGTACTGTCATGTGTAGTAGTCACTTGGGATTGCAGTTATTTAGTTCTTGTAGGACACTGCTATGTAGAATGTATGTTGAAATGTGTTGAGACGACGCACATGTAGAATTGAGGTGGCAAAATTATCATTTTGCCCCTCACCGGGGTTATCTCTGATTTGGGCTGATAAAGCAGTTGTTGCTCAGGGTTATCTCTAAGATTGGGCTGCTGCAAGTACTGGATGTCCTCAGGGTTATCTCTGAGGTGTGCCTTACATCCCGGGGTTATCTCTAGGTTTGGGACTGAGTGCCTTGGGGTTATCTCCGAGGTTGAAGCTGATTGCTGGTGGTTGAAACAAGCTTTTTCGAAGTTATCTCCGAAACTGCAACTATACTCCTCGGTGTTATTTTCGAGGTTAAAACTGAAACTCCCGGTGTTGTTTTTAGGATTGAATATCTCGAGATTATCTCTGAGATTGAAAAGGCTTCTCCGATGGGATTTCTGGAACTGGAACTGTTTTGTCCTTCAGGGTTATCTCTAAAAGACGATTCTGCCCTCCTGCAATGTTAGTAACATGAATGCAAAATTTTGAGTGTCTACACATATTAAGAAAAGTAAAAGTAAAAGAAATAGAGTTAAAAAAATTCTAAATTTATTTTTAGTTGTCTTATATAAAATGATGAGTATTTTTAATTTTTTATATTAATGAATCTCATTAAATGATTTAGTTACCATTCATTTTATGTATTTTATCTTATATTTTTAGAGATAAATTTTTTTATACATTTAATCATCCTTTTAGAAATAGAAAGAGTATATGACTTGAATCTCACCAACTTCAAATTGAAATAATAGGATTGTGCTTGAGTTTTCTTTTCTTTATTTACTTACTTATATATGAGTTATCAATTTTTAGAATTAAGGAGGGTTGTTGAATTTTGTATTCAGCTGAGTTGCTGAGTTGTTGAGTTGACAGATTCCTCTACCATCAAAACAAACAGTGTTTTGTGTAGTGTAGGTATGCACGTGAGAGAGAGAGAGTACTCGATGATTCGCACTTTATGTCATTTGAAATATAGAACTTTCCGTTTTATGTTAATTATTTTTAAAATAATATTACTATCACATAAAAAAATTACATAATGTTCACATATACATACATGCATACTGCAGTCTCCACATGTTAGGCGAGGGCTCACACTATATAAATATATATGTATATGTGAGCATTATATAACCCTTTTTTATGTGATAATAGCATTGTTGTTATTTTTAAGATGCTATTAAAATATGTATAGATTTATATATATATATATATATATATATATATATATATATATATATTCCTTTTATTAGGGTAATTTACTTATTATACAAAAGAAAAATAAATAAATAACTATCATGCTAAGTTTGACTCCATGTTCATTTCTGTGACAACCCGAAAAATCGGATTGTCCAAAATTTAAGATTTAAAGACTTAGTTATTAATAAAATGAATTTTTATTAATAATATTTTGTGCTATATGTTTATTAATCATTCTGTAACCTACGATGATTATAATGTGGGAGGATTCTGGCTATGAGCTAGACTGAACGAGTAAGAATTTTCAAGACGAAAATAAAATTTTTCAGGGAACAAAATATTTCTGAGGAAAAAGACGAAATAGGCACTATTCACCCGACAAAACCCTAAGGGTTAGAGTTTGAATAACCTAAGAATTTTCGAGAGTTCGGTATGTCAAAATGATATTCTATCGAAAGATTTAACGATAATATATCGTGAAAAGTTAAGTAAACCGATAAAAGTTTTTCTCGAAAAACGTGCAGAAATCGGACTAAATAAAAATGACGAAAAATATTGTTATGTACTTTTCATTCGTTTAACTACGTTAGGGGAAAACGTGAAGGAAAATGCTTAACGTCAAAAAGTGTTTTTCAGTTTTTCGGAGATCCGAAGAATACGTAAAAGTTAATCGGTAAAGGAAAGACGAAATATCCAAAAATAATTGAATTTCGAGAATCACAATTTTTGAACTGTCGGACGAATTCAGCAAGACGGAAGCATGAAGCTTCCAGGAGAAGCTTTGTGAATAGTAAGGGGGTTAGTTTAAGGAGGTGGGAATAGTAACCTTTGGGACAAAATGACTATTTTACCCCTAGCTTTGGTTTTCTATAAAAAGAGAGCTTAAGCTCATTTGTTGGTTAATGAAAAATTCACCAACAGTTGAGAGAGAGAGAAGTCGGATGAGGAGGAAAAGGAAGAGGAAAAGCTAGCCCGAGAGCAAACTTTGTCTAACGGAAGAAGATTAAAGGAGAAAGGTAATCCAAAACCTAGTCTCTTATAAATTTTCTTTTAGTTTTCTATATGAGAAACATAGCTTAATGAGAATAGAAGTAATAGATGTTAAGAATGATTTCATATGGTTGAAATCATGAGAAAACGAAGAAATACGAATTAGAAGTTTGGTTTATAAATTTCTTAAGGAAGTATAAGTTTCGCAATGAATTTGAACGATCCGAATGAATCATATGAACGATTCAGTGAAATAAGTAAGGAATGGTGTTTTATAACACCAAATTCCAAGAAAAGTGAAATCTTAATCAAAATATCGATTAAAAACGAAGAACAAACGAAGAACGCGAAGAACACGCCAAGAACGTTGTTGATGAACAAATTTAAAACCATCGTAGTATAATTTGTTGCTGATGGACAAGTTTAAAACCATCGCGTATAAGTTAGTTTTTTATTGCTTGGTTAGGAACGATAGAAACGTTCATGAAGAACGTATTAAAACTTAGCTATAATGACGTTATGGCAAAAATTTTATAAAAGATGAACGAGAAGTAGAAAGTATGTACATGAACCCGAACATGTAGGGTTTCATAAGAATGTAAGACAACGTGGAGAATGTGAGTCGTGGACTCAAGAACAAACGAGTTCTGAGTTCGGAGGACCGAATTACGGACGTACGAATGAAAAGCGTTAAGAACGTAAAATGATCGAATGAGGGAATTTAAGCCAATCGAATGACATGTTAATGGATTCAAAATAAATTTTTGTCCGAGGGAAGTTGAAGTACGTAATATTAGGAAGAGATTGGCTTTGGAACAACCTCGTTCCGAGTTATAACGAATAAGTTATGAGATTATAAAGTAAGCGTCTCAAAACAGTGCAACACTTAGAAATTTTTTTCTATGTTTTAAGCTTGGCGGTCTTTGCAACACCGCCCGAATCAAATCAACTATCACGAGTATTGCTACAGCAGGAGAAGAAAGAGGGGACTGAAATAAGAATACCGGTGCAGAGGAGCAAAAGCCCGAGAAGAGCTTTTAACTGCTCAACTCTTGGCGAAAGTGTAAGGGAAGATAAAGAACATATTGTTCACCTAAAGTAACACTTAATCAAGTGACTTAAACCTTTAGTAAAGGTTGAGCGGGAAGATTGAACAGGATTAAAAGACAAAGAATATGAATGCAACGCTGTTGCGATGAACGATCGGTCTTAGCTTACAACGAATGGTATAACTTCAACATTAAGAAGGAATGATGAACGTGGGGTTCGTGTAATGGATAACGAATGAGAGCGATTAAAACCTTGGTTGAAGGTTGAATAAAATTAAGAGACGAGTAACGTGAACATTTAATACGTAAATGATCCTCGTGAATCGTATTTGCATCGGGCAAATGTTCTAAGTATACACTAGGTGTATGACTTAGACGTTGACGAAAGTAGTAAGTAAGCTATGAATTATCAAGAAAGCCATAATGAACGGTATCAAGATTAATGAAAGTCGAATGTGAGTCAAATAGAGAATGTTAGAATGAAATGTAAGCATTAAGCACTTTAACCGACGTGAGGGTTGAGTGTACGTGAATATTAAACGGGCAGAACCTACACTCTGTGTATGGTTTGACTGTAAGATAATGAAGAATGATGATTAATGTGACGCCCCCAAAATAGGTCCACACGACCCATTCTGAGTCGCTAGATATCACACTATAAAAATCTAATACAAACTTCATTTATACAACTGTTGAACTGTCGTGCATAATATGACCACAGTTAAACTGTGAGTTTTAATACAAATGTATGTAACTCTCATGGTGCCTCGACCACAACCTTACAATGGTACTTTACATAAAAGTACAGTTAAAAACTATTTTAGAAATTAAAATCTTTGGGAAGTGCTCAAGGAAACCTTCGTACATGGGAGGCCATGCGTCTAGGTTATGATAGATATCATATGTCCATAGAATTATCCTTGGTTGACCCAATATACCCCAAAGAAAAATGAGAAGATTACTATCATGTTCTTTTCAATGGTGAGTCTTCTCTTGACATATAACTATCTCCACTGTCTGCAATTGAAAATTATATTTCAACCAAACTCCAAGATCATATAGGTAGTGCTCGTAGATATACTCAGCAAGTGGATGTGCACAACCCTGTCTTATGATAACATGAGGTGGTATGTTATTAGACATCTTGTATGATAGTGGCAAAACACCCTTCCAAAGTTGGGTTCACCTCACCCTATTCGGTTCACCAAAATTAAATATCAAATGACGTATACAATACGACACACTTATTTAAAGTTCTCAATAAAATTATTTCCATACTATTTAGGGAGAACCTCAACAGCTATAGATCACCGTTCTATTCTCCTGTTATCCACGTTCGACCCAGCTACACTCTTATTACCTGAAAGGAATTGTGAAGCAAAAAGGGTGAGCACAACTAGCCCAGTAAAGAATATCATGACTAAAGATAATTAAATTATCAATAGCCTTCATCAGTAATAAATCAGAGATTTAGAACATATGGTAGATGATAAAACTTTTCAACCATTGTTGTACCGGAACGAGAAATCCATTAGAAGAGTCAAATAGACCATCTGATCTATTATCTTCTCCATGTTAAAAGTCCACCAATAATGTTTTATCCCTATAACATCAATCAACAATTTCTGTCCACAATCATATGAATAACTCATAATCATAATTGTGATTCTAAATTCTTCTTCTCACCCAGGACGAAGATAATTTCCATCACCTATCTTCACCTGAAATATCAAAATTCATGGTTATACCAAATCACAATTCCTGCTCATAATCATACTAATAAATTCATCTTTGCACTACGACCAAAGATATTCATTAGCAATTCATCTTTGCACTACAGGCCAAAGACATACAACTGTATTTTAGAAGAGTCAAGTAGAGCATGATATCTACTATCTTTTACGAATTAAAAGTGTATAATCAATATTTTATCGCTGAGACTTAGCTTAATAAATAATCCACATCATCGAATCATCCCTGTGCTACGGCCAAGGATATTCATGTAATCATCAATCGTCATGATTATACCAAATAATCCCTGGTTATAATCATACCAATAACTACGACGCCCCCAAATCTGGGTCTCTTCCAACCCGAAAAATGGTGCTACACGGTACTACCATTCATTCATTCACCTGAATAGTCACAAAAGGACTAATATAACTTCTATATATCCAAAATAATATTACATTTCCCAAGTTCTTTGTAACCTATTCGTTTGTTCATGTCATAATATCAAATATATTACAATCGTTCACCTATACTATTACACAAGTATCTAAGGGTTCGTCTTTGCCTTGCCCTTATTCTTGTCCGAGCCTTCGGTCCGCTCGATCTTGGCTGTGTTCATATGGTTCAAGCAAGAGTGAACATGGCTAGCTCAGCAAGTACTACAATTCTAATAAACAACATGCTTGAAACATAGAACTCATATAGATTTAATAACTGAACAATAGTTACGAAGTACTATCGATAATTCAAAATAGCACTTCTTTTCCTTCAAAACGTTTTATACAACCATACTCGGTAGAATAACAATTATGGATCAAATCTATGAGCATATCATAAGTTCTTTTGAAAAGGACAACTCGACACTAAGTCCGTAAGTCCGCCATAGCTTACGAGCACTTCTGAGTGATCAGCTCATAGTACTCTATGTTGATCAACACTACATTCATTAAACGTGTATACGTTTAAGCCGTAGCAACCTCACGTGCTCGCGTTAAACGCACGAAAAACATTTTAGCATACTTGGTCTTCGATTAAAAACCATACCAATATAACTCGGTAAACATTAATCATGCTTGACAGATTCATAATATAAGTCTTGCCGAAAGAATTGGCTTTAACTTCATCGTTAAAAACTTCATGCGAAAGAATACATGAATTACGACTTGTCGGTGATCGAATCGAACAAGGGTTAGAATACTTGCCTTTAGCGTCTTCTTACTGATTAACACACGTACACTTTAAGTCTCTATGATTCTAGAATACATAATCATATAACGTACCACATTAGGTATTATACAATCAAGTATGTATACTATTATATCTTACCTTTCATCTCAATGTAAATCCTAACTTAGATTCGTTATTTAGGGTTTCCAGCTTTCATTACGTCATTCACATTCTGCTAATCTTCGATTTATTATTAACTCTTAATCAACATGCATTAGTGTCTTACAAGTACCTTACAATGTCTTAACCATGTTATGATTACATCTTAATTCATTACTAATAAGTTCCCTTTCCTTCTACACTTGAAGTCATTCTTCACCATCATTTTTCTTGACCTGGCGCCGCGGCGCCAAGTATTGCCTTGTGACTCGCACTGCGACGTGAGTTAGCAATGCACCAACCTCCTACCTCATGTTTGTGTATGTGCCATTCGAGCTTAGAGTCATATGCATGACCTCTCCTGCCTTTAGAAAATTTTGCAATTTTGAAAATTTTTACGAACTTCCCGGACGCATAACTTCTTCGTTTTAAGTCCAAATTGGTCTGTTCAAAAGCCTACGGTTCACAAATTTCATAATCTATGCGTTCATGCAAGAATTTTATCTATTTGACTTCGTTTGCTAAAATTTCACCTATGAGTTCATTTTTATCGAAAACTATAAACGTTCGTGAAAGTTCAACGCTCGTTTCTTTGTTCTAAGTCAGAATTCAGTCATTTTCGAGTCCGCAACTCTATAATGACCAATATGACTTGTCTCCATTGAAAACCAATGTTTTCGACTTCAAACACAAAATACGACTTCCATTCCGAGAATTTCACGAATTCGACGATAATCGTCCAATCGTGTGAATTCCGGCAAAGCTACATTACTAAGCGTTCTTAATGGATTTTAATCAACATATGATCATTACAAGTTATTTACTACACCAACTTATAATCAAAATAGGTTTTGACTTATTTCCATAAGTCATTAACTTATTTAACTTATGATCTAGAAATCTCCATGCACAAGGCTTATTAGCAACTTAAGTCCACTAATCAATGTTTTCATTCTAAATTCAACATACTATTCATCATATGGCAACACATGATACGTTCTTCATGGTTCTAGCAACTTATTAATGTTCGAGTTGCTTATTCAACTTATTCGGCTTAAGTTCATTACTTAATAACTTATTACATGTTATTATCAAACCATCCTCCTTCTCTATCAATCCTATCATAGAAGAGATGTAGATAAAAGAGATGAGTCTTACCCTTGAAGACTAAGACTTCAATTCACTTTGGAAAACTAGCAAAGGTTGAAGTGGCTTATATGTGTTTAAGTGGCTTATTCTTCCTAACCAATAAGTAGCTTTATATTGAAAGGAAAGTTGGATGAAATAACAACCAACAAAATTGAAATGAGCTTGGTATTTATAGGCTATCAAAAGCTAGGGTAGAATGGTCATTAGCACATCCCACCTCCTTATTCCACCTCCTCACTCCACCTCCTCATACTCCACCTCCTTACTATTCATTATCTAGCCACTAAGTAAACTTGCTAGCCACAACACTTGCTTATCACATCACTTGGTCACCACACATTAACCTTGCCCATCAAGTCTACCCACTTACACTTGGATCGCTCCATGGATCATGTTTAAATCATTGGGCTTTGATAATTAATCTAGCTTCTCTCTTAATGGGCTCATGCTACAACAGTTTGGGCTTATGATAATCAAACACTTAGGCTTGATGATCACATACCTTGGACTTCTATATTAGACTATCAATCCTACAAGTCCATTACCTTAAATTATATAACTTAACCTTTATACCCCACGCATAATCTTCATATACTTACACGTATATTAATTCGTAATATACGTTACCTCATTCTTCATACATAATAGTACAATACATAGTATTATACTTACATTCTTTACTTTCATATAATGTATACACATTATATAATCACAACTCTCTTCCTTTAACGTTTAATAACCTAATGTTCCCAAATTAAGTCCGCATGCAAAATATTATGTTTTCCATACTTAGGTTATTATTACATAATCGATCTCACCTCGATATTATAACGTTACGTATCTCTCGGAAGTTCAAAAATAGTTCCCGGCGAAATCGATGAATAGTGTTTTTCGAAAATTTCTGGAAAACTTTTATTTTCGCTTTTAGAAATTCAAACACTTTAATTCTCCCACGTAGTTAAAATACTCTGACGTTCGACGCGTTTAGGTTATAGAATCGACCTTCGTCTTCTCAACACGTAATAATAATAAATAATATTATTTTATTCATTATTAAAAGAAATTACAAAATGTTCGATTTTTCGGGGCGTTACAATAACTGTCCATCAATGCACTACGGGCCAATGAGGACTTTTACCACATCATCTATAACATTACGGGTCATGATTATACCGAATGATTCCTGGTCATAATCATACCAATAAACAGTTCATCTATGCACATAAGCCAAAGATACTCATCAATCAATAGTTCATCTTTGCACGTAAGCCAAAGATATACAACTGTAAAACCAATAATCAACAGTCCATCTTTGCACGTAAGCCAAAGATATACAACTGTAAAACTAATAATCAACAATCCATCTTTGCACGTAAGCCAAAGATGACTTTCCATCATAATATAAGCATGAGGATGATGACAATGATATAACCATTAATTAAACGAAATCAAAGATAAATATTAAAGACTTTAAATTTATCCAGAGTTTAAAAATATCCAAATTGTCAACATGATACTGCTTTGTGGAGTAAAATTCAAGAATAATATTTATGTACCAAAAATAATTTGGACAGAAAAGAAATATATTTTTCGGGTAAATAGTACCCCGCAATAGTACCCTATGAAAAGTACTTTGGGAATAGTACCTCGTGAATAGTACCTTGGCATGAAAAGTACGCCAAATACCCGAGTGAATAATATTTGGGTGAATAGTAACTCGTGAATAGTACTCCGACATGAAAAGTGCCCCGAATACCCGAGTGAATAATACTAGAGTGAATAGTAATCGGGTGAATAAGTAACTTAAAATGAATAGTAACTCGTAAAAAAATACCAAAGAAAATAATATTCCATGATGAGTACAAAAGAAATGATATCTCATACGAGTATAATAGAATATACGAAACTGCAAATGGATTTTCACCCGCGATGCGGTAATCCACATAGACAGATCATTTCACCAATTTAAAAATGAATGAATAAGAAGGATCATCCACCATGTATGCGGTAATCCATATAGACAGGTTATTCCAACAGAATAATAAAGAATGGAATAACAAAAGAATTCACCATGCATCTGATAGACCGCATGCATGTGTTATTCCCAATGAATAATAAAGAATGGAACCAGGTCATGCATAATCCGCAAAGACAGGATATTTTAACAGAATAATAAAGAATGGAACCAGGTCATGCATAATCCGCACAGACAGGATATTCTAACAGAATAATAAAGAATGAAATAACAATAGAATTCACCAGGCATGCGATAGACCGCACAGACAGGTTATTACAACATAATAATAAAGAATGGAATAACAGAAGAATTTCACCATGTATACGGTACTTCGCATAGACATGTTATTCCAACATAATAATAAAGAATTGAATAACAGAAGAATTTCACCATGTATACGGTAGTCCACGTATACATGTTATTCCAACAGAATAATAAGGAATGGAATAACAATAGCTCTCTTCATGATTACGAAAGAAATAATACCCCTTACTATAATAATAATATCCCTTACCTTAGAAGAAGACTGGATACTGGAATAGTGAGGTAACAGACTTCTCTTTTTTTTTCTCTCTATAATTTCTCTCTATAATAATTGCTCTATAGCTTTAGTAAATTGGTGAGAAATGAAGGAAGAATGAGCTTCTATTTATAGGAAAATATAGTTTCGATAATTGCACATTTTGGGGCTCAAAATATTATAGTATAATACCTTCCTCTTTTTCTTCATTTTTAATTTAGTCCTGCAAGTATTATCAAACTTGCACCACCTCCCCTAATAGTAAATAATGTGAATCAATAGTTATAATCATGAGAAAATACGAATTACAGTATATTCCTTCAACTATACCTCCATTTTTAACTTAGTCATGCAAGTATTATCAATCTTGCACCACCTCCCCTAATAGTACAAGAATGTGAATCAATAGTACACATATGTGAACAAATAGTTATAATCATGTGAATTAATAGCAATTAATAGCTCATTTATCCGGTTAATTACCCGATTGGTCAATATAACCTCCAGACATCAATTATTATCGAAATAAATGTCAATTTTCACTAACACTTATAATTCCAACACAATGGAACTATCCAATTAATCTTTAATCAACACGAACTTATTCATCATTAATATTATAATTCACAATATTTAACAACCAGGTCGTTCCCAGGAAAGAGGGGGCTTTCCGATAAGGATTTCTCCTTATTGGCGCACAATTAGGTGACCAAATCTCTCATTGTCAGAACTTCTAGACATTGTCAATATTGTAAATAATAATATGAATAAATTTGCCGTCTCAATTATTGATTTAATAATATAACATATTATGCAGATGATACTATGACAATAATTAAATCAATAATATGAGAGATATGATGTAGCAATTTCTGTAGCAATAATTGAGTATAACTTAGTGACTTCTCACGTAAGCATCAATAATCAATACCGTGTGCTACTATGTAACCACGCGTATTACTGTACTTTTACTACCGGGTAGTTCAACAGTTTAACGGTAAAACTTTCGTCGTTATTTTTTTAAAAAGATAATTCGGTCATTTTCTAACTACGACAATAGTTCCGTTGTAGGGTCCACCAATGATTATGCCGTCGTATGAATATTCTCCGACACAACGAATAACAACTTGCTTTCTTGTAAAATTTTCAAATATCACCATTAACTTTAACCCTTTCTTAATTTAACCATTTACTAAATAAAATAATAATTATAAGAAAAATGAATACTTTCATTTCATAATTTCGGGATCTCACAATTAAACCTGTGAACGGTGAAGAACTGAATTAAAGACAATGACGTATATTGTTAAAAAGCCGAGTAATGATTATAACTTGGAGGACATTCCGAGTCGAATTCACCGGACGTTATAAGATATGAATAAGGTAACGTAAAATAGTTAACGCTATGAACGCATAGTATTGACATTGAATAATCGTTCCGAGTATACAAAAGACTATATGACTTAGATGATAAAGAATGAATTACTGAGGTATGACATTTAGTTGCCAGAAAGCCATAAGGAATAAGAAATTTACTTAACGAACATTATAGTTTTAATGGTTCGGATAAGTTAAGATAAATTAGGTTGTGGTCCAATCATAAGCTTTGATGGTTGACATATGGGAGCTGGGCTAAACAATTCCTTCAGAGAGCGGAGGTATATACGAAACTGGCAACCGATCTAAGTCACTGTGAAAATAGTGTAGATGTGACGGGAACTTGTTTATTGGTTGTTTGTGGAAAACCATTCAGGGTACAATATGGACTACTAGCAGAGACACGATGTGTGATGAGTCCTAAGAGAGTTATAAGAAGAAAATAAGAATGTAAATCATCAAAGATGATGATCGTATGAGTTAAGACATCTTCATATGTCATGAAGCCGTAAACTAGTACAGAAAGTTAGTCGCGTAAATTTAGATTACAAGAACGCGAACCTTAAGAAGTAAAGTTAAGCAAACCAATGCGTAAAGTTAAGTATATGACTAATTGGTGTATTTGCTATTTCCTTATGTGCTATATAGGGATTGGAATAAGCAGTTTAGTGTAAACTATAAGTTGTAGCTGTGCGTAAGGCATGTTTCCTAACTTCATTCATATTCTAAATGAATGATAACTTCTTAAACTTCTCAGATGTTGAACTTGAGAAGTTTTGTCTATGTGCAAATGTTTGATATTTGTACAAGGTAGTAGAATGTATGAGGCCTTGTGCCATAATTTGAACACTTCGGTGTTTCTATGAGATGGATTGTTCTGTGATTGAACTGTTCAATATGAGAATGTTCTGTTTATACATGAACCGTTATTGTTAAGTGTGTGCTAATGATTCTAGCCAGACATGATGTGTATAAAAAAGGTAGAAGAATGAAATTATTTCAAAGTGAATGTGACGCCCCCAAAATTGGTATACATCACCTATTCTGACTCGCCAAATACATGGTACAGAATACAAATACAAACTTAATTATACAAACGTCATGTAATATACGACAAAACATAGCTGAGAGTTTAAACATGAATATTGCCTTCTAGACAATATCCACTCTCAAATAGAGTCCTCATTACATTTATTGTCACACTAGTTTATAGAATAGTGAAGACTACTAATACATCATCTCAGACCATCACTCTGTTCCCCGACTAGTCCCGGCTACGTTCTCATTTCCTGAAGAGAATAATGAAAGAAAAAGTGTGAGCTCAACTAGCCCAGTAAAAAATATTATGACTAAGATAATGCAGAATAAATTATCATTAGTCTTCAACAATGTTAAATTGATAAAATATAATAGACATCAAGTTTAACTGCAGCAGAATAAACAATCCATTAGAAGTGTCAAATAGAGCATGATATCTACTATCTTCTATGATTTAAAATGTTTTCATCAATTTTTATCGCTGAGACTCGGCTTAATAAATAAACCACATCATTGAGTCATCCCCGCACTACGGGCCAAGGATATTCATTAAATCATCAATGATCATGACTATACCGAATAATCCCCGGTCATAATCATACCAAAAACTGTCCATCAATGCACTACAGGCCACTTAGGACTTTTACCACATCATTTATAACATTACAGGTCATGATTATACCGAATAATCCCTGGTCATAATCATACCAAGTTCATCTATGCACGTAAGCCAAAGATGATTTTCATCACAATATAAGCATTAGGATGATGACAATGACATAATAATTCAATAAAACAAGTTCAAGAATAAATTTTAATGATTTATAAGTTAATTTATCCTGAACTCAATAATGTCCAAATTATCAATATGATACTGCTTTGTGGAGTAAAATTCAAGAATGCTCAGAAGAATATTTTTGTGAAAAGATACTGGATGAAGCGCAAATATCCAGGATATTCTACTAATTTTATGGAGTATAGAAGCCAAAACTTTAACCAGCTGAGTAAAATAGAATATATGAAACTGCAAATGGATTTTTTGCCTGCCATGCGGTAATCCACGTAGACAGATCATTTCCACAATTTAATAAGGAATGAATACGAAGGATCATTCACCATGCATGCAGTAATCCACATAGGCAGAGTTATTCCAACGGGATAATAAAGAATGGAATAATGAAAGAATTCACCAAAGCGTGCATAATCCATCAGCATGTATGTATATTATTCCAACGTAATAATAAATAATGGAACCAGTCGTACGTAGCAACAAAGACGCATGGATATTCCAATGAATAATAAAGAATAGAACCAGGTCATGCGTAATCCACACAGACAGGATATTCCAACAGAATAATAAAGAATGGAATAATAATAGAATTCACCAGGCATGCGATAGACCGCACAGACAGGTTATTCCAATAGAATAATAAAGAATGGAATAACAGAAGAATTTCACCATGTATGCGGTACTTCGCATAGACAGGTTATTCCAACATAATAATAAAGAATAGAATAACAGCTCTTACGAGTATTGAAAGAAAATATTTCTCTTCATAAATACGAAAGAATAATACCCCTTACCTTAGAAAGAAGAGTATTCCGACTGGTAGGGTGAGAACTTAATCTGTTTTCTACGCTCAAAGCTTTCTTAAACTCTAAAGAAATACGCTCACGATTATAAAAGAAGAATTCTCTGAACTTCTGATGTGATTTTCAATTCTAACTAAGCATCCTATTTATAGGAGAATGGAAAGGATACTATGCAATAAAATATAAAATATTCTATTTATAAATATATATATATATATATATATATATATTATTTAAAATCTAATAAAACAAATAACTTTATAAAAGTATTCTATTTTATATAAAAAGATTTTACTATGCAAACACTATGCATAATAAAATATAATATATTTTATTTATAATCTAATAAAACAAATAACTTTATAAAAGTATTACATTTTATATAAAAAGATTTTACTATCTGCAAACACTATATCAGCACTTATGATAATAAAATATATTATATTCTATTTATAATCAAATAAAACAAAACTTTATAAAAAGTATTCTGTTTTATATATAAAAAGTTTTCTGTTTTATTATATTTACAATAATAATAAAAAAAAATTCATCATCATTATTATAATTTACACTATTAATCGACCAGGTCGTTCCCAAGAAAGAGGGGGTTTTCTAATAAGGATTTCTCCCTATTAGAGCGCAATTAGGTGACCAAACCTTTCCTTGACAGAACTTCTGGACATCGTTAATATTGCAAATAATAATATTAATAACTTTATTATCTCAATTATTGATTTAATAATATATAAAATATCGACAATAATTGAATCAAATAACGTGAGATACTATGCAATAATTACTGTAGCAATAATTGAACAAAAGTGAGTGACTTCTCACGTAAGCATCAATAATCAATACCGTGTGGTACTATGTAACCACGCGTATTACTGTACTTTTAACACCAGGTGTTTTAACAGTTAACGGTAAAACTTTCGCCGTTATTTTTATAAAAAATATTTTTGTCGGTTTCTCAATTCGAAAATAATTCCGTTGTGGGGTCCACCAATGATTGTGCCGTCGTACGAATATTCACTGTTAAAACGAATATTCCCCGACCAATCGAATATTATATAACAACTTGCGTACTTTGTAAAATTTATAAATATTACCCACAACTATAACATTATATCAAATTCACTCCATAAAAAAATGATATTTATAGAAAATTCATTTTTATTCCTAAAAGTTGGGGTCTTACAACCTCCCCTTCTTATGAAATTTTGCCCTCAAAATTAGGGTACGTACCTGGTATGTCGAAGAGGTAAGGATACCTTGATTTCATTTCAGATTCTAACTCCCAGGTCATTTCCTCAACATCGTGGTTTCTCCACAAAACTTTGACTTGAGGTATAACCTTGGAGCGTAAAATATGTTCCTTCTTATCCAAGATTTGAACAGGAACCTCTTCATACGTTAAATCTTCCGCTATTTCTTCCGGTTCTAACTCAATAATGTGGTTCAGGTCTTCCACATATTTACGTAACATGGATATGTGAAAAACGTTATGAACACGAGACATACTTGGTGGTAAAACAAGTCTATAGGCCATAGTTCCTACTCGATCGAGGATTAAAAATGGGCCAATGAATCCAGGATTGAGCTTTCCTCTCTTTCCAAATCCCGTAACTCCTTTCCATGGAGCAACACGTAACAACACATGATCTCCAATATCGAATTCCACGTCCTTTCGATGAAGATCAGCATAACTCTTTTGTCGATCTTGTGAGGTTTTTATACGTTGCCGGATCATTTGAATCTTTTCTGTAGTCATACGTACCAACTCCTGTCCCAACAATGTTGCTTCACCCACCTCATCCCAGCATATTGGAGAACAACACTTTCTTCCATACAACGCTTCGAATGGAGCCATGTCAATACTTGCTTGATAGTTGTTGTTGTAGGAAAACTCCACCTACGGTAAGAACTTATCCCAACTTCCCTTGAAGTCAAGGACATAGAGTCTTAATAAATCTTCAAGAGTTTGAATAGTCCTCTCTGATTGTCCGTCCATCTAAGGATGATATGCCGAACTAAATCGTAAATCCATGCCCATAGCTTTTTGCAAACTAACCCAAAATCTTGAAGTGAATCTTGGGTCTCAATCAGAAACTATGGATACTGGCATACCATGCAATCTTACAACCTCGTTTATATATATACGAGCAAGACGTTCAAGTGTATAAGTTTCTCGTATAGGTAAGAAGTGAGCAGACTTGGTCAATCTATCAACAATGACCCAAATTGCATCTATGCCTTGAGAAACCTCGGGAAGACCAGTAATGAAATCCATGGTAATGTGCTCCCACTTCCATTCTAGAATTTCAAGTGGTTACAATGGACCTTTTGGTACTTGATGCTCTGCCTTGACTCGTTGACAAGTTAGACACCTTGAGATAAACAACGTTATCTCTCTCTTCATGTTGCTCCACTAAAATGTATGACGAAGATCACGATACATTTTGGTACTCCCAATATGGATTGCAAACAGTGTGTTGTGCGCCTTCATCATGATTTTATACTATAAATCAGGGTCGTTAGGAATATAAAGTCTGGATTTGACTCAAAGTATTCCTTCTTCATCGATTCTTGCTTTCGGTATAGCACCTTCTTGCACTTTCTTCCTCATACGCATCAGCTCTAAGTCTGTAGCTTGAGCTACTTTAACTTTATCAATTAAAGTTGGTTCTACTCATATATTCGCCATCATCACATGGGTCTCTGGAGTCTTTAACTCTATCTCCATCCTTTGCAAGTCACACAAAATGGGCCTTTGCATTGACAATATCGCACTCGTACCCGCATATGATCTTTTACTCAATGCGTCAGCTACCATGTTCGCTTTTCCAGGATGGTATTGGATGGTATGATCATAATCTTTCAATAGTTCAAGTCAACATCGTTGTTGCATGTTGAGTTCCTTTTGAGTGAAGAAATATTTGAGGCTTTTATGATCCGTAAAGATCTCCACTTTCTCCCCATACAAGTAATGCCTCCAAATTTTAAGTGCGAAGACAACAGCTGCTA
Source organism: Panax quinquefolius (assembly GCA_020205615.1). Taxonomy (NCBI): domain Eukaryota; kingdom Viridiplantae; phylum Streptophyta; class Magnoliopsida; order Apiales; family Araliaceae; genus Panax; species Panax quinquefolius. The sequence goes on along the minus strand of CM035168.1, from coordinate 53,719,567 downwards.
ACTCTAGATCATGAGTAGGATAATTCCTCTCATATTCTTTGAGTTTCCGAGAGGCATAGGCTATGACTTTCCCATGTTGCATGAGAACATATCCTAACCCTTTGCCCGAAGCATCACTGTAGATGACAAATCCCTCCGAGCCAGATGGTATTATCAGAACAGGTGCTGAAATGAGTCTCCTCTTGAGTTCATGAAAACTCTTCTCACATTCCTTGCTCCAACTGAATTTTGTATCTTTTCGAGTCAGCTGAGTTAGTGGAGTAGCGATTCGATAAAATCCTTCCACGAATCTCTGATAATAACCAGCTAAACCGAGAAAGCTATGTACTTCGGTCACTGATTTAGGTTTCTCCCAGCTTTGAATTACTTTAATCTTTGCCGGGTCAACATATATTCCATGACTTGATACTACGTGCCCAAGGAATGCTACTTCCTTAAGCCAGAATTCGCATTTCTTTAACTTGGCATAAAGCTTATTTTCACGAAGCTTTTGGAGTATCAGCCTCAAGTGTTACTCATGATCATCACAGCTTTTGGAATATATGAGGATGTCATCAATAAAGATGACCACAAAGTGATCCAAATATTCCTTGAATACTCGGTTCATCATATCCATGAAGGCAGCAGGAGCATTAGTCAATCCAAAAGACATGACTAGGAATTCATAATGGTCGTACCGAGTTCAAAAAGCCGTCTTTGGAATGTCATCAGTTATAATATTCAATTGGTGATACTGGAACGAAGATCAATCTTTGAAAAGAATTTGGCTCCTTGCAACTGGTCAAACAGGTCATCAATGCGAGGCAACGGGTACCTATTTTTGATGGTGACATGATTCAACTCCCGATAATCAATACAAAGTCATATACTTCCATCTTTCTTCTTTACGAATAGAACAAGAGCACCCCAAGGAGATGTACTAGGACAAATTAAACCAATGTCTAACAATTCCTGTAGTTGGGTTTTTAACTCCTGAAGTTCAATTGGAGCCATTCGATATGGGGCTTTGGAAATGGGTTTTGTACCGGGTTCAAGGTCGATACAAAATTCAATTTCACGCTCTAGGGGTAGGCCAGAAAGTTCTTCAGGGAATACGTCAGGAAATTTATTAATAATAGAAATATAATTCAAAACTGACGTATTTTTGTTTAGATCCGTGAGATGAGCTAAGAAAGCTTGACATCCGTTTTTTAATAAACGAATAGCTTTATGGCTTGAGATAACTGTGATTGATTTTAATGGTTTGGTTGCTTGAATTCGCATAATAGATTGGTTAGGAATATGAAAGCTAACAACCTTACGAAAATAATCAATTTTTGCATGATGAGTAGTTAACCAATCAATCCCTAGAATCACATTAAATGCAAGTATATTCAAAGAAATAAGATCGACAGATAACGTGCAGTTACCGATTTGAATCAAACAAGACTTATAAACCATGGATGTAATGAAGGTTTCTCCCAACGGAGTTTCAACAGATAAGTCAAAGTCTAATTTCTCTGAAGTCAAATTTAAATGTTGAGTGCAAGTAGGAGAAATAAAGGAATGGGTAGAACCGGTATTAAATAAAGTATAAACTTTGCTAGAGTTTATGATTAGCTTACTCGTGATCACCTCGTTCGGATTCCTCGCTTTTTGGGAGGTTACGACAAACGTTCTCCCTTGAACTACCAGTTTTGTCTTGTCTAGGACACCCTTGGATGCCTCCATCCCAGCTGGACTTGACTTTGGTGAACGACAAAATTGGGCTAGGTGCCCTTCTTTTCCACAATTGTTACATGCTTTGGACTGCATCGTGCAGTTTGGACTTATGTGTTCTTCCCCTCCACATTTGTAACATACGACTGACGGTCATTCTCCTTCCTTAACAACAGGTGCTGGTGCTGACGTCTTTCCATCATTATTGAATCTCTTCTTCTTAAAATGTCCACTCTTATTGTCATGGCCATGATTACCACCGAAGTGATTACCATTTATGGCATGTTGATTCCCTCAACGTTTGTTGTCACCGCTTCGATGACTGCTACCACTGGTATTATCGACTTGCCGGCTGCTCTCTCTTGGTTGGGTTGACTCATTATCGGGCTCCAATAACTGAGCCCTATTCACAACATCTGAATACAAACACAGTTTATGAGAGATAAGGTATTGACGTATCTCGGGTTTCAAACCTCTTAGAAACATCCGTGTCATTCTCTCCTCATTATCAACCAAGTGGGACGTAAACCGAGATAACTCGGCAAACTTGGCTTCGTACTACGCCACGGTCATATTGTTTTGCTCAAGCTTGATGAACTCTACCTCCTTCATGTGACGAATACTTTCAGGAAAGTACTTGTCATTGAACAGCTCTTGGAACTTCTCCCAAGACATCTTCAGTGCGGCAGGTTGAGTACGCTTTTGATTCCACACCAAGAATCCTCTGCTGCATAAAATGAATATGGCAAAGGGAACTTTTACTCCTCGGAGCATCCCAAGACAACAAATATCTTGTTGATCTGATTTATCCACGTCTCTGCCTTAAGTGGTTTTGGTTCTCCAAAAAACTCCGGTGGTCCCAGCTCCTTGAACTGCTTAGCAGTGACCGTCCGAGAGTTATCGGTGTTTCCATCTGCATTTTGGATAGGAGCCACCTTCGCCTGATGTTGCATGAATTGCATAAAACCTCTGAACATCCCATCGTTCATCATTTGATCGTTGTTGTTTACCTGAGGATTATTGTCTTCCTGTTGCACATTATCCTGGGTATTAATCTGTGGTAACTCAACGGTCTCATGTGCTTCATTTCTTATCTCAGCATTTTTGGATGCCATTTTCAAATACTGTCACAAAACATGGGTTAATTATCATATCAAATATTATCCCTATACTCTGACCGACCAATTAAATACCAAATAAACTTAGGTAGGTCATACTAGCAATGGAATTCCCCGTCTCTCCCCTCCTAGTTCTTGTCTCACATCTCAGCAAGGGATCATATCCCTAAGCTTTGATACCAACTGTGACGCCCCCAAAATAGGTATACATCACCTATTCTGACTCGCCAAATACATGGTACAGAATACAAATACAAACTTAATTATACAAACGTCGTAATAATATCACGACAAAACATAGTGAGAGTTTAAATGCAGGGAATATTGCCTTCTGCATAATATCCACTCTCAAATAGAGTCTTCATTACATTTATTGTCACACTATTTTATAGAATAGTGAGGACTACTAATACACCATCTCAGACCATCACTCCGTTCCCCGACTAGTCCCGGCTACGTTCTCATTTCCTGAAGAGAACAATGAAAGCAAAACGGTGAGCTCCACTAGCCTAGTAAGAAATATTATGACTAAGATAATGCAGAATAAATTATCATTAGTCTTCAATAATGTTAAACTGATAAAATACAATAGACATCAAGTTTAACTGCAGCGGAATAAGCAATCCATTAGAAGAGTCAAGTAGAGCATGATATCTACTATCTTCTATGATTTAAAATGTTTTCATCAATTTTTATCGCTGAGACTCAGCTTAATAAATAAACCACATCATCGAGTCATCCCTACACTACGGGCCAAGGATATTCATTAAATCATCAATGGTCATGACTATACCGAATAATCCCTGGTCATAATCATACCAAAAATTGTCCATCAATGCACTACAGGCCACTGAGGACTTTTACCACATCATTTATAATATTACAGGTCAAGATTATACCGAATAATCCCTGGTCATAATCATACCAAGTCCATCTATACACGTAAGCCAAAGATAACTTTCATCATAATATAAGCATGAGGATGATGACAATGACCTAATAATTCAATAAAACAAGTTCAAGAATAAATTTTAAAGATTTATAAGTTAATTTATCCTGAACTCAATAATGTCTAAATTGTCAACATGATACTGCTTTGTGGAGTAAAATTCAAGAATGCTCAAAAGAATATTTCCATGAAAAGATATTGGATGAAGCGCAAATATCCAGGATATTCTACTAATTTTAAGGAGTATAGAAGCCAAAACTTTAACCAACTGAGTATAATAGAATATATGAAACTACAAATGGATTTTTTGCCCGCCATGCGGTAATCCACGTAGACAGATCATTTCCACAATTTAATAAGTAATGAATACGAAGGATCATTAACCATGCACGCAAAGATAATCCACATGAGCGAGGTTATTCCAACCGAATAAAAAGAATAGAATAATGAAAGAATTCACGAAGCGCATGCGTAATCCGCATGCATGAAAGTTATTCCAATGAATAATAAATAATGGAACCAGGTCATGCGTAAACCGCATAGACAGGATATTCCAATAGAACAATAAAGAATGGAACCAGGTCATGCGTAATCCGCACAGACAGGATATTCCAACAAAATAATAAAGATTGGAACTAGGTCATGCATAATCCACACAGGCATGATATTCCAATAGAATAATAAAGAATAGAATAACAATAGAATTCACCAGGCATGCGATAGACCGCACAGATAGGTTATTCCAACAGAGTAATAAGGAATGGAATAACAGAAGAATTTTCCCATGTATGCGGTACTTCGCATAGACAGGTTATTCCAACATAATAATAAAGAATGGAATAACAGCTCTTACGAGTATTGGAAGAAAATAATTCTTTTCATGAATACGAAAGAATAATACCCCTTACCTTAGAAAGAAGAGTATTCCGACTGGTAGGGCGAGGATATTCTTGAAGAAAACTTATACTGTTTTGTACGCTCAAAGCTTTCTTAAACTCTAAAGAAATACGCTCAAGATTATAGAAGAAGAATTGTCTGAACTTCTGGTGTGATTTTCAATTCTAACTAAGCATCCTATTTATAGGAGAATGGAAAGGATACTATGCAATAAAATATAATATATTCTATATATATATATATATATATCTTTTATTTAAAATCTAATAAAACAAATAACTTTATAAAAGTATTCTATTTTATATAAAAAAGATTTTACTATGCAAACACTATGCAAAAACACTATGCATAATAAAATATAAAATATTTTATTTATAATCTAATAAAACAAATAATTTTATAAAAGTATTCTGCTTTTATTTAAAAAGATTTTACTACGCAGTACTATGCAAAACATTATGCATAATAAACTATATTATATTCTATTTATAATCAAATAAAACAAAATTTAATAAAAAGTATTCTATTTTATATATAAAAGTTATCTTTTATTTATATTTATAATAATAATAATAAAAATTTATCATCATTATTATAATTCACACTATTAATCGACCAATTGTTCGCTCCTGTGAAAGAGGGGCTTTCCAATAAGGATTTCTCCTATATAGCGCGCAAATTAGGTGACCAAACCTCTCCTTGATGTAACTTCTAGACATCGTTAATATTGCAAATAATAATATTAATAACTTTGTTATCTCAATTATTAATTTAGTAATATATAAAATATCGACAATAATTGAATCAAATAACGTGAGATACTATGCACACAATTCTTCAGAGTAGCAATAAAGAGTGACTTCTCACGTAAACATCAATAATCAATACCGTAGCTACTACGCAACCACGCGATATTATCGCATTTTTTTAACACCGGGTGTTTCAACAGCTTAATCAGTAAAACTTCCGCCGTTATTTTTATAAAAAATATTTTTGTCGCTTTCTCAATCCGATAATAATTTTGTTGTGGGGTCCACTAATGATTGTCTTGCATTTAACTATTCCCTTTAAAAACAAATATTCCCCGACCAATCGAATATTACATAACAACTTGCGTACTTTGTAAAATTTATAAATATTACCCACAACTATAACATTATATCAAATTACTCCATAAAAAATGATATTTATAGAAAATTCATTTTTATTCCTAAAAGTTGGGGTCTTACAATGAATGTGACTAATGTTTTAAAATGATTGGAATCAGGATTATTCCTATTATTCAAGCAGCTTCATAACCTTTATTCAGTTATTGAAGTCTTAAAAGAATGTTTAAATTCTCGAGGTTGTTTATTTAACTGCTATGACTTGCTGAGCAATTGAATGCTCACACTTGCTTTAAATAAAAACATTTTCAGCGAACGATGTTAGAAAGAACTTAAGGATCCCGTAAAGATCAAGCTGATCGGTATCCAGACGAAGTGCCAATCAATATATGAATGAGAGTGAAGATCAAGCCAAGACTTGTAATGTAGAATAGTTTAATTGAACTATAGATTAGTTTAATGAACTGTTATGTATCTTTGGTGGCGGATAAAAGTCACTCTTGTAAGATGTAAAGAATAATGTAATTATCATTATTTGTAATGAACGAGGTTATAAGGTATTAGAACCTGGGATTTGAGAATGTATGTTGTTATATTTAGCTATATAATGATGTATGTTTGGAAAGAAGTGGGATCGTGACGTACGAAAGTGAAAATAGACCGAATTTTGGGGCATTACAAAGTGTTATTAGAGCTGATAGGTTATATACCTTAGGTATGAGTACTTAAGGCTATAATCGTAGAAAAAAGGATAAGAAGATCATTGAGTTAAACGATTAAGGAAGAAGATCACCACGTGATCATATTAGATCGTAATAACGGATGTTCTGTTAAACGATGGATGATTTATAGCTAATGCTATAAATGAATGGTACTACGAAGTAGTATGAGAAGAAGAACTCAGATTGAGTTGTAAAGGATATCATACGAATTAAAGAAAATTTGTATTAAGTAAAGAGAAAGTTAGAAGTTGTAAGATTGCAATTGAGGACTCAGGTGATAGCTAAGTTGTATGAACCTTTGTTATGGGCAGAGGTTTGTGCCTTGGTGTAACAACCACTCAGTTTATTACAGTGATAGTCATTGAAATAGTAATGTCACGCTATCAATATGTATATGGCGAGAAGGTGAATCTTTTTTCATGTATATACTTGATAGGTAGAGAATGATAAGATAGGTGCGAGTTCTTGAAACTCATACTTATGAAAAGTTTATGACTCATAGTTATATGCTATGTTTCTGAGCCCTAAGCATATGGATAGTCTTTGATTTGTTCTTAGATTAAATATTGCGAAGATAAGTTCTTAAACACATATGGTTGTGGAAAGTTCTTAAACACATAAAGTGTGGTGAGTTGATGGACTATACTAAGGTATAGAAATGTTTAGACTGAAAATGAGTTATTTTTACTAGACTTAGCATTGAAGGTGCTAGAGAAGATTAAGTATTGTTGCAAGTAAGATAATGAAGGAAGATGGAGAAATAGGACATTCCAAGTCATCTAGCTATGCTAGATTTCGAAGTTTATTGAAATCGTGATTATGTGTGCGTATTTTGAAAATGAAAGAATTGGTTCAACTTTTGGAACCAATGGATTTTAAAAAGAACTATTCTTTATATGTCTATGCTAATTTTTTTGGCTAGACAGAAATTAATTTGAAATATTAAAATAAATTCTATATCATCAGTGCATTTGATGCAAGGATGGTAAAAAGATGGAGTTAATAACGCAATTGAACCTAGTGTTGGATGTGATCTTATAATCAACAACCCGCTATGGTATGATGTATAATGATGAAGTCATAAACTGACGAAGTCCTCAACGTACTATGAAAAGTACGGTATCCCGATGTCATAAAACATTATGATGTATTGCGAAAGAATTTAAAGAAGTAGTCGATGTCAATTGATTTGACTAGACGAATGTTTAAAGTTGATGTCCAATTTATTGGTATGGTCTAAGCTATTTGATTTGGCTAAGACAAATGGTATGTCATGTCATAAGAAAATTGAGTTTTCTTTGAAGAGTTATGCCGAACCAAATTATTTTGGTGAGGAATTTAATGATTAAGTCTGAGGTGAACATACCCTGAAATGGGGTTATACAATGGGTTGATCGCCTACGTATGGAAAAGGTAGTTTTCTTTCTTGGTGATTGTAAACTGACCGTGATAGAAGGGTTCATGTAAAATGCTATTAAACCTAGTAAGAGTTCATGGTTGATATGACCCCTCAACAAAAGTATGAAATGTTTTAAAGGAATCTTTATATTCTTATTTATTCCTTCGACTTCATGATTCTTGATAAGTTATGAAGGTTAGAGAATGTTTGAAAGATAAGAAATTCTTTGAAGAGAAGTTGAGAAGAAGAGTAAGCTAAAATTTCAAGGATGAAATTATGTGAAGAAGGGGTGAATGTGATAACCCGAGAGATTGAAAATATAGTTAGACGTGAGGTTTAACTAATGACAATTTTGTCAACAGATGATCCTTATAAAAAGGATGAATTAAGATTAAACCTTTGCTAAAGGTTGTAGGAATAAAGCACCCAGGTATGGGTGTGGTTTTAAAAATTCTGAGGACAATATTTTTATAAGGAGGGAAGAATGTGACAACCTAGAAAATCGGATTGTCCAGAATTTAAGATTTAAAGAATTAGTTATTAATAAAATTAATTTTTATTAATAATATTCTATTCTATGTGTTTATTAATGGTTCTATAACCTAGGATGATTATAATACGGGAGGATTCTAGCTTTGAGCTAGACTGAACGAGTAAGAATTTTCAAGACGAGAATAAAATTTTACCAGGAATAAAATATTTCTGAGGAAAAAGACGAAATAGGTACTATTCACCTGATGAAACCCTAAGGGTTAGGGTTTTAATAACCTAAGCCTTTTCGAGAGTTCAGTATGTCAAAATGACATTCCGTCGAAAGATTTGACGATAATATATCGTGAAAAGTTAAGTAAGTCGATAAAAGTTTTTCTCAAAAAACGTGCAGAAATCGGACGAAATAAAAATGACGAAAAGTACTGTTATGTACTTTTCATTTATTTAACTACGTTAGGGGAAAACGTGAAGGAAAATTCTTAACGTCAAAAAGTGTTTTTCAGTTTTTCGGAGACCCGAAGAATACGTAAAAGTTAATCGGTAAAGGAAAGACAAAATATCCAAAAATATTTGAATTCCAAGAATCGTAGTTTTTGAATTGTCAGACGAATTCCGCAAGACAGAAGCACGAAGCTTCCAGAAGAAGCTTCGTGAATAGTAAGGAGGTTAGTTAAGGAGGTGGGAATAGTAACCTTTAGGGCAAAATGACTATTTTACCCCTAGCTTTGGTTTTCTATAAAAGGAGAGCTTAAGCTCATTTGTTGGTTAATGAAAAATTCGCCAACACTTGAGAGAGAGAGAGAGAGAAGTTGGATGAGGAGGAAAAGGAAGAGGAAAAGCTAGCCCGAGAGCAAACTTTGTCCTACAGAAGAAGATTAAAGGAGAAAGGTAATCTAAAACCTAGTCTCTTATAAATTTTCTTTAAGTTTTCTATATGAAAAGCATAACTTAATGAGAATAGAAGTAAAGGATGTTAAGAATGATTCCATATGGTTGAAATCATGAGAAAACGAAGAAATAAGAATTAGAAGTTTAGTTTATAAATTTCTTAAGGAAGTATAAGTTTTGTAGTGAAGTTGAACAATCCGAATGAATCATATAAATGATTTAGTGAAATAAGTAAGGAATGGTGTTTTATAACACCTAATTCGAAGAAAAAGTGAAATCGTAATCAAAATATCGATTAAAAATGAAGAACAAACGAAGAACGTGAAGAACACGCGAAGAACGCGAAGAACGTTGTTGATGGAAAAATTTAAAACCATCATAGTATAATTTGTTATTGATAGACAAGTTTAAAACCATCGTGTATAAGTTAGTTTCTTATTGCTTGGTTAGGAATGATAGAAACGTTCATGAAGAATGGATTAAAACTTAGCTATTATGGCAAAAATTTTATAAAAGACAAACGAGAATTAAAAAGTATATAAATGAACCCGAACGTGTAGGGTTTCATAAGAATGTAAAAGAACATAGAGAACATGAGTCGTGGACTCAAGAACAAATGAGTTTTGTGTTCGGATGACCGAATTACGAACGTACGAATGAAGAGCGTTAAGAGCGTAAATGATCTAATGAGGGAATTTAAGCCAATCAAATTGCATGTTACCGGATTTAGAATAAATTTCTATCCGAGGGAAGTTGAAGTACATAAGATAAGGAAGAGAATGGCTTTGGAATGACCTCGTTCCAAGTTATAACGAATAAGTTATGAGATTGTGAAGTAAGCATCTCAAAGCAGTGCAACACTTAGAAAAAAATTTCTATGTTTTAAGCTTGGCGCTGCAGCGCCATCCATGCCTTAGGAGGCGGTGCCACAGTGCCAGCTCGGGCAATCAGCTACTGCTGAGTGGCACTGCAACTCGAGAAGAAAGAGGGGGATCGGCGCCGCAGCGCCGGTGCAGGGTAAAGCCTAGAGAAGAGCTTTTAACTGCTCAACTCTTGGGGAAAGTGTAAGGGAAGATAAAGAACATATTATTCACCTAAAGTAACACTTAATCAAGTGACTTAAACCTTTAGTAAAGGTTGAGCGGTAAGATTGAACAGGATTAAAAGACAATAAATGTGAACGCAACGCTGTTGCGATGAACGATCGACCTTAGCATACAACGAATGGTATAGCTTCGACATTAAGAAGGAATGATGAACGTGGGGTTCATGTAATGGATAACGAATGAGAGTGATTAAAACCTTGGTTGAAGGTTGAATAGAATTAAGAGACGAGTAACGTGAACGTTAAATACGTAAACGATCCTCGTGAATCGTATTCGCGTCGGGCGAACGTTCTAAGTATACACTGGGTGTATGACTTAGACGTTAACGAAAGTAGTAATTAAGATATGAACTATCAAGAAAGCCATAATGAATGGTATCAAGATTAATGAAAGCCAAATGTGATTCGAATAGAGAATGTTAGAAGGAAATGTAATCGTTAAACACTTTAATAGACGTGAGGGTTGAGTGCGCGTGAATATTAAATGGGCAAAACCTACACCCCGTGTATGGTTTGATCGTAAGATAATGAAGAATGATGATTAAACCTGTGAACGGTGAAGAACTGAATTAAAGATAATGATGTAAATCGTTATAAATCCGAGTAATGATTATAACTTGGAGGACGTTCCGAGTCGAATGCACTAGACGTTATAAGATATGAATAACGTAACGTAAAATGGTTAACGCTATGAACGCATAGTATTGACATTGAATAATCATTCCGAGTATACAAAAGGCAGTATAACTTAGACGATAAAGAGTGAATCCTGAGGTATGGCATTTAGTTGCCAGAAAGCTATAAGGAATAAGAAATTGACTTAACGAACATTATAGTTTTAGTGGTTCGGATAAGTTAAGATAAGTTAGGTTGTGGTGTAATCGTAATCTTTGATGGTTGACATATGGGAGCTAGGCTAAACAATTCCTTCAGAGAGCGGAGGTATATACGAAACTGGCAACCGATCTAACTCACTGTGAAAATAGTGTAGATGAGACGGGAACTTTTTTGTTGGTTGTTTGTGGGAAACCACTCAGAGTACCATATGTACTACTAGTAGAGACACGATGTGTGCTGAGTCCTAGGAGAGTTATAAGAAGAAGATAAGAATGTAAATCATAAAAGATGATGATCGTATGAGTTAAGACATCTCCATATGTCATGTAGCTGTAAACCGGTAAAGAAAGTTTGTCGCATAAATTTAGATTACAAGAACGCAAACCTTAAGAAGTAAAGTTAAGTAAACCAATGCGTAAAGTCAACTATATGAGTAATTGGTGTATGTGATATTTCCTTATGTGCTATATAGAAATTAGAATAAGCAGTTCATCGTAAACTATAAGCTGTTGCTGTGCGTAAGGCAAGTTTCCTAACTTCTTTCATATTCTAAATGAATGATAGTTTCTTAAACTTCTCAGATGTTGAACTTGAGAAGTTTTGTCTATGTACAAATGAGTGATATTTATACAAGGTGGTAGAATGTATAAGGCCTTGTGCTACAATTTGAACACTTCGGTGTTTTTATAAAATGGACTGTTCTGTGATTGAACTGTTCAATATGAGAATGTTTTGTTTATACGTGAACTGTCATTGTTAAGTTTGTGCTAATGATTCTAGCCAGACAGGATGTGTATGAAAAAGGTAGAAGAATGAAAGTATATCAAAGTGAATGTGACTAATGTTTTAAAATGATAGGAATTAGGATTATTCCTATTATTGAAGCTGCTTCATAACCTTTGTTCAGTTATTGAAGTCTTAAAAGAATGTTTAAATTTTTGAGGTTGTTTATTCAACTGCTATGACTTGCTGAGCAATTGAATGCTCATACTTGCTTTAAATAAAAATATTTTCAGTGAACGATGTTAGAAAGAACTTTAGGATCTCATAAAGATCAAGCTGATCGGTATCAAGACGAAGTGTCATTCAATATATGAATGAGCGTGAAGATCAAGCCAAGACTTGTAATGTAGAATAGTTTAATTGAACTATAGATTAGTTTAATGAACTGTTATGTATCCTTGGTGGCGGATAAAAGTCACTCTTGTAAGATGTAAAGAATAATGTAATTATCATTATTTGTAATGAACGAGGTTATAAGGTATTAGAACCTGGGATTTGAGAATGTATGTTGTTATATTTATCTATATAATGATGTATGTTTGGAAAGAAGTGGGATTGTGATGTACAGAATCCGGGTGTGAAAATAGACTGAATTTCGGGGCGTTACAATTTCACACATCTAGTGTATGTTTTTAATTACTCAACATTTATAGTTTTTGTTATTGTTAACGCCAAATTTTGTACACCTGACAAAATTATCAAAACAGCAAGCTAAAACTGCGCTAACAGTTGATGGAGTAGTTGATTGTATTATTGTGAATCAAACTCCCAAAATACACATAGATAAATATACACACATCATTGTAAGAGATTTAAAATATGGACACAAGAATTTACGTGGTAACCCAATTGAAAAAAATCCTTAGAGATAGATTAGAAATCTATTAAAATAATATGGAGAGTACAAATTACTTTTTTTGTGTCATATGTTATTGTGTTATGTATCTCCTAAACCCTTGCTAATTGTTGTAGTTATACTTGTCATGTCCACGAGAATCCAATTAGGAGTAGGAGTCCTTTTTAGAATTACATTATAACTGTAATTAATGACTGATCGATTCCTTCCCAAATTAGATCTTCTTATCCCACCAAATAAGTAAACACAATCTTACTTTAATAAGGACTCTCCCATTGTTAAAATAAATATATATGATGGGTCAACACCAAATCTAGTCCATTAATAAAAATTGGGCTACACCTTAGATATACCCAAATAATCACACCCCAACATTGCCCCCGGTCTCTTATTTATAAGTAACTTAAAATAAGAGAGCATACAAATTTATACCAACAAAAAATCCATATCTACAGAAGACGAACTATCACTCCCGAACTCCATACGCCGAATAAAATTTTTTGGCTCCCAATATCGCCGCCTCACTCCTCTTGTTCACTTCTAAGATAGATAAACAATTGCCCTTATTACTACCAAAGATATAAAGAACCAACCTTATCACTACCGAAGATATAAAGAACCAACCTTATACCAACTGAACCAATCTTATCACTACTGAAGATATAAAGAACCAACCCGTAGACACTCGAAATTTTGCATTCCTGTTACTAACCTTGCAGGAGGGTAAAATCATCTTTCAGAGATAACCCTGGAAGTCAAATCAGCTCAATTTTAGAGACAACCCCGGGATACTCAGTTTTCCATCTTTGAGATAACCCCAAGATACTCAGTACCAGTCCTGGAGACAACCTTGGGAGATTCAGTTCCAACCTCGGACACAACCCTGAGGAATGCAGTTTCAATTTCAGAGATAACCCCATAAAAGTCCGTTCTAAATTCACAGGAGTCCGTTCCAACCTTGGAGATAACCCTGAGGCACTCAGTTCCAGCCCTGGAGATAACCCCGAGAGGTCAGGCACACCTCAGAGACAACCCTGAGGACATTCAGTACCAACAACAACCCAATCTCAGAGATAACCCTGAGCAACGATTGCTAAATCAGCCTAGAGCCAGAGATAACCCTAGTGAGGGGCAAAATCATCATTTTGACACCTCAATCCCACATTCACGACATCTTAACATCATTTCATACCACATTCTACACAGAAGTGTTCCAGAAGAATAATAGCTCAAATCCCGAGTGACTACCACACAAGACAGTACACTGAATATAATTTGAAGACTTGAAGATCTGGTCATGGACCCATCTTCCGGGCTTCGTACAACCTCTTATCCCATGTCATTGTGTAACTCTCGACAACAACATTTCAAAAAGGTATTATATGCCTCAATCAGATGCCCGAATTGAAAGTTATGAACGTTTAAGCGGACAATGCGTTGCATGCGTGCACGTACTTCGAAAAGATGAGGTCCATGGAGTCCGGGGCACCCTGGGTAGCCGCAGGTGGACCTTCGGCTGCCATAGGTAGACCTGCGACTCCCTCTTCTATAAATAGAGGGTTTGGAGTGGCCATTTTAAGAAGAGAAAAGGCTAGGAAACCCTGTCCATTTTACTTTGTACACACTTTAAATTAAGTGCTTTCTTTTTCCAAACACATGTGAGCTTGTGTTTTGCTATATTTTACCGGTGAAAATTGAGTATTCATTCATTTAAAGAAATCTGAAGTCTTCTTGGTAGCCCACTGTAAGACATCTCAGAATTCTTTCAGCCTTTCTCCACTTATATCCACATATATTTATTCATGTTGAGAGTCGTGTTGTGTGCGTATGCCCGAATGGTCGATCCGCGACTTTTATTGCTTATATATATATATATATACATATATATATATATATATAACTGTTTATAGCTTTTGTACATATAGTATCATCATGTGAGCCTAGGAATCATGTGATCACAGATTCAGTTTCTGAATCTAGATTCGGTTCCCGTGATGGACATTTTCAGCTGCAGCCAACTTGTAAATTATTCGCGGTGTCTGAATTTCCTTAGATGGCTTTCATGCCCACAAAGAGTTCGGTGCTACTATGTATCTTATTTTCTCGAAGATGCTTCGCATCTCGATAATAATAAAAGTAATCAAATCAAACACTTAATAAAATGGAAGTATCAAAGGCCTCAATTACTATTGAGCACAAGGGTTTGAAAAACCTGCTTTACAAAACATCATTGCCATATATAATTAAAATTGAACTTTTATACAAAATTCAAACCCTTTGTATATAGGTGAAAATGAGGTATAGCACTGCTTCCAGATAATTGCACATTGACCTATACACACACATTCAGATAAAAGTTTAAATTGAAAAGTGGCGGTAAACGTGTCACCACGGAAGTCGGGGGGTGCCTAACACCTTCCCTCCGCTTAATCAAGCCCCCGGAACCTAACAAATCTCAGTTTCCTAGACCAATTTAGTAGGGTTACATCATTAGGTCTTTATACAAATCTTTTCTCGGTTGAGTTGGTGCAACCATTTAAAAATACCAACTGACGACGTTTACAGTCCAATCGTGGACATATACATGTTGGACCTTTTCAAACTTATTTTTTCAAATAAATCTCACCTAACACCAAAAGACAAGAACAAAAAGGGACAAATAAAATCCCGACATCGACAGGTGCCGACTCTGCTGGGGACATCATGTGACGCCCCCAAAATAGGTATACATCACCCATTCTGAGTTGTCAATACATGGTACAGAAACAACTACAACTTTATTATTTCAACATATAAACTGTGAGTTTAAATACAGATATTGCCATCTAGACAATATCCACACGCAAATAAATCCCCATCATAATTATTGATACATTATTTTACAAAAATGGTGAGGACTACTAAACAACTCTATCTAGAACCTTCATTCCATACCCCACTAGTACTAAGCTACATTCTCGCCTCCCGGAGAAGAAAAATGGAACAACAAGTAAAAGGGTGAGCTCAACTAGCCCAGTAAAGAATATTATGACTAAGATAATATACAACAAATTATCGTTAGTCTTCAACAGGGAAAAATATAATAGAATACAATAGACAACAAGTTTTAAATCAATATTCGCAGCGAAAATAATAATTCATTAGAAGAGTTAAGTAGAGAATGCAAACTACTATCTTCTATGTATGAATTTAAAAGTTCATCGTCTATCTTTTATCCCTGTAACATCAATCAATATACATCTGGAATCAAATATTCATCTTTGCACTATAGGCCAAAGATATTCATCAGAAATCATTCATCTTTGCACTACAGGCCAAAGATATTCAATAATATCATCATTTAAGACTGAGGATGATGAAACATATTTTTAAAGAAACGAATCCAGTGAAACAAAATGACAAGGATTAAGGATTAAGGATTAAGGATTAAGGATTCGTACTTTGTTTTATCCATGTCCAAAAATACCTCAAAAATAATCATAGTGGTGTAAAATTCAAGAATGATCAAAACATGGATACAATCAAAGCAAGTATCCACAATAGATATTTTGGGACAAAAAGGAAAATTTTCATTTTTCGATGAATAGTGTCGTATTCGTGAATAATGTCAGATATCGTGAATAGTCTTGCAGTATATGTGAACAAAGAATCTCAGGCACCAAAAGTTCCAAATTTGATAAAATTTCAGATCAATATTTCAAAGATAATGATATTGAAGAAATAATATCATTACGAGAAAAAAAATATCCCTTACCTCACAAAGACAAGATTTCTAGTTGAAACAGGATATAAAGGCTATGACTTGAACTTGCACCAGTATAGCAATACTCAAAATATAGTCAAAATACTCACAAGAATACGCTCGATAATATAGAGAGAGAAAACTTCAGTTTTTGGTGTGATTTTCAATTCTAACCTAAGCACCCTATTTATAGGAAAATGCTTAGAACACCAAAGTAGAAAATTTATTAAAATATTAATATATATATATATATATATATATATATATATATATATATATATATATATCTTCACGCACACCTTTGAATCTAAAATTCAGCAATTGAATACATGCCTCACACATGCAAAAAACGTTTGTTGTAAAAAAAAATATTTAAAACTTCAAAAATTAATTATTTTGGAGCTTCAGAACTTCAATAATTCATAATAAATAGCCCTTTTGTCAGAAAATTCGAATCGCGTGATTTTTTTATAGGAAATTCAATTCTCTACAACTTTTCAGAAGAAAGTTTTTCTAAATTCCAAATAGAAATTGACCGAAATTCACAAACCAAGGCGATTTTATTGTGCTATAATCAAATTTCAAATCAATAAATGGGGTCCACCGACATGTTTAACATGTTTTAAACATTTATTGCAACAAAAATACTCTTCCTCCTCGTATACTCATATATCCCACATTCGTTGTAAAAATATCACCATTATTATATTATTAAAATATAATAATATATTTAAATGAATTATTTTATCAGAAAAAGATAAAATTTCAATTTTCAACAATTGTCACATTAAAAATTTTCTCCATCTATATCCACATAAAATCAATATTTTTCTCATCATATGAATCAATAATTAATTATTCACAAATAATATTACAGAATCACAATATTGACAACCAGTCAGTTCCCAAGAAAGAGGGGGCTTTCCAATAAGAATTTCTCCTTACTGGCGCGCAATTAAAGTGACCAAACCTCTCCTTAGATAGAACTTTCTAGACATTGCCAATAATGTTATCTAATAATATTATTCAGATAATATGAATTATTGCTTCGATAATGAAAAATCTTGTGTAATGACAATTATTAAAACAATGACAATATAAAATATCAACGCAAGAATTATTAAATCAATAAAATCTTCGAATAAGAATTATCAAAACCATTATTGAGTAGTGCCTTCTTACGTAAGAATCAATAATTGGTGCAATACCGTGTCTACTTGTGTTTTAACCAATTTAGTATTTTAACAAAGATTAATTCTGTAATAACTACTGTAGTTATTTTTAAACAACTTATATTTGTCGTTTTCTTCATCCAATCGCTTTTCAGTTATGGGGCCCACAAAAGACTGGCTGCGTAATTTAATATTCCCCGACAATGAAGAATATTCCATGACCAAACGAATATTCCCCGACAACAATGAATATTTTATAACCACTTGCTTATTTTGAAATATCTACGTATTTTACCCAGAACTATCCACATTAATCAAATCAACCCTTAGTATTTTAAAATAATAAATAGAGAAAATTAATTTCATTAATAATAAGTTGGGGTCTTACAACCTCCCCTCCTTATGAAATTTCGTCCTCGAAATTGACGTACGTACCTGGTATTTCGAAAAGGTGAGGATACCTCGCTTTTATTTCCGTTTCCAATTCCCAGGTCATTTCCTCTATAACATGATTCCTCCACAAAACTTTAACTTGTGGTATGACCTTTGCACGTAGGACATGCTCCTTCATATCCAAGATCTTGACAGGTACCTCCTCATACGTTAAGTCTTCGGCTATCTCGTCCGGTTCTAACTCTATAACGTGATTCGGGTCTTTCACATATTTACGAAGTACAGATATGTGAAACACATTATGAACACGAGACATACTCGGAGGTAACGCGAGTCTATAGGCTACATTTCCTACTCGGTCAAGAATTTGAAATGGACCAATAAATCATGGATTGAGCTTTCCTCTCTTCCCAAATCTTGTAACTCCCTTCCATGGAGCAACTCGCAACAATACATGATCCCCTATACTAAATTCCACGTCCTTTCGATGAAGATCCGCATAACTCTTTTGTCGATCTTGTGCCATTTGTATACGTTGTCGAATCATTTGGATCTTTTCCGTAGTCATACGTACCAACTCGGGTCCCAACAATGTTGCTTCACCCACCTCGTCCCAACATACTGGAGAGCAACATTTTCGTCCATATAATGCTTCGAATGGAGCCACACCTATACTTGCCTGATAACTGTTGTTGTAGGAGAATTCCACCAATGGTAAATACTTATCCCAACCGCCTTTTGAAGTCTAGGACACGAGTCTTTATAGATCTTCAAGAGTTTGAATAGTCCTCTCGATTGTCCGTCCGTTTGAGGATGGTATGCCAAATAAATCAGAAATGCGCCCATAGCTTTTTTGCAAGCTAACCCAAAATCTTGAAGTGAATCTTGGGTCACGATCCAAACTATGGATACGAGGCATGCCATGCAACCTCATAATCTCATTCACGTACATACTAGCAAGACGTTCAAGGAATAAGTCTCCGTGATCGGCAAGAAATGAAGCGGACTTGGTTAATCTATCAACAATAACCCAAATAGCATTGATGCCTTGAGAAACCGTAGGAAGACCCGTAACGAAATCCATGGTAATGTGTTCCCACTTCCATTTCGGAATCTCAAGTGGTTGCAACGAACCCTTAGGTACTAGATGCTCCGCCTTTACACGTTGACAAGTTAAACACATTGAGATAAACTTTGCAATCTCTCTCTTCATATTGTTCCACCAAAATGTATGTCGAAGATCACGATACATTTCAGATTACTTCGGGATGGATTGCAAATGGTGTATTGTGTGCCTCCATCATAATCTTGTACTTCAAATCGTAGTCGTTAGGAACACAAAGTCTAGAGTGGACTCGAAGTATTCCTTCTTCATCAATTCTTGATTCCGGAATAGCTCCTTCTTGTACTTTCTTCTTCATACGCATCAGCTCCGGGTCTGTGGCTTGAGCAACCTTAACTTTTTCTATTAAAGTTGGCTCTATGCGTATACTTGACATCATCGCACTCATTCCTGCATATGATCTTCTACTCAACACGTCAGCTACCACGTTCGCTTTTCTAGGATGGTATTGAATAATGTGGTCGTAGTCTTTCAATAGCTCGAGCTAACGTCATTGCCGTATTGTTGAGTTCTTTTTTGAGTGAAGAAATATTTAAGGCTTTTATGGTCTGATATATCTCCACTTTCTCCCCATATAGATAGTGCCTCCATATCTTTAAGCGAAAACGATCACCGCTAACTCTAGATCATGAGTAGGATAATTCCTCTCATATTCTTTAAGTTGTCGCTAGGCATAGGCTATGACTTTCCCACGTTGCATGAGAACACATCCTAACCCTTTGCACTCAAGCATCATCAGAGATAACAAATCCATCCGAACCGGATGGTATTGTTAGAACAGTCTTAAAATAAGTCTCCTCTTAAGCTCTTGGAAACTCTTCTCGCATTCTTCGCTCCAAACGAATTTTGTATCCTTCCGAAGTTAGCTAGGTTAATGGAGTAGCAATTCGAGAAAACCCTTCCACGAATCTCCGATAATAACCACCACGCCTAAAAAGCTACGTACTTGATCCACCGACTTTGGTTGCTCCCAACTTTGTATTGCTTCAATCTTCACGGGATCAACAGATACTCCATGTTTCGACACCACGTGCCCAAGGAATGCTACTTCCTCAAGCCGAACTCGCATTTAAATCAATTTGGCATATAGTTGGTTTTCACGAATCCTTTGGAGTACCAGCTTCAAATGGTGCTCATGATCTTCACGGCTTTTGGAATATATGAGGATGTCATCAATAAAGACAACAACGAATTGATCCAAATATTCCTTGAATACTCGATTCATCATATCCATGAAAGCCGTAGGAGCATTAGTCAATCCGAAAGATATGACTAAGAATTCATAATGCCCGTACGGAGTTCTAATGGCAGTCTTTGGAATATCCTCTATTCTAATCTTCAACTGATGATATCCAGAACGAAGATCGATCTTTGAAAAAAATTGTGCCCCTTGCAACTGGTTAAACAAGTCATCAATACGAGGTAGAGGATACCTATTCTTGATGGTGACATGGTTCAATTCCCGATAGTCAATACAAAGTCGCATACTCCGTCTTTTTTCTTCTTTACGAATAAAAACAGGAGCACCCCAAGGAGATGTACTAGGACAAATGAAACCGATGTCCAACAATTCTTGTAGTTGGACCTTTAACTCCTGAAGTTCAATAGGAGCCATTCGATATGGGGTTTTAGAAATGGGTTTTGTACCGGGTTCAAGATCAATAAAGAATTCAACTTCACGTTACGGGGTAGGCCGGAAGTTCTTGAGAAATACATCGGAAAGTCAATAACAACAGAATATTATTCAAATTTGACGTGTCTTTATTCAAATCCATAACATGGGCTAAGAAAGCTTGACATCCGTTTTCAATAAACGAATAGCTTTATGATTAGATACTGACAGTGATTGATTTTAATGGTTTAGTTGCTTGAATTAAATAACAACAGGTTGGTTAGGAATATGAAAACTAACAACCTTACGAAAACAATCAATTTTGGTATGATGAGTAGTTAACCAATCAATCCCTAAAATCACATCAAAAGCAAGTATCTTTAAAGAGATAAGGTCAACGGTAAGGTGATGGTGCCAACTTGAATCAAACAAGATTTATAAACAAAGGATGTGATGAAAGTTTCTCCTAACGGAGTTTCCACAGATAGGTCAAAGTCTAATTTCTCTGGAGTCAAGTTTAAACGCGTTGAGCACAAGCGGAGAGATAAATGAATGGGTAGCATCGGTGATCAAGTAAGGTATAAACTTGAATAATTTATAAATAGCTTACCCGTGATCACCTCGTTTGGGTTCCTCGCATTTTGACGATCACAACAAACGCGATCTTCTAGGAACCGTTGACTTTGACTTTTTCTTTCCGGGATGATCTTTTGAGTCACCGTCCCCATTGAACTAGGTTTATTTCTAACCGTATAATCTCGAGCGATATGTCCTTCCTTTCCACAATTATAGCATACCTTGAACTTGCTGTGGGGCATTTTGGACCGATATGTCCCTCTTTCCTGCATTTATAGCATATAATGGGTGGTCGTTCTCCTCCTTAGAACCGATTCTTTCACTTAAGACCGCCGTCTTCACACATGGTCATTGTTAAATCTCCTCTTTTAAAATCTCCTCGACTCGCTTCTTCTATTTTCATGGCCATGATTACCACTAGAGTGGTTACCATTTTTGTTCATCTATTTCTTTCTCCGCTGGTTATCGTTATTCTGTTGACTGCTATCTCTGGTATGATCCTGGTTATGGTCCCTCGGTTGAACATACTCGTTATCTCGCTCTAACAATTGAGCCACAGTAACAACATCCTGAATAGAGAAAATTTATGAGAAATGAGATATTGTCGTATCTCGGGTTTCAAAACCTCTCGAAAACATCCGCGTCATCGTTCCTCATTCTCCACCAAATGAGGTGTAAACTCGATAACTCTACAAACTTTGCCTCGTCTTTGAGACACCGCCATGTTGTTTTGTTCTAATCGATGAACTCCACTTCCTTCATATAATGAACACTTTCGGAAAGTATTTGTCATTAAATAGTTTCAAACGTCTCCCAAGACATCTTTGAGTCTTGCGCCGGATGGAGTGCTTCTTCAGACTCTCCACCGAGTGTCTGCCTCGCCACGGAACATAAAGGTGGCGAATGGAACCTTCTGTTCTCCGTGCATCCCAAGACATCGAATATCTTGGTAATTTGCTTGACCCATGTTTCCGCCCATGATCGGATCTGGCTTTCCCTTAAATTCGTGGTCCCAACTCTTTGAACTACTTGGTTTGTGACAACTCGTGAATTGCTATCATTTCCCCTCACATATTTTGAACACGAGTCTCCCTCGTCGATTTTGCATGAACTGCAAAAAGCTTCTAAGCATCCCCTCGTTCATCATCTGCGCTTTCGGTGGTGTTGTTCACAAGAGGAACATTGCCACTGTTGCACGTTCTCCTCGTTGGTGAGTACAGCATCTCCACGGTCTCATTTCCATTGTTAATATTCTCACGACATTCTCAAATCACCGTCATAAAATAAGGGTTAATTAAGGAAATCAATATATCACATAATATCCCTATATACTTGACCAACTAACAAATAAGCTTAGGTAGGACACACTAGCGAAGGATTTACTCGTCTCTCCCTCCTAGTTCTATTCCCCGATCTCCGCCAAAGATCATATCCCTAAGCTCGATACCAACCGTGACGCCCCAAAATAGGTATACATCACCCATTCTCGAGTTGTCAATACATGATACGTAAACAACTACAACTTTATTATTTCAACATATAAATCTGTGAGTTTAAATACGAGATATTGCCATCTGACAATATCCACACGCAAATAAATCCCCATCATAATTATTGATACATTATTTTACAAAAATGGTGAGGACTACTAAACAACTCTCTCTAGAACCTTCATTCCATACCCGACTAGTACTACTCGCTACATTCTCGCCTCCCGAGAAGAAAAATGGAACAACAAGGAAAAGGGTGAGCTCAACTAGCCCAAGAAAGAATATTATGACTAAGATAATATACAACAAATTATCGTTAGTCTTCAACGAGGAAAAATCTAATAGAATACAATAGACAACAAGTTTTAAATCAATATTCGCAATGAAATAATAATTCATTAGAAGAGTTAAGTAGAGAATGCAAACTACTATCTTCTATGTATGAATTTAAAAGTTCATCGCTCTATCTTTTATCCTGTAACATCAATCAATATACATCCGAATCAAATATTCATCTTTGCACTACAAAGCCAAAGATATTCATCACTTAATCATGTTCATCTAAACACTGCTCATCTTTTGCACTCACGGCCCAAAGATATTCATCGAAATCATTCATCTTGCTTTACAGGGCCAAAGATATTCAATAATATCATCATTTAAGACTGAGGATGATGAAACATATTTTTAAAGAAACGAATCCAGTGAAACAAAATGACAAGGATTAAGGATTAAGGATTAAGGATTAAGGATTCGTACTTTGTTTTATCCATGTCCAAAAATACCTCAAAAATAATCATAGTGGTGTAAAATTCAAGAATGATCAAAACATGGATACAATCAAAGCTAGTATCCATAATAGATATTTTGGGACAAAAAGGAAAATTTTTATTTTTTGATGAATAGTGCCGTATTCGTGAATAGTGTCGTATACGTGAATAGTGCCGTATACGTGAACAGTAACTCCGACACCAAAAGTTCCAAATTTGATAAA
Organism: Panax quinquefolius; assembly: GCA_020205615.1. Lineage (NCBI taxonomy): Eukaryota > Viridiplantae > Streptophyta > Magnoliopsida > Apiales > Araliaceae > Panax > Panax quinquefolius. The sequence goes on along the minus strand of CM035168.1, from coordinate 53,695,615 downwards.
AATTTCAGATCAATATTTCAGCATAATGATATTGAAGAAATAATATCATTACGAAAAAAAAAATATCCCTTACCTTACAAAGCAAGATTTTCTTAGTTGAAACAGGATATAAGCTATGACTTGAACTTGCAATCAGATAGAAATACTCAAAATATACTCAAAATACTTACAAGAATACGCTCGATAATATAGAGAGAGAAAACTTCAGTTTCTGGTGTGATTTTCAATTCTAACCTAAGCACCCTATTTATAGGAAAATGCTTAGAACACCAAAGTAGAAAATTTATTAAAATATTAATATATATATATATATATATATATATATATATATATATATATATATATATAATCTTCACGCACACCTTTGAATCTGAAATTCAAAGAATTGAATACATGCCTCACACATGCAAAAAACGTTTTTGTAAAAAAATATTTAAAACTTCAAAATTAATTATTTTGGAGCTTGAACTTCAATAATTCATAATAAATAGCCCTTTTGTCGAAAATTCAATCTCGCGACTTTTTATAGGAAATTCAATTCTCTACAACTTTTCGAATAAAGTTTTTCCAAATTCCAAATAGAAATTTACCAAATCCATAAACAGGCGATTTTACAGTATAATCAAATTTCAAATCGATAAATGGGGTTCACCGACATGTTTAACATGTTTTAAACATTTATTGCAACAAAAATACTCTTCCTCCTCGTATACTCATATATCCCACATTCGTTGTAAAAATATCACCATTATTATATTATTAAAATATAATAATATATTTAAATGAATTATTTTATCGTAAAAGATAAAATTTCAATTTTCAACAATTGTCACATTAAAAATTTTCTGCATCTATATCCACATAAAATCAATATTTTCCTCATCATATGAATCAATAATTAATTATTCACAAATAATATTACGAATCACAATATTGACAACCGTGCGCCTCCGGGAAAGAGGGGCTTTCCAATAAGAATTTTTCCTTATTGGTAGCCGCAATTAGGTGACCAAACCTCTCCTTAGGCAGTAACTTTCTAGACATTGCCAATAATGTTATCTAATAATATTATTCGAGATAATATGAATTATTGCTTCGATAATGAAAAATACCGTGTAATGACAATTATTGAAACAACAAAGAATATAAAATATCAACGCAAAGAATTATTAAATCAATAAAATCTTTGAGCGAAATTCATCGTAACCATTATTGAGTAGTGCCTTCTTATGTAAGAATCAATAATTGGTGCAATATCGTGTGCTACTGTGTTTTAACAACCGAATATTTTAACAGTATTAACGGTAACAACTACGCTGTTATTTTTAAACAACTTATATTTGTCCTTTTCTTCATCCAATCGCTTTCCGTTATGGGGCCCACAAAAGACTGTGTCGTCGTACGAATATTCCCAACAAAGAAGAATATTCCACGACCAAACGAATATTCCCCGACAACAATGAATATTTTATAACCACTTGCTTATTTTGAAATATTTGTGTATTTTACCCATAACTATCCACATTAATCAAATCAACCCTTACTATTTCAAAATAATAAATAGAGAAAATTAATTTCATTAATAATAAGTTGGAGTCTTACACATCAAGTAAGAGGGCTTAAGCCGTTATTTAAAGCTTTTCAAAACTTCTATCTGCTTGTGTGTGGATGTTGCATTTACATTTGAATGAATGTGTACTAATGCATTTACTTACTGCACTTAGTGCTTCGCAAAATATCTGTATGTGATTTGAGAAGCGATGTATGTGAATGTATGTTGTGTGGTCCCTCCACCAGGAAGCTATCCTGTTTGTGTTTATTACTGGACTTGTAGGGAGACTAATTCCAACAAGGCTTAGGAAAGGCACCACCCAGATTCGCTCCAGTTGAAAGACCGGATTAACTTCTCGTCTAGTAAATTGCGATGATCTGGGAACCTTCATGCCAAAAAGCCGTGAGAGTAGGCTTAGATAGGTCAGCCTCTGATTAAACCAAGCGCGGAGGGAAGTCTCTTCATACCTTCCCATTTTAATTACTTATAATTTCAATTACTTGTAATTTCATTTCCATGTCAATCTCAATGTAATGGAAAATATAAAGGAAAATGTGTACATGCATTTTCTTTTCAAAACCTGTCATGCTATCCTGTCATTTAAATAACTGACATCCGTTTTGCAGGATAATACTCCTAAAAACTGACACATTACATAGCATGTAACATTTCTACATTCCCTCAAGACTAAACTACATAAGTCTTTTTGTAGGGAAGCAATTGGTCCTATTACCTATTGCAAGTCCAAAAAGGAAATAAGCCTACAGCCAAGCATGGCTACATTTGGCCAGTCTAATCCTACTCCTGTCTCTCGTGAGGAGTTCAAAGGATTAAGCAATCAAATTACAAAGTTGGCTGTTCTGCTCAAAGAACTACAAAAATCAACTCAGGATCCATAAATACCCATCCACACAGAATCCTCTGCACATGGAGGTACCCAGGGTCCGAACAAAGAAGTTCCAGTACCTGAGCCTCAGTTTGATAAAACCAACAAAACCCCTGAAATCACCCATCTTAAAGAAGATCAAGACACCGGTGATATTAGGAAGAAAGTTCTACAAATGAAAGAGACCATTCTGTCCATCAAAGGGATTGGAGCACACGGGAGTGTTTCATATTCAGACCTTTGCATCTTCCCCGGGGTTCATTATTCGAAAAAATTCAAGACTCCCGATTTTGAAAAATATGATGAATTGGGAGATCCTTACATCCATTTAAAGGTATTCATTGGAGAGTTATGATCTTATGCCAAGGATGAAAAGCTCAGAATACAGCTATTTTAGAAAAGTCTGACTGGAGAAGCCAGAGCATGGTACACCAGATTAGACAACTCCAAGATTCAGAGCTAGGAGGAGTTAGCCTATGCTTTCCTCAGCCAATATAGTTTCCAAACTCAGATGGCTCCAGACCGGTACCAAACTACCAAGGTCAAGAAATAAGTCAATGAGTCTTTCAGAGAGTATGCCCAAAGATGGAGGCGTCTGGCTGCTCAAGTTATTCCATCTATGACTGAGTCTGAAATGGTGATGACCTTCATAGACATTCAAGAATCTCCCTTTTATGAGAGGGTCTTAGCTTGCATAGGCAAGCCATTCTCTGAAATAATCAAACACGGAGAAATGGCTGAGATGAGATTGAAATCAGAGAAGATTCAAGACCTTGTCGCTCTAAAAGCTATAGCTGAGCACATCCAGTCTGGAAGATATGGAAACAGCCCTCGGAGGGTCCATAAGAAGAAAGAGGAGGATGTTTCCTTGATACTACAAGGACAAAAAGGCAATCAAAACATGCCTATTCAGAGGAGAAACTATTCCATTTTCCAAGCACAGTCTTCAAGCCCTCCATTGCCAAAAAGTAGAGAAGTCAGATGTACCAGAGTGTTCACACCCTTAGGGGACTGACTCAAAAACATTCTCAAACTTCTGACAACTTAGAAGAAAATTACCCATCTCCTTCCACCGGCCAACCCGAGTGGAAAAGGTTTTAATGCAAGCAAGATATGTGCCTACCATGCTGGAGCTCCAGGCTATGACACTCAGGATTGTTGGGCCCTTAAGCACAATATCCAGGATTTAATTGACAATGGTGAGATCTTGGTGACTAAGCCCGACCAACCCCATATTTAAGATAACCCTCTCCCTCAACACAAGGAAGATGAGGTTAATATGATCAACAAAAGCAATGGAGATACCTCTAAATACCTCAAGTATGTGGGTGGATCATCCCAAACCAGCAAGGATAATGCTGACAAATGGGATTATGCACAGTTCTAATTTATAATGGAACGGGAGATGAAGGATCTTGGCAAACAGGTTAATTAAATGGCAGAACTGGTGGTTCATCAGCACCAAGTCACACGTCAATTATTCAATCAGGAGCATGCTAGCCTCCTTCCTCTTATTACAAGTACTCTACCACTTGCTCCAGAAAGTGAAACACTGGAGGATAAGATTACAAAAAGAGAAAATGCTAATGCCCATCAGGATTTCACCAACAAAAGGGAATTCACCTATTTAAGCCAACCGATGGAAGAGATATTGCAGATGCTAATTAATGAGGGAAAATTCACAACATTGCTACCTCCAGCCAACCCACGCTCAAAAAGTTTTTATTCTAATGGAGTATGTCAATACCACTCCCACTCTCACGGTCACATCACTGAGGAATGCTGGGCATTCTGCCATCTTATTCAGTACATGATTGACAGTGGTGACCTACAAATGGCAGATAATGACGCTGCATTACTTGAGAGTGGGGACACATTTCATCCAAGATGGAAGAAAGTCGTAGCAGTTATATCATCTGAGGGAGACTTGGCTGCCACACCACTTACATACAACCAATTCAGCTCAAAGGTGTTGAAAATCCTTTGAAAGTGGTTGTACCAAAGCCAATCATACTGTCGTTCAGGCCACAGTATCCTATTGTCAGCCTACAAAAAGTGCCATGGAATTATGGAGAGGCTGAAGGATCCACATCCAATACAACTGCTGCAGTGTAGAAAAAAATCCACTATATCTTCCCCAATGGATGATGAAGCCTATCATCAGACCTAAAGGAAAAGTGCCTATGGAGAATATTGAAGAGTTACTCCGTACTTTGGGACACAATGAAGCCATGGTGGTTTTAAGCTTGATAAAAGCTCCACAACAGATTTCTATACTGGACTTGGTTTTCTCTTCAAAAGAACACATGAAGGTCTTACTGAGAGTCATAGAAGAAACCCACTTGCCAAAATCAGTGGATGTTAAAAAGTTCCATCATCTGGTCGATCACATCTTCAACTGTAATGTGATATCCTTCACCAATGATGACATACCTCCCGAAGGGATGAATCATTGCAAATCGTTGCACATAGCAGTTATGTCTTTCGGATATGTGGTGGGAGGAGTTCTGATAGATGGTGGATCCTCCTTAAGCATCTACCCCTACGCCACCTTGGAGAAAATGAACATCAATCTCAATAGGATCCGAAGCATCCATACAATTATCAAAGCTTTTGATGGATCCCGATGAAATGCTGTTGGAGAGATTGAACTACCTGTGGAGAGTTGTCCACATACCTTTTGTGTATCCTTTCATGTGCTTAAGATAGCTACATGATACAATCTACTTTTGGGAATACCGTGGATTCATATGGCTAGAGTCATCCCGTCCACTCTCCATCAGTAGCTCAAATACATCATTAAAAGTAGCTTGGTTACTGTTAATGCTGAGCCAGAATGTCCTGTGCAAAGTGACATACGACTCATCGGTTTTAATGCAGAAGTTGAGCATGTCAGCTTCCAGCCCCTTGAGGAGAACAACACTCACTATCAATCCATTGGGGTGCCACCTCTGATACCCAGAGTTTCTGCCAAAGAATGTCGGTAAGTCAAGAGATGATATCCTTGGGTTTTCAACCTGGATAAGGGTTAGGAAAGGATAATCAGGGAATCAAATGCCCAATTCAAGTACCCAGTTAGATTGGGATAGCCAGATTAGGCTACTCTCCTGAGTCCAGTCATAGGAACCCTCACAAGCATACACAGGTTCCTTCATCTTCAAGACGATTGCCTAAACCTACAGAGGCTGATCCTGTACATCCTTCATTAAAGGTTCCTACCCATTTGGTAGCTATGCTGTTTCTTAAGCCGATATCGGTCAAAGGATAGGAAGTCTTGATTCCAGACACGGAGGCAGAAGAAAGGAATCAAAGGCGCAAACAAGAGATATATAAACATCTGTCAAACATGTGCGTCCTAGTCCATACGGAGGGTTTGAACAGAGACATCCCAGATGATGATTGTCTAGACATCATGGTCATCATTCAAGAGAAGGAGGATGACAACATCCCCTTCAACACACCTGTCCACCAGGACTTCACCCTTGGCAATTGGAGTAACACTCCTTGCATTTCCTGACAAGGGTAAAAAGGGCAGAAACTCCATTTGCCCTGTAGATAGTAATAACTGCTTACTTTTGATGTACAGTATTAGCAGTTGTTTTTGTAATTTTATGCTAACACTTTGTATGATTGAACAGTTTCATATATTAAGCGAAAGCATTTTGTTTAAGGACTCTAAAGTTAGATGTGCCTAAACTTGCTGATGAGGTGCCTATTCTACACAAGGACTGTAACTTTGATGTAAAGTTGGACTCACACATAATGGAGATTAAATAAGAGGACTATGAGATACCTCCGAAGATCAAAGAATGGGTCGAAGATAAACCCAAACCAAATCTTGATCAAACCACCTCTTTTAATCTTGGAATCTCAAAAAACCCCAAACAAATCCAAATTGGTATGGACCTTACTCCAAACCAAAGGAATGACATGGTTACTCTATTGACCCAATTCCAGGATGTGTTTGCATGGTCTCATGAAGACATAGTCGATTTGTCCACTGACATTGTCATTCATCACCTCCCCATTAAAGAGGGATTCAAGCCGGTCAAGCGATTAAAACCTGAGTGGAGTTTAAAAGTTAAAGAAGAAATTGTGAAACAATTTCAAGCTGGCATCATCGTAGTGTCAACATACCCTGAGTGGCTATCAAATATAGTCCCCGTGCCTAAACCTGGAGGAAAGGTGCAAGTTTTCGTGGATTACGGGGATCTAAACAAAGCTTGCCTCAAAGATAGCTTTCCCGTGACATTCATCCATATACTCATTGACAATACAACTCAATATGACATGTACTCCTTTGTTGACTGCTTTGCGGGGTACCATCAAATCATGGTTGCTGAAGAGGATCATGAGAAAACTGCATTCATCACTCCTTAGGGAACCTTTTGCCATAAACGGTTGTTATTCGGCCTCATCAATGTCGAAGCTACCTATCAGCGAGCCATGATGGCTCTTTTCCATGATCTAATTCACAAAGAGATAGAAATCTATATGGATGACATCATTGTCAAGTTCTAAAGGGAGGAAGACCACCTAGATCATCTCAAAAAGCTCTTCAATAGGTTGCGTAAGTACAACTTGAAGTTGAATCCAGCGAAGTGCGCCTTTGGCGTTAAATCAGGTAAGTTGATAGGATTTCTAGTCAGCCACAAAGGGATTGAGCTGGATCCTACAAAAATCTAGGCCATCACGGAAATTCCCATTCCTCAGACAGAGAAGGAAATATAGGGATTTTTGGGAAGAATCAACTTCATCAGCCGATTCATCTCCCAACTCATAGCAACCTGTGAGCCTATCTTCAAGTTGTTAAGGAAGAACTCCTCCATGAAATGGAATGATGAGTGTCAGAAAGTCTTCCTTCTTATTAAAGAGCAGCTAATCAAAGCTCTTGTTTTGGTACCTCCCGGGGATGGTGTTCCCCTGTTCATGTACCTGTCAATTAATGACTACGCCATGGGCTGTATGCTGGGACAGAAAGATGTTAGAGGCCAATAAAGAGCTATCCATTACCTCAGCAAAAGATTCAGCCAGTAGTGAACACAAGTACATTCTGATTGAGAAAACTTGTTTTACTTTAGCATGCGCTTCCATGAGATTACCACATTATCTCTATGGTCACACAACCCATCACATATCCCACGTGGATCCTCTCAAGTGCGTGTTCAATAAACCCATGTTGAATTATCAATTGTCCAAATGGCAGTTGATCCTACAACAATTTGACATTGTCTACGTGACGCAAAAATGTATCACAGGTCAAGGAATTGCAGATCAACTGGCCGCCGCACCTTCAGGGGATTTCAAACCCTTGGAAATATACTTCTCCAATGAAGGGGTAATGATGTGATGACCTGGGTATAGGTGTGGTCTTAAGAAATTCTGAGGACAAAATTTTTATAAGGGGGGAAGTGTGACAAACCGGAGAACCAGATTGTCTAGAATTTAAGTTTAAAGAATTAGTTATTAATAAAAGGAATTTTTATTAATAATATTATGTGCTATGTATTTATTAATCGTTCTAGAACCTAGGATAATTATAAAATGAGAGGATTCTGGCTACGAGCTAGACTAAACGAGTAAGAATTTTCAAGACAAAAATAAAAAAAATTCGGGAACAAAATACTTTCGAAGAAAAAGACGAAATAAACACTATTCACCCGACGAAACCCTAAGGGTTAGGGTTTGAATAACCTAAGCCTTTCTAAGAGTTTGGTATATCGAAATGACATTCTGTTGAAAGATTTGATGATAATATATCGTGCAAAGTTCAGTAATCCGATAAAAGTTTTTCTCGAAAAACGTGCAGAAATCGGACAAAATAAAAATGACGAAAAGTATTGTTATGTACTTTTCATTCGTTTAACTATGTTAGGGGAAAACGTGAAGAAAAATGCTTATCATCAAAAAGTATTTTTCAATTTTTTAAAGTTCCGAAGAATGAGAAAAAGTTAATATGTAAAAGAAAGACGAAATATCCAAAAATATTTGGATTCCGAGAATCTCAGTTTTTCGAACTGTCGAACGAATCTCGAAACACGGAAACACGAAGCTTCCAAGAGAAGCTTTGTGAATGGTAAGGAGTTGTGAATAGTAAGGAGGCATAAATAGTAACTTAGGGGCAAAATGACTATTTTACCCCTAGCCTTGGTTTTCTATATAAGAGAAGCTTAAGTTCATTTGTTGGTTAATGAAAAATTCACCAACACTTGAGAGAGAGAGAGAGATGAAGAGGAAAAGCTAGCCTGAGTGCAAACTTTGTCCAACGGAAGAAGATTAAAGAAGAAAGGTAATCCAAAACCTAGTTTAATATAAATTTTCTTTAAGTTTTCTATGTTAAAAACATATCTTAATGAGAATAAAGGTAAAATATATTAAGAATGATTTTCATATGATTGAAATCATGAGAAAAAGAAGAAATAAGAATTAGAAGTTTAGTTTATAAATTTCTTAAGGAAGTATGAATTTCGTAATGAATTTGAATGATCTGAATGAATCACATGAACGATTCAATGAAATAAGTAAGGAATGGTGTTTCATAACACCAAATTCCAAGAAAAAGTGAAATCGTAATCAAAATATTGATTAAAAATGAAGAACACGAAGAACACGCGAAGAACACGAAAAACGTTATTGATGGACAAATTTTAAAACCATCATAATATAACTTGTTGTTGATGGACAAGTTTAAAACCATCACGTATAAGTTAGTTGCTTATTGCTTGGTTAGGAATGATAGAAATGTTTATGAAGAACATATTAAACTTAGCTATAACGAAGTTATGGTGAAGATTTTTGTAAAAGACAAATGAGAAGTAGAAAGTATGTAAATGAACCCAAATGTGTAGGGTTTTATATGAATGAAAGAGAACATAGAAAACATGAGTTGTGGACTCAAGAATGAACAAGTTCCGTGTTCGAATGACCGAATTACGGACGAATGAACGAAGAACGTTAATAATATAAAACGAGCATATAATGAAATCTAAGCCAATTAAATGGAAGGTTAATGAATTCAGTATAATTTTTTGTCTGAGGGAAGTTGAAGTATGTAAGATAAGGAAGAGAATAGCTTTGGAACGACCTCGTTCTGAGTTATAACGAATAAGTTATGAGATTGTGAAGTAAGTGTCTCAAACATTTTCCATGACTTAGAAAAAAATTCAAAGTTTTAGATCCAGCGCCACGCAATGCCGCTAAACCTTGGGAGGCGTATGGCAGCCACCAACCCGAGCAATCAACTATCGTAAGTGGCTACCGCAAAACGAGAGAAGAAATGAAGGAACTGGCGCCACAGCGCCGATGCAAGGCAAGGCCCAGAGAAGAGCTTTTAATTGCTCAACTCGTGGGGGAAGTGTAAGGAAAGTTAATGAACATATAGTTCACATAATGTAAACACTTAAACAAGTGATTTAAACCTTTAATGAAGGTTGAACAAAAAGATTAAACGAGATTAAATGACAAAGAATGTAAATGCAACGCAGTTGCGATGAACGATCGGTCTTAGCATAAAATGAATCGTATGGCTTCGACATTAAAAAAGAGTAATGAACGTGGGGTTCATGTAAGTTATAACGAATGAAAGTGATTAAAACCTTGGGTAAAGGTTGAATGAGAGATTAAGAGATGGACAACATGAACGTAGAATATGTTAATGATCCTCGTGAATCATATTCACACCGAATGAATGTTCTAAGTATACATTGGTTGTATGACTTAGACGTTGATGAAGGTAGTAAGTAAGATATGATTTATCAAGAAAGCCGTAATGAATGGTATGAAGATTAATGAAATTCTAAGTATGAGTAGGATAGATAATGTTTGAATGAAATGTAAGTGTTAAACACTTTAGCTGACGTAAGGGTTGAGTGTACGCAAATATTAAATGGGTGGAACCTACACATTGTGTATGGTTTGACCGTAAGATAATAAAGACCAATGATTAAACCTGTGAACAGTGTAGAAACTGAGTTAATTATAATAACGTATAACGTTAAGAAGCCGAGTTAATAATTATAACTTGGATAACATTCCGAGTCGAATGAACCGGACGTTATAAGATATGAATAAGTTAACGTAAAATGCTTAAAGGCTATATAAGCATAGTATTAACATTGAATGATCGTTCTAAGTATACAAAAGACTGTATAACTTAGACAATAAGAAATAAATCTTGAGGTATGGCATTTAGTGGCCAAAAAGCCATAAGGAATGAGAAATCAATTTAACGAACATTATAGTTTTAATGGTTCAGATAAGTTAAGAAAAATTTAGGTTGTAGTACAATCGTAACCTTTAATGGTTGGCATATGGGAGCTGGGCTAAACAATTCCTTCAGATAGCGGAGATATATACAAAACTGGCAACTGATCTAACTCACTGTGAAAGATAGTGTAGACTAGACGGGAAACTAGTTTGTTGGTTGTTTGTGGGAAACCACTCAGAGTACCATACGGACTACTAGTAGAAACGCGATGTGTGCTGAGTCCTATAAGATTTATAAGAATAAGATAAGGATGTGAATCATCAAAGATGATGATTGTATGAGTAAGACATCCCCGTATGTCGTAACACCGTAAAGCGATAGAAGAAAGTTGGCCGTGTAAACTTAGATTGTAAGAACGTGAACCCCGAGAAATAAAGTTAAGCTTAAACCAATACGTAAGTCAAGTATATAACTAAATGGTACATGCTATTTTCCTTATGGGTTATATAGGGATTATGATGAGTAGTTCAGCGTAAACTATAAGCTGTAGCTGTGCGTAAGGAAAGTTTCCTAACTTTATTCATATTTGAAATGAAAGCTAGTTTCTTAAACTTCTCAGATGTTGAACATGAGAAGTTTTATCTATGTGCGAATGTGTGATATTTGTACAAGATGGTAGAATGTATGAGGCCTTGTGCCATAATTTTAACACTTTGGTGTTTCTATGAGATGAACTGTTCTGTGATTAAATTGTCCAATAAGAAAATGTTTTGTTTATACATGAACCGTTATTGTTAAGTCTATGATAATAATTCTAGCCAGACAGAATTTGTATGAAAAAGGTAAAAGAATGAAAATATTTCAAAGTGAATGTGACTAATGTTTAAAAATGATAGGAATCAGGATTATTCCTATTATTTAAGTTACTTCATAACCTTTGTTCGGTTATTGAAGTCTTAAAAGAATGTTTAAATTCTTGAGATTGTTTATTCAATTACTATGACTTGTTGCGCAATTGAATGCTCACACTTGCTTTGAATGAAAAATATTTTCAGCATACGAGTAGAAGAACTTAAGGATCCCGTAAAGATCAAGATGATCGGTATCCTGATGAAGTGATATTCAATATATGAATGAGCGTGAAGATCAAGCCAAGACTTGTAATGTAGAATGATGAAATTAAACTATAGACTAGTTTAATGAACTGTTATGTATCCTTAGTGGCGGATGAAAGTCACTCTTGTAAGATGTAAAGAATATTATAATTACCATTATTTGTAATAAACAAGGTTATAATAATGTAATTATCATTATTTGTAATAATGTCGTGCTATCAATATGTATATGACAAGAAGGTGAATCTTTTCTCATGTATATACTTGATAGGTAGAAAATAATAAGTTAGGTGCGAGTTCTTAAAACTTATACTTATGAAAAGTTTGTGACTCATAGTTATATGCTATGTTTCATAGCCTTGAACGTATGGATAGTCCTTGATTTGTTCTTGGATTACATATTGCGAAGATAAGTTCTTAAACACCTATGGTTGTGGAAAGTTCCTAAACACATAAAGTATGGTAAGTTGATGAACTATACTAAGGTATATGAATGTTTAGACTGAAAGCAAGTAATTTCAATATACTTAGCTTTGAAGGTTCTAGAGAAAATTTATGTATTGTCGCAAGTAAGACAATGAAGGAAGATGAAGTCATCTAGCTATGCTAGATTTTTAAGTTTATTGAAATCGTGCTTATATGTGCATTTTGAAAAGGAAAGAATTGGTTCAATTTTTGGAACCAATGGATTTTAAAAGAACTATTCTTTATATGTCTATGCTAATTGTTTCGGCTGAACAGAAATTGATTTGAAATATCAAAATGAATTTTATATCATCAGTGCATTTGATGCAAAGATGGTAAAAAGATGGAGTTATTAATGTAATTGAACCTAGTGTTTGATGTGATATTAGGATCAACAAACCGCTATAGTATGATGTATAATGGCGAAGTCATAAATTGACAAAGTCCTCAACATGCTATGAAATGGTACAGAATCATGACGTCTTAAATTTTTTTGATGTATTGCGAAGGAATTTAAAAGAAGTAGTCGATGTCAATTGATTTGACTAGACGAATGTTTCAAGTTGATGTCCAATTTATTGGTATGGTCTAAGCTATTTTATTTGGCTAAGACAAATGGTATGTCATGTTTAAAAGAAAATCGAGCTTTCTTTGAAGAAGTTATGTAAAGCATAATTGTTTTGGTGCGGAATCTAATGATTAAGCCTGAGGTGAACATATCCTGAAATAAGATTATACAGTAGGTTGATCACCTACGTATGGAAGAGGTAGTTTAATTTCTTGGTGATTGTAAATTGACCGTGATAGAAGGGTTTACGGTGAAATGTTGTTAAACCTAGTAAGAGTTCATCGTCGATTTGACCCCTCAATAAAAATATGAAATGTTTTAAAGGAATTCTTATGTTCCTTGTTATTCATTCTACTTCAATATTCTTGATAAGTTATGAAGGTTAGGGAATGATTGAAAGAAAAGAACTTCTTTGAAGAGAAGTTGAGAAGAAGGGTATGCTTAAAAAATTCGAGGACAAAATTTTGTGAAGAAGGGGTGAATGTGATGACCCGAGTATAGGTGTGGTTATAAGAAATTCCGAGGACGGAATTTTTATAAGGGGGGAAGTGTGACAACCCGGGGAACCAGATTGTCCAGAATTTAAGTTTAAAGAATTAGTTATTAATAAAAGGAATTTTTATTAATAATATTTTATGCTACGTGTTTATTAATCGTTCTAGAACCTAGGATGATTATAAAATGAGAGGATTCTGGCTATGAGCTAGACTGAACGAGTAAGAATTTTCAAGAAAAAAATAAAAAAAATTCGGGAACAAAATATTTCTGAGGAAAAAGACGAAATAGGCACTATTCACCCGACGAAACCCTAAGGGTTAGGATTTGAATAACCTAAGCCTTTCCGAGAGTTCAGTATGTAGAAATGACATTCCGATAAAAGATTTGACGATAATATACCGTGAAAAGTTAAGTAAACCGATAAAAGTTTTTCTCAAAAAACGTGCAGAAATCGAACGTAATAAAAACGAAGAAAAGTATTGTTAAGTACTTTTCATTCGTTTAACTACGTTAGGGGAAAATGTGAAGGAAAATGCTTATCATCAAAAAGTGTTTTTCAGTTTTTCAAAGTTCCAAAAAATGTGTAAAAGTTAATCTGTAAAAAAAAGATGAAATATCCAAAAATATTTGGATTCCGAGAATCTCAGTTTTTCGAACTGTCGGACGAATCCCGAAAGACGGAACCACGAAGCCACCAAGAGAAGCTTCATGAATAGTAAGGAGGTGTTAATAGTAACTTAGGGATGAAATAACTATTTTACCCTTACCCTTGGTTTTCTATATAAGAGAAGCTTAAGTTTATTTGTTGGTTAATGAAAAATTCACCAACACTTAAGAGAGAGAGAGAGAGAGAGAGAGAGTTCGGATGAGGAGGAAAAAGAGGAGGAGAAGCTAGCCCGAATGCAAACTTTGTCCAACGGAAGATGATTAAAGAAGAAAGGTAATCCAAAACCTAGTTTAATATAAATTTTCTTTAAGTTTTCTATGTTAAAAACATAGCGTAATGAGAATAGAGGTAAAAGATGTTAAGAATGATTTTCATATGATTGAAATCATGAGAAAAAGAAGAAATAAGAATTAGAAATTTAGTTTATAAATTTCTTAAGGAAGTATGAATTTCGTAATGAATTTGAACGATACGAATGAATTATATGAATGATTCGGTGAAATAAGTAAGGAATGGAGTTTCATAACACCAAATTCCAAGAAAAAGTGAAATCGTAATCAAAATATCGATTAAAAATGAAGAACGCGAAGAACATAAAGAACGTTATTGATGTACAAATTTTAAAACCATCATAGTATAACTTGTTGTTGATGGACAAGTTTAAAACCATCACGTATAAGTTAGTTGCTTATTTCTTGGTTAGGAATGATAGAAAAGTTCATGAAGAACGTATTAAACTTAACTATAACAAAGTTTTAGTGAAATTTTTTGTAAAAGACAAACGAGAAGTAGAAAGTATGTAAATGAACCCGAATGTGTAGGGTTTCATAAGAATGAAAGAGAACATAGAAAACGTGAGTCGTGAACTCAAAAACGAACACATTCCAATTGAATGGCAGGTTAACGAATTTAGTATATATTTCTGTCCGAGGGAAGTTGAAGTATGTAAGATAAGGAAGAGAATAGCTTTGGAACGACCTCGTTCTGAGTTATAACGAATACGTTATGAGATTGTGAAGTAAGCGTCTCAAATATTTTCCATGACTTAGAGAAAAAATTTCAAAGTTTTAGGTCTGGTGCCATAGCACCAGTTAAGCCTTGGGAGGCGGATCCGTAGCGCCAACCCGGGCAATCAACTACTAGTAAGTGGTATTGCAGTTGCAGTAGAAAAAAAAAGAAGGAACCAAGGCGAAGTTTGCCTGGTTGAGAGGCCCCAAAAGAAGAGCTTTCAATTGCTCAACTCGTGGGTGAAGTGTAAGGAAAGTTAATGAACATATAGTTCACATAATGTAAACACTTAAACAAGTGATTTAAACCTTTAATGAAGGTTGAACGGAAAGATTAAACGGGATTAAATGACAAAGAATGTAAACGCAACGCAGTTGTGATGAACGATCGGTCTTAGCATACAACGAATCGTATGGCTTCAACATTAAGAAAGAGTAATGAATGTGGGGTTCATGTAAGGGATAACAAATGAAAGTGATTAAAACCTTGGGTAAAGGTTGAATGAGAGATTAAGAGATGGACAACGTGAACGTAGAATATGTAAACGATTCTCGTGAATCGTATTCACGCTGAATGAACGTTCTAAGTATACATTGGTTGTATGACTTAGACGTTGATGAAGGTAGTAAGTAAGATATGATTTATCAAGAAAGCCGTAATGAACGGTATCAAGATTAATGAAAGTCCGAGTATGAGTCGGATAGTTAATGTTTGAATGAAATGTAAGTGATAAACACTTTAGCCGACATAAGGGTTGAGTGTACGCAAATATTAATCGGGTAGAACCTACACATTGTGTATGGTTTAACCATAAGATAATAAAGACCAATGATTAAACCTGCAAATGGTGAAGAAACTAAATTAATGATAATAACGTATAACGTTAAGAAGTCGAGTTAATAATTATAACTTGGATAACGTTCCGAGTTGAATGAACCGAACGTTATAAGATATGAATAAGTTAACGTAAAATGCTTAAATGCTATATAAGCATAGTATTAACATTGAATGATCGTTCTAAGTATACAAAAGTATGTATGACTTAGACGATAAGAAATAAATCCTGAGGGCATTTAGTTGCCAGAAAGCTATAAGGAATGAGAAATCAACTTAACGAACATTATAGTTTTAATGGTTCAGATAAGTTAAGATAACGTTTAGGTTGTAGTACAATTGTAATCTTTAATGGTTGACATATGGGAGCTGGTCTAAATAATTCCTTCAGAGAGCGAAGGTATATATGAAACTGACAACCGATCTAACTCACTGTGAAAGACAATGTAGACGAGACGGGAAACTAGTTTATTAGTTGTTTGTGGGAAACCACTCAGAGTACCATACGGACTACTAGTAGAAACGTGATGTGTGCTGAGTCCTATAAGATTTATAAGAAGAAGATAAGGATGTGAATACTCAAAGATGATGATCGTATAAGTAAGACATCCCCGTATGTCGTAACACCGTAAAGCGATAGAATAAAGTTGGTCGTGTAAACTTAGATTGTAAGAACGTGAACCCTAAGAAATAAAGTTAAGCTTAAACCAATACGTAAGTCAAGTATATAACTAATTTGTATATGCTATTTTCCTTATGGGTTATATAGGGATTATGATGAGCAATTCAACGTAAACTATAAGCTGTAGCTGTGCGTAAGGAAAGTTTCCTAACTTCATTCATATTTGAAATGAAAGCTAGTTTCTTAAACTTCTCAGATGTTGAATATGAGAAGTTTTATCTATGTGCGAATGTGTGATATTTGTACAAGATGGTAGAATGTATGAGGCCTTGTGCCATAATTTTAACACTTTGGTGTTTATATGAGATGAACTATTCAATATGAAAATGTTCTATTTATACATGAACCGTTATTGTTAAGTCTGTGCTAATAATTCTAGCCAGACATAATTTGTATGAAAAACGTAGAAGAATGAAAATATTTCAAAGTGAATATGACTAATGTTTTAAAATCATAGGAATCAGGATTATTCCTACTATTCAAGCTACTTCATAACCTTTGTTCGGTTATTAAAGTCTTAAAAGAATGTTTAAATTCTTAAGGTTGTTTATTCAACTGCTATGACTTGCTGAGCAATTGAATGCTCACACTTGCTTTAAATGAAAAATATTTTCAGCGTATGAGTTGAAGAACTTAAGGATCTCGTAAAGATTAGGCTGATCGGTATCCTGATGAAGTGTCATTCAATATATAAATTAGCGTGAAGATCAAGCCAAGACTTGTAATGTAGAATGATGAAATTAAACTATAGACTAGTTTAATGAACTGTTATGTATCCTTGGTGGCAGATGAAAGTCACTCTTGTAAGATGTAAATAATAATGTAATTATCATTATTTGTAATGAACGAGGTTATAAGGTATTAGAACATGGGATTTGAGAATATATGTTGTAATATTTAACCATATGATGATGTATGTTTGGAAGAAGATGGAACCATGACGTACGAAATCCGGGTGTGAAGATAGACCGGATTTCGGGGCGTTACAAATGACAGGTCAGCAACACCATCAGAACGATACACACCAACCATGGATGATGTATTTTGATGGAGCTGTAAACATGGAAGGCTCTGGAGATGGAGCAGTTCTAGTATCCATTACGAGGGAGCACTATCCTGTTGCCGTCAAATTGCAATTTCCCAGCACCAACAACACAACTGATTATAAAGGCTGTATCATGGGGTTGAAACTAGCCCAATCCATGGGCATCAGATGATTAACTGTCTTTGGAGATTCCAAATTGGTAATCAAACAAACCACTGGGATCTATCACACCAAAGAGCTATATTTGCTGTCTTACCATTGGCAAGTTATACAGATGTCTTCAGAGTCTGAAGAAATATCCTTCCTCCATATTCCTCAGAATAGGAATGACTTTGTGGATGCGCTTGCAACTTTGGCCTCCTTAATAAACATACTTGACAAGGAAGACATGCGAAATATCATATTTTCCCTGCAAAAGGCTTCTACCTATAGGAATTACATTGGAGAAGTATCGGATGAGCTACCTCCCATCCAACACCCTTGGTATCAGCATATCAAGGAGTATCTGGGAGATGAATCTGCACCCACTGAGGTAAGTCAAGCTGAAAGAAAGTGGATTCATCGGATGGCTATGAAATTCTACTTGAGCGAAGACGCACTCTACAAAAGAGATGCAAGACTAGGTCTTCTCAGATGTCTAGACAAAAACCAAGCTCAGAGGCTCATGGATGAAATCCATGGTGGAGTATACGGCCCACACATGAGCGGCCCTCTACTTGTCAAGAAAATCCTAAGAACAGGGCATTATTGGCTCTCTCTCAAGGCTGACTGTGATGATCACGTCAAGAGATATTACCAATGCCAAATTCAAAGGGAATGCTATCCACGACCCTCCATGGGAGCTCCATAATGTGAGTTCACCATGGCCCTTCTCAATGTGGGGAATGGACGTAATCAGGCCCATCGAGCCCAAAGCCAGTAACAGGCATCAGTTTATCTTCACCATGATCGACTACTTCACCAAGTGGGTAGAAGTAGCCTCTTCCCCCAAGGTTACTAAAGAAGTTATCAGTAGTTTCATAAGAAACAATGTCATTTGTCCTTATGAACAACCCGAGGTGATTGTATCAGACAATGCTAAAAACCTCAACAACCAAATGATGGATGAGTTATGCAGTAAATTCCACATCAAACATCTCAACTCTGTCATCTATCGTCCAAAGATGAATGGTGCTATTGAAGCAGCTAATAAGAATATCCAAAAGATCATGCAAAAGATGTCCGCCAATCACAAAGGATGGCCTGACTTGTTGCCTCTGACTCTATTAGCATACAGAACGTCAATGCACACTTCCACTGGGGCAATCCCCTACTCATTAACCTATGGAATGGAAGTAGTGCTCCGCATAGAAGAGGAAACAGAATCCCTCAGAGTGTTGATAGATGCTTAGCTGGATACAGACCAATGGTTACAAGATAGGTACCACTAATTGTCTCTAATAGACAAAAGGCGGGTCACTGCCATCTTCCATGGTCTGTTATACCAACAGAGGATCGCTAGATCCTACAACAGAAAAGTAAGGCTACGATATTTCAAACAACATAACTTGGTCGTGAAGAAAATTCTTGATAACCAAGATCAATCCAAAGGAAAATTCGCCCCAAACTGGGAAGGCCCATTTATTGTCAAGGAGGTATTGACAGGAGGAGCCCCCAGATTACAAGAGATGGATGGCGATGAATTTCCACAACTCATTAACTTGGACATCGTGAAACGATACTATGTTTGAAGTTATCAGCAAACCAACATCCTGGGCTTTGGATCACCAGATCCCCAATCAATTTAGGTTTTCCAAACCTTCTCCTACAACTTTCTTTCACATCTGTTTGCCCTATTAGGGACAAACATACCTTCCAACCAGCAGCCTGGTTTTGGATCATCAGATCATTTACTCAACTCAGGTTTTGAACACCTTTCACACCTTCAGTTTGACCCACTCAGGATAAACATTTCACACCTTCAGTTTTGTCCCACCAAGGATAAAACTTTTCACACTTTCAGTTCGTCCCACCAGGGATAAAACTTTTCACACTTACATGTTTGTCCCACCAGTGATCAAACTTTTCATCTGCAGCCTGTCCTGTACATGGGGCGAACTACACAGACCTGATCTCCCCAATACACGGGAGTACGTAGGCAGCTATTTTTATGGTTCGATCTTACCACAAAAAAAATAAAAACATCACTACACCCTTTTCACCACTTACAACTTTGAACCTTTTCACGCTAGGTTCGAACTACGCAGACCTGATCTCCCCTTCTCAATGGGAGTACGTAGGTAGCCACTCATGGTTCGGTCTTACCCCCTAGCAAAATACAAAAACTTGTCAAACGGTATTGGGATCATTTTTCAAACCACACCTCATTGGCTTAGACCAAAGGGATGGAACTACCTGGCCTTCCACGCAAATGGGAGAACCGGCAACCGTCAAGCTGCGGTTGAGTCCTCAAAGAGAAACACCAATCCAAAAGAGATGGAACTACCTGGTCTCCCCATACAAAAGAGTACCAGCGACCATCTATGAGGCAGTCAACCTCAGAGAGGAAAGCCACACTCCTCTCCATCACCATATACAGAAACCAGTCCCAAGACACCAAAGGGTAGGGAATACACATAGATCAACGATCCATTCTAATAGATCCTAAGACATCTCAATGTCCATCTATCAAGGGGGAGTTCAGAGTACATCAAGATCACAAGCCCTAGAGAAACAAACAAATATCAAGCAAGTAACTAGGAACAACAAAAAGGGGAGTGAATCAAAATATATTTCCCAGCCATATATAATACTATTTGATATATACAATGCGTATTGTACATAACAAAAATGGCTAAGCTAGTCTGTGCAGGAAAATCCAAGCCCATCTATAAGTCAGTGTATATGCGCGCTTTCAAATCCAACATGGCATCCCTTTCAAAAGAAGGGGGTAACGTTGTGAGCTCCTTCCCTATGGTATCAACGTGAGCCAAGAGATCCACAGCCATCTGTATGGTGACACTATGCTCATCAATGAATGTTCTTATCTCTGCAATGATATCAGTAGTATGGAACCTCAATGTAGTACTATCTATAATAATGGCATCTCGGGCAGATATAGTGCCATCCCACTCAACAACCATAACATCTCTAGATGATCTATCCGCATCCCGATCAGCAAAAGCGGTGTCTCTATGAGCTAAAGCATCATCTCTCTCAGCTAGAGTGACATCTCTCCCAGAAAGAGCCTCAGCATCAAGGCCCTAGCCTGATTTCTCTCAAATGTCATCAGATGCAGACTCTGCTCTAAATACTCTATCGAGTGTGGGGTCACAGTAGTAGTCATACTGGGAGAATCAACAAGAGCTACTGTCAACCCAACAAATAGCTCCTCCTCAGTGGGAGAATCAGTCTCCTCCACGGGCTCCCCAATGTCAGAATCAATCCCTAACACTGTGGATACAACCCCAGCCGATGTAATCTTTGCCTCCATCCATGCAAAATACTCTGTAGAATGACCCAGATAGCTAACAAAAAATTCAGCCCTCTCACGTTTGGCCCAACAGGCATAAACCCTGGATCTATCCTCTGCTGACAAATGCCGAGAAGACAAACGCTGACCCAATGCTCCCTCAAAAGGATGAACATCCTGAAACTGGTCAAACTGTGCCATCACAACTAGTAAATGATACATGGACATACCCCTCAAACTAGCCAGAGGGAGATAATCCATGCCATATGCATGACTAATGAAGCTGTAGGGGGAACAAAGCCCTGAACATGGCAGAATGTCAAATGGATCCTCGATCCCTGCCAAGAACACCGACCAAGATGCAGCATTTGTACACTCTACCGGCTGAAAGGAGTAAGACATGGCTATCTCATGGGAAAAGCAATACCCATGGCGTCGAAAGGTGCCAATCAGTCTCAGGTGTGACATGAACCACACATACAATAAGATCGACCTGCCTGTAAATACCCCTGTAGAATGGGTGTGGCAATACGTGGTTGACCTCAATATCTCTGCCACAATCATTGGTACAATGGTATGTCCCATCCTGAGAGCCCACACTACCATAACTACACCGATGTCTAAATGATCCATGTAAAGTGGCATGTACAGATAAGCCACTACACACATCATGAGTATATCTACTCTGGAAACACGCCACTCATCCTCTGACATGGTGAAATCCCCGAAGTGCTACGAATAACTGTCCAATGAGCCAAATCTGTCTATCAGAAAATGCAGGGACACTACATGCCCGGAAGTGATCTCATGCTGGGCTACTATACGTCTCAACCTTGTGAGGGTCATAAACTGTCGCCTCAAATCCCCGATAGCCATCTGAGCGCAAGGCCTGTCCAAAGGCAAAGTTTTCAAACACTCATACTCCTCTAAGGTGGGAGTCAACTATTTGGTCTTAAACCGGAATACTTGCCTCTCCGGTACCCAGTACTCCAGCATGCCCTCTACAAAACCCATAGGAACCTGGAACATCAGGAGGGTCATAGAGTGTCTCAACAACTGATCTATAGTCACCCGATCTAGAGGTAAAAAATTATCATACCATGATCTCAAACATGAGGCTACTAATACTGGTGGGGTGTGATCAATGCGGCTAACTATCGAAGAAGACATATGTGTGGGTCGTATCATAAGACCATCCAGGGGTCAATGCTGAACATCTCTGGACATACATATACATAACATAATACATGCATGATAAACAATAGATGGAAATATGATGTAGGGAATGGAGAACAATATATATACATTCCTAAGTACATCATCATCTAATACATCATCTCTGTATACAGCTGGAAAATATAGGGAACTGGGGCACAGCCGCCTAACAACTAACAAAGGCCTATCAAAAGATATAACGAGAATGGGGCACAGTCACCTAGTATCTAACAGAGGCCTATCAAAAGATATAGCGAGAAATACATCAGAAGAAGTCAATGGTGTTGATGTCTACATCATTTATCCTGTCCATCTGATGTAACTCCTCCTGAGTCACTAGATCTCCTCCAAGAGGGATTTCAGGCCTATACAATGGAGGATCTGCGCCAGAAAAACCATATGGGTCACTTTAAGGGCCATCCCTTAAGCTGGAAGGATCAAAAGTATCCACCTCGGAAGGATCTCTACGCAAATGCCAGATAAAAAAATGTGCTCGGTCCAACTGTCGGGTCAAGCTATCAATCTGCGTCAAATGAGTAGGATCTCAGACGCAGGCCATCCAATCCTTCATCATCACAGATATAGGAACCATATCCCCCATAAATTATGTGGCACGGGTCTGGACTCCAATGGTACAAAATGACCATCAGCGGTATAATACCTCTTGAGTGAACGAACCCTCTGACAAAGTAAAGTCGTCAACTCCCATCAACGGGATATCACTGACAGGTGACTACGACACAGGCCAATAACGTCTGGTAAGAGGATAGATCGGTATATAGATCTCTCCTGTGGTGCTCCTAATAGCACGCTCTCCCAAATAGAGCTCCCATCCTCCATCTGTGAAGAGAGAAATCCGACGAATGGATATCACATGCTCGACACCAGTCAAGAACCCATCCTCAAAACCAACTATTAAATGTTCCACAGAATAGGGAACCTAGGTAATGACATCGGTTGTCAAAAGCTCCAACTGTAGGAGACAATGGGTGAAACCCTCAGCTACAGGAAACTCTGCTAACGTGGAGTGATGCCATTGTCATCCCCGTGCATAGGTATCTAAACCTAACACTCTAATGGGATGCAGACATAGGAGCCTCTCATAGGCCCAAAACTGCCAACACAAGAGCAAACATTGTTAGAGTTTATGCCTTATAGGTCAATTATTTGATATAATTACTTAACATTTTGATATTATATTTGATTGAATAAATGAATGATTTTATTTATTGCGTTATATAAATTTTAACATAATAAAATTCCTTAGAATAGTGATACAAATTATATAGTTTCAAGTATGCGACTTGAACATGAGATTATATAATTACAATTAGTATCATTGCTCTTAAATGTCCCTAGTCGAGTATCATTGTTGATGGGACAACAATGATGCATCGAGACTAGTATGTGGATTGACTGGTGACCAAATCTCATTGGTCATAAATATATGAGATATTAAATCAATGCATAGGTACATGTTAGATAATGATGTACTAAACAGACCTGCCATGAGAAATTTAGGTGGAGCATTATGCAAAGTGTCATTAGTGATTGTCACAGTGACAATGATGTAATGATCCTCCGACCTAAAATTACTATATTACTACACGGGAAATTATGTACTTTGAAATCATCAAAAGTCACCTTTAATAGGGTAGACAATAAAGGTGATTATTGGGTACATCATGAATCGTGTGAGGAATATGAGTGATCTAGATGGAATTTTACCCTCCTATATATTAGGGGTGATATCCATAGGCCTCTTGATTGAGTAGGACTATGAATGCATGGCCATGCTCAAATAGTGATTTGTTTCATATAGTCGACTCATTGATTAAGAAAACTCAGATTAAATTATGAAGAGTATGACACATTCCATGACTCGAGTTTAATCTAGGATATCAAGGTTAAAAGGATTAAATTACATTGAAACATTGGTCACGAAAAGGTTGCATCGACTCATCGATCTTATTATTACTTGGGTAGCAGTGATGCATTACTAGATGTCGCTCACTATTTATAATTTTATAATATGATTTTAAAATTATTGCCAACGTAATAATAACCTATAGGGCCACACACATAGAACGTTATTAAAAGGGAATTAATTTAAATATGTCAATATGATTGATACTATTTAAATTACGAATTTCAATTAATAGGATAATTTATAGGTATGTTAATTAAGTAAGACTTAGTTAAGATATATATATATATATATATATATATATATTCGGATTTTATTAGGTTTTTGATTAATTCCTTTTTTAACTACTATATATATGATATGTAGTAGCCATTTTAGGGATTATCATTATAACCTAACGAACCCTATCCGCTCTTAGAGAGAGACTAGAGAGAAAAAGCTTCGAAAATCCTAATCCTTTGGTGGCTAGTACCGCAGCTTCCTTTATTGTAGAATCATACGACGATTAGCGGGTGTTCGTGTGGATACCATAGAGAAGTAGTACCGTGAGGGATTGCGTTGGAGATTCGAAGCATTTCAACTTTTTCATATTCGACATAATCTCTATAACACTGAATTAATTTCTGTTTTGCATGGATCCTGTTTTGGGTTTCAAAATTATTTTTTTATATTTCGTTGTGCATTTTTGTACCAAAATTCCCAAAAAACACATGCAGTCAGTCAACACTCTTAACCTGTAAACGGGAAATCAAAAGAGAAATACTCACCAACAGAAACGGCTAAAATCTTAGCCAAGCCTCTGTCATGTCCTGCGAAAGCATGCGCATTCCCCTGAGGAAATAGGCAAAGGTATAGGAGCCCTAGTCATACTCTCCAATACGGTCCACCTCTCGTGTAGCGCTGACTAAAGAGAACGACACCATGGAAGAGTTATCCCCTATGAAATAACCCCGGAGGATGACCAGGAACAATCGCCGAAAAATGTAATCCCGGACTCTCACATCATCGAGAATGGGCTCACTCAATGCCCCACTCATAACATCTACACTCAAAAGGCCAGCGCGAACTGACCTGCCTTTAAGCGCCTCAGCCAGGACTTCTAGCAAGGATCTGACGGTAGTCAGGGTAATGTTTGCCACACAAGGCATTGGCGCCCCTCCAAACTCTATACTGGTGATAAATCGCCAATCCATTGGCATCATCATCACCTCACAGTCCAGCAAATGGAGAGACTGAGTCTGGTGAAACCAGCACGCAGATAATGCTTTGAGGTAACCGAGGGACAACGGCGGGTAAGGATGGAAAAGAACCTCAAAGCCCCAACCATGCATAATCTCTCGATACACTAAATAAAGAGTCTGATATAGAGGTTGCGTAAAGCCGGGAACCTACATCACAAAAGTAAATCAACATAAGAACCTTTGCTCCTCTTCAATAGGAAAAAAGAAGATCAAACCCAACATTTACCTCGTTCGCATGCAAGTAGACCGAGGGGAGGCGACTCAAATAATCCAGAAGCTCTGGAATTGTCACATTAATGCCTGGAAGATCCCTTCGGGAAGCATGAGCAGTAGGAGTGGAGGTCGCAACCGGTACATCATCCTCCTCGTCCTCAACATTCGGTACCTTAACCCGGATAGGACGAATCAATGCCTCCACCAAATGACTAGGTTGTCGAACTGCACGAGGCCGAGGCACATTAGAAGCCCTTCTCCTCACACCTGAAGTGGTCCTGCGGGAACTACTCGCCTGATCCGGATCCATATATCTGGACACAAGTCTCCAAATCACCTCTGTGAGACCCCATATTTTATCAATAAAGATTTAAATTTTGTCGAAATAATTTTTAATATTATGGTGTGAATTTGAGATAATATTATAGTTGTGGGTAGTATTTATAAATTTTGCAAAGTATGCAAGTTGTTATAAAATATTACGTTTGGTCTGGAATATTCTTTTTGTTAGGGAATATTAAATACAACGGCTCAATCATTAGTGGACCCCATAATGAAATTATTGTCGGATTGAGAAAACGACAAAAATATTTTATAAAAATAACTACGGAGGTGTTACCGTTAAAAGCTGTTGAACTACCCTATGGTAAAAGGTAAAAGAAATGCGATGTCGTGTGGTTGCATAGTAGCTTACGGTATTGATTATTGATGCTTACGTGAAAGTCACTTTCATTTATGCTCAATTATTGCTATAGTAATTCTTTGCATCATATCTCTTATATTATTGATTCAATTATTGTCACAATATCATATATATAATATGTTATATTATTAATTGAGACGACAAGTTATAAATGATTAATAATTGTTGAAAGATTAAAAAAATGTGTTGATTAAAAATAAAATGATTTATGGTAATATTTATTCAATCCTTAATGTATATAAAGAGTCTGTTATGAGACGTTTGTGGTAAGTTTGATTATTTTATGGGGTCCATATGTCATTATCTAAGAGTCTCTTCGTCACTAGTAATTACCTTTGTGAATAGTAATTACCTTTGTCAATAGTATTTACCTTCGTCAATAGTATTTACCTTCGTCAATAGTAATTACCTTCGTCAATAGTAATTACCTTTGTGAATAGTAATTACCTTCGTCAATAGTATTTACCTTCGTCAATAGTAATTACCTTCATCAATAGTAATTACCCTTGTGAATAGTAATTACCTTCGTCAATAGTAATTACCTTTACCAGACGTCAAACCACTTGTCGTTTCACATTCTGAGCGTCCGAACCACTTGTCGTTTCACATTACAGGCGTCGAACCACTTGTCTTTTCACATCACCAGTCGTCAAGCCACTTGCCTTTTCACATGGCAGGTGCTAAGCTAGAAATCTTCTATAAATAGAGGCCTAGTGCTTCATTATTTTCACGAATTCAACGAAACTCCGAGAGAGAAACTATAGAGAGAAAAAGAAGAAAAGTATTCGCTACTTCACCTTGCCAATATTCGGTTCTTCTAAGGTAAGGGGTATTATTTGTTGTACCGTAAAGGGTGTTATTCTTTCTTATTCATGAAGAGAACTTCATTATTCCATTCATTATTATTACATTGGAATAACTTTTGTAAAAGTGGTATACCCTATAGATAACTTTGTATATCGGCATACCCCTATACTTGGTGAAATCCTTATGTTATTCCATTCTTATTTATTACATTGGAATAACTTTTGTATCTGCTGAATCCCCTATACTTGGTGATCTTCTTACATTTATTCCATTCTTTATTATTACATTTGGAATATCACATGCGTGTGTTTTACACCGACACGGTTAAAATCTTTATCATTCTGTTGGAATATCCTATCTGTGTGTTTTACACCGGATATGGTTCCATCTTTATTATTACATTGGAACATCACATGGGTGTGTGAATTTCACCGAGACACAGTTTAGTTATTATTATTATTACATTAGAATAACTTTGTCTATCTGAAATCTGCATACATGGTGATTTCTTTTGTTATTCCATTCTTTATTATACCCGGTTGGTTAAAACTTTGACTTATACTCCATGAAATTAGTAGAATATCCTTGATATTTGCGTTTCATCCAAAGATATCTTTTCATGGAAATATTCTTCCGATCATTCTTGAATTTTACTCTACAAAAACAAGTATAATTTTGACAATTTGACGTTAAAAATTCTGGATAAAATAATTCTTGAACTTGTTTTATTGAATTATTATGTCATTATCGTCATCCTCATGTTATATTATGTTATCTTGACTTACGTGTATAGATGAACTTAGTATGATTATGACCGAGGATCATTCGGTATAATCATGGCTTGTTATAAATGATGTGATAAAAGTCCTCGATTGGCACGTAATGCGGTGATGGATAGTTTTGGTATGATTATGACCGAGGTGATTCGGTATAGTCATGACCATTGATAATTTGATGAATATCCTTGGCCGTAGTGCGAGGGGGTGATTCGATGATGTGGATTATTTATTAAAAGTGAGTCTCACTATAACAAAGATGAAAAACCTTTTAAAACCTAAAAGATAGTAGACTTTATTCTCTACTTGACTCTTTTAATGGATTGCTTATTAAAAGCTGCAGTTAAACTTGTTGTCTATTGTATTTTATCGGTTTAACAACTTTGTTGAAGGCTAATGATAAATTATTACGCATTATCTTAGTCATAATATTTCTTCTTGGGCTAGTTGAGCTCACCTTTCTTTCACCGTTCTCTTGAGAAATGAGAACATAAATTTGAGACGAGTCGGGGAACGGAGTAATGGTCGGAGAGGATAGCATTAGTAGTCCTCACTATTACGTGAAATAGTGTGATAATAGTTGTAATGAGGACTCCTTTTGAGTTTGTATAATATCTAGTGAGACAATATTTGTATTCAAACTCACGCTTTATATCGTATTGTACCACTACGCAGTTATATTAGTAAGTTGTATTTGAATTTATGTACCATGTAAGTGGCGACCGGGATGGGTGGCGTATACCTAATTTTGGGGCGTCACGGTTGGTATCGAGCTTAGGGATATGATCCACAGCTAAGATCTTGAGATAAGAACTAGGAGGGAGAGACGGGAATTCCTTCATTAGTATGACTTACCTAAGTTTATTTGTTATTTAATTGGTCGGTCGAGTATAGGGATAATAATAGATATATTAATTAACCCTTATGTTGTGGCGGTGTTTGGAAATGGCGGTGAAAATATTCACAATGGAGTGAATGTGACCAGTTGTAACACCTTTAATCACTAATCGAGGTTAATGTAGTGTCGAGACGAGGAACAAATTAGAGATATCCACGTAGTGAATGAAGAACTAATTGTTGCACTTTTAGAGCTAGTTATGAGAGGTAGCAGTGAGTGAGGAAGAAGAAGAGGAAGAAGAGGAACTTTGAGGAGAATTGGTTAGAAGAAATTTATGATCAAAACTTAGAATTACAAAATCGTGTTCATGAGCTAGAAGAACGAGTTGAAGAACGCGACAAGCGATTAAGTGGAACAAAGGGATACAACAATTCAAAATTGGGTTACCCGATATGTGATGCTCGAACAAAATCACGCTTTGGCGAGGTGTAAGATATTAAAGTTGGAATCGAGAATTTAAAATCAAAGATCAATTGAAAGAAGAAACAATCGAACAAAGGAGAATAGACGATGCATGGGTAAAAAATTAACTGCGTTGATAGTGTAGAAAAAAAAGCGTCCGATCCAATAAAGCCAAAATAGATGAAATGGACTTTGCTTTTTGGATGACAATTGGGAGAACCCAACATCGAATTGAAATTACCACATGCATAGCGGTCAACCCGAATTCGATATGGATCGGAGAATAATGATTCAAATCATAGATCGAGAATGTGAAGAAACACTTAAGGGTGGAATGTACCCTATAGTAAAGTCAAACTTCGGTAATTTAAGCGAGGCGTTTGTCGAAAAAAACCCGAGCGAAGTTATTACGGGTAAATTAATTATTGCGAAGTCTATACTTTATTCAATACAAGTTCTACCCACTCTTTTATTCTACCTAGTTGTGTTCAATGTTTAAATTTGACTCCGAAAAAAAAAAATTAGACTTTGATTTATCTATTGAAACTTCGTTGGGAGAAACCTTCGTTACCTCCACTGTTTATTAATCTTGTTGTTTCAAATAAACACTTTCACGATCTTATCTCTTTGAAAATACTTGCCTTTGAGGTAATTTTTGAAAACGATTGATTAACAACTTATTATTCTTTTTGTAAGGTTATTAGCTTTCATATTCCTAACCAACTTTGTTATACTGAATTCAAAGTAACCAAACCCTAAAGTTAATCATTTGTTATATCAAGCCATAAGTAAAGAGCCCGATCCTTTCGTTGTTGACTTCCTTGTGTGGAATGCACCAAAGCGGACTTTACAGAGGCGACGTCGTGAATGAAGATAGCAAGTTTATAGGTATCATTGTGAGGTGCTATCTAGGTTAAGGGATAGAAGTCACAGTTGGTATCAATGTGATGTACTATCCAAGTCTTGGATGAGAGTCACCGTTTTGAATGATATTTCAATTATTAATAAATTTCCTGGCGTATTCTTGAAGACTTCCTAGCCTACCCTAGAACATGAAATCGAATTTTGTATTGACCCCGAGTCTGAAAACTCATTTCTTAAACCCTCAAATATTTCTTCAACTAAAAGGATGCATTTTACGTGGATTATGATGAAAGTCATAATAAAAGTATAAACCGATGAAAATCATGGGTATATGAAGTATTAGTAAGTTTTATGATGAGTTATGTTGGTTGGTATGTGAAAACATGAAAGTTTCTTAGAAATCACAAAGAGTTGAAAATCGATTTTGGTGAAAACGTAACATGAAATTCAATTGACCATATCTCCTATTATATTTTGAATTTTGAGTGTGGTCAAGTCCCAGAGTTAGATCTATGAGTTACCTAACTAATCCAAGTGAAATTACTGAAAAAGGTGTTGTAGATTTTTGTGTGGACTGATTTTAGCAAAGGAGTGCAAAGCTGCAAAAACAAAAAAATTCTTTGCCATGATTTTAGAGGGCTGTTTTTTTACCACTTAAATTATGAGAAAAATTCTGGCCTTTTCGGGACATGAAATTATATGGTATAAAGTACCTCCTGTCCAAAAATGAGCTCATTCGACTTAAAATGAGCAAGTTATGACTATTTAAATATTTAGGTTTTTCCGATGACGCTATAACCGGAGTTCTATAACTCAGATGACCATAAAATTTAAACTGGAAGCTCACGTTAACATGGGTAAGGTCCTGTCAAGATTTGGAAATTTTTGGAGTTAAACTTGAGGTAGCTAATTTCTTAAGGAATTAATTAGAAATTGATTTTGAAAAATAGTAAATGAATTTTAAAATTTAAAGAGAAAATATATTTTCATTATGGGACTATATTATGCTAAATCCCATAAAAGAAATATTTTTGGGACTGATTTGGTATTTTTCATGAAAATAGTTTAATTCTGAACATATGAGTTAAATATGTTATGTGAAGTAACAAAGTTGAAAATAGGATTTTATGGCTAGAGAATCCTATATAGAATATATGCATATTTTTTGATGAGGATTTGATA
Source organism: Panax quinquefolius (assembly GCA_020205615.1). NCBI lineage: Eukaryota > Viridiplantae > Streptophyta > Magnoliopsida > Apiales > Araliaceae > Panax > Panax quinquefolius. The sequence goes on along the minus strand of CM035168.1, from coordinate 53,664,410 downwards.
ATTGGTGATGATATCTTATGAGTATGGCATTTTGGATGATTAAATGCATTATATGGTAAAGCGTAAATAATTGTGATAAATTGTTTATAAATTTAAGAAGTGATTAAAATATTGTTATAATATTAATGATATTAGATTATGAGATTATTAAGTGATTGATAACATGGGGATATTCTTGAATCTGGATAAATAATATTATAAATGTTTAATATTTATCCTTTATCTCATTTGATTGATTCTTTATATCGTTATCCTCATGCTTATATTATGTTGAAAGTCATCTACGTGGCTTTCAGTAGTGCATAGATGGACTTGGTATGATTATGACCGAGGATTGTTGTTGGGTATAATCATAACCGTAATTGAAAACACGATTATCTTTGGTAGTAGTGCATGGATAATTTGTGGTCGTGATACTAATGAATACGATTATCTTTGGTAGTAGTGCATGGATAATTTGTGGTCGTGATACTAATAAATACGATTATCTTTGGTAGTAGTGCATGGATAATTTGTGGTCGTGATACTAATGAATACACGATTATCTTTGCACGTAGTGCATGGATAATTTGTGGTCGTGATACTAATGAATACACGATTATCTTTGGTAGTAGTGCATGGATAAATTGTGGTCGTGATATTTAAATGAATACACGATTATCTTTGGCCGTAGTGCATGGATAATTAATGGTCGTGATACTAATGAATATCCTTGGCACAGTAGTGCGGGGATGATTCGATGATGTGGATTAATTATTGAAATTTGAGTCTCAAAGAATGAAATATTAATTCATGGATGTGATAAAAGTCATCTTTGGTAGTAGTAGACTTGGTATGATTATGACCAAGGATTATTCGGTATAATCATGGATCAGTAATGAAAACACGAATATCCTTGGCGATGGTGCATGGATAATTAGTGGTTGTGATACTATTAAGTCGCGTCCTCAAAGATTATTTGTTTTACAATTGTATATCTTTAGCCTGTAGTGCAAAGATGAATTGTTAATGAATATCTTTGGCCGATTACAAAGATGAATTTAATGTTTTCAACGATAAAGGTATTCAAGGTATCTTCACCTCTTTATCATACCAGGTACGTACCCTAATTTCGAGGGCGAAATTCCATAAGGAGGGGAGATTGTGAGACCCCATATTTTATCAATAAAGATTTAAATTTTGTCGAAATAATTTTTAATATTATGGTGTGAATTTGAGATAATATTATAGTTGTGGGTAGTATTTATAAATTTTGCAAAGTATGCAAGTTGTTATAAAATATTAGTTTGGTGGGAATATTCTTTTTGTTAGGGAATATTAAATACAATGGCTCAATCATTGGTGGACCCCACAATGTAATTATTGTCGGATTGAAAAATGACAAAAATATTTTATAAAAATAACGGTAGGAGGTGTTACTGATTTAAAACTGTTGAACTACCGGTGGTAAAAATCTGATGTCTGGCGTTAGTTGCATAGTAGCACACGGTATTGATTATTGATGCTTACGTGAGAAGTCACTCACTATGCTCAATTATTATTACGATAATTCTTTGCATCATATCTCTTATATTATTGATTCAATTATTGTCACAAGATCATCTCATATAATATGTTATATTATTAATTGAGACGACAAGTTATAAATGATTAATAATTGTTGAAAGATTAAAAAATGTGTTGATTAAAAATAAAATGATTTGTGGTAATATTTATTCAATCCTTAATGTATATAAAAGAGTCTCATTATGAGATGTTTGTGGTAAGTTTGATTATTTTATGGGGGCCCATATGTCATTATCTAAGAGTCTCTTCATCGATAGTAATTACCTTTGTGAATAGTAATTACCTTTGTCAATAGTATTTACCTTCGTCGATAGTATTTACCTTCGTCAATAGTAATTACCTTCGTCGATAGTAATTACCTTTGTGAATAGTAATTACCTTCGTCGATAGTATTTACCTTACGTCGATAAGTAATTACCTTCATCAATAGTAATTACCCTTGTGAATAGTAATTACCTTCGTCAATAGTAATTACCTTTACCAGACGTCAAACCACTTGTCGTTTCACATTACAGGCGTCGAACCACTTGTCGTTTCACATTACAGGCGTCGAACCACTTGTCTTTTCACATCACCAGTCGTCAAGCCACTTGCCTTTTCACATGGCAGGTGCTAAGCTAGAAATCTTCTATAAATAGAGGCCTAGTGCTTCATTATTTTTCACGAATTCACTGAAACTCCAGAGAGAGAAACTATAGAGAGAAAGAAGAAAAGTATTCTGCTACTTCACCTTGCCAATATTCAGTTCTTCTAAGGTAAGGGGTATTATTTGTTGTATGCAAGTAAGGGTGTTATTCTTTCTTATTCATGAAGAGAACTTCATTATTCCATTCATTATTATTACATTGGAATAACTCGTAAAAGTGGTATACCCTATAGATAACTTTATATGCGGCATACCCTATACTTGGTGAAATCCTTATGTTATTCCATTCTTATTTATTACATTGGAATAACTTTGTATCTGTGAATCCCTATACTTGGTGATCTTCTTCATTATTCCATTCTTTATTATTCTGCTGGAATATCATGCGTGTGTTTTTTACACCGACTGGTTCCGTCTTTATCATTACATTGGAATATCCTATCTGTGTTTTTTACAGGATCCGGTTCCATCTTTATTATTCATTTGGAACATCACAGCTTGCATTGTGAATTTCACCGACTTTGGTTCCGTTATTATTATTCTTGTTGAATAACTTTCTACATCTGGTAATCCGCATGCATGGTGATTTCTTTTGTTATTCCATTCTTTATTATACCCAGTTGGTTAAAACTTTGACTTCTATACTCCATGAAATTAGTAGAATATCCTTGATATTTCATGCGTTTCATCCATATCTTTTCATGGAAATATTCTTCTGATCATTCTTGAATTTTACTCTACAAAACAGTATAATTTTGACAATTTGGACGTTAAAAATTCCTGGATAAAATAATTCTTGAACTTGTTTTATTGAATTATTATGTCATTGTCGTCATCCTCATGTTATATTATGTTATCTTCGGCTTACGTGTATAGATGAACTTAGTATGATTATGACGAGGATCATTCGGTATAATCGTGGCTTGTTATAAATGATGTGATAAAAGTCCTCGATTGGCTTCGTAATGCGGTGATGGATAGTTTTTGGTATGATTATGACCGGGGGTGATTCGGTATAGTCATGACCATTGATAATTTGATGAATTTCCTTGGCCAGAAAAGTGCGGGGGTGATTCGATGATGTGGATTATTTATTAAAGTGAGTCTCAACTATAACAATGATGAAAACCTTTTAAAACCTAAAAGATAGTAGACTTTATTCTCTACTTGACTCTTTTAATGGATTGCTTATTCATTGCAGATTAAACTTGTTGTCTATTGTATTTTATCGGTTTAACAACTTTGTTGAAGGCTAATGATAAATTATTACGCATTATCTTAGTCATAATATTTCTTCTTTGGGCTAGTTGAGCTCACCTTTCTTTCACCTTTATTCTCTTGAAAATGAGAACATAATTTGGGACGAGTCGGGGAACGTAATGGTCCGGAGGATAGCATTAGTAGTCCTCACTATTACGTGAAATAGTGTGATAATAGTTGTAATGAGGACTCCTTTTGAGTTTGTATAATATCTAGTAGACAATATTTGTATTCAAACTCACGCTTTATGTCGTATTGTATACCCACAGCTTATATTAGTAAGTTGTATTTGAATTTATGTACCATGTAAGTGGCGACCCAAGATGGGTGACGTATACCTAATTTTGGGGGCGTCACAACCTCAGAAAGGGCAACCTAGTGCTTTTCAAATGCATTTTATGACTATATGAATACATGTGTTACTTTAACATACGACTACAGTAGAGTTAAAAATACATGTCTACCCAATGCCTAGGCTCATAGAAATTTTTTGCCAGAGTCTCGTTTGTAAAAATAACTATCCACATGCACGTAAGCATGACTAGGTGGACATTCAGTAGCACACCAACCCGCCGTCATAAACATCCTATATACATAAAAATATAAGAGTCAACATTCGTAAGGGTAGCCTAATTACCAGGATTATTTTTTTTTACAACCTTTGCTCGTTTGTCCTCAAATAGGATAAGAAATAGCAGAAAAAGGTGGCAATTTGACAGTTTCAAAAGTCAAAAAATTTCACATCATTATGCTCAGCATGGTTAAATACTAACATTTACTATGTTGAATATTTTTTATCAAGACATACGAGCATGCATATTCACTACTATGTGTTTAGAAGCATTTCATGTAATAACACATTTTCCAACGGAAAAAACTGGAAAAGAGGACCTGCATACGTTACCAAGATAGTGTAGAACACTTGTACAATGACGGATTTTGCAGAAAGCAGCCCGAACTCAGCAAATCTGAAGAAGAACTCTTGGATTCTTTGTGTGGCGCCTCTTAAAAATAACTTGTAAAAGCAATGGGAGGCTCAAATACACCCACGGATGGTCGCAGGTGTACCTGTGGCTGTCCTAGGTGGGTCCCACCCCTCTGGCTTGGTCCAATTTGAGTTGCAAAGGAGGTCTCACAAGCTAAAAAAGTCAAATCAGGAAAAAAGACGTTACATGATTGAGCGAAAAAGCTTGAAATCCTAATTTTCAAATACCAAACTGTGGGTCTACATATCACTCATTGGTATTCGCCCAGACACATGGTTCACAACACTGATGATCATAGCTATTGCAAACTACATTTGGCAATACCTCACAAAGGTCTGATGCCGTCAGTTCGGGGTCGTAACTCCAAAAAACCTCTCCCCAGCGAAAACTTCATACAACTTCATTCGTTGAAGCACATTTCAATGAAGGTCAAGTAACCTTGACCTTATTTAGCCGTTGGCAAGTAAATCCAGCAAAGCATCAGAGGTGGTCCGATGACATCATCCGTTGAAGAACATTTCAACGAAAGTCAAGCAACCTTGACATTATTAAGCCGTTGGCAAGTAAATATTGCGAAGCATCAGAGGTGGTCCGATGATCTCATCCATTGAAGCACATTTCAATGAAGGTCAAACAACCTTGACGTTATTTCGGTCGTTAGCAATTAAACCCTGTGAAGCATCAGAAGTGGTTCGATGATCTCAGCCATTGAAGCACATTTCAACAAAGGTCAGGCAGCCCTGACGACATCAGCCGTTGGAAATTTAACCCAGCGAAGCATCGGAAGTGGTCTGATGGTCTCAATCATTAAAGTACATTTCAATGAGGGTCAGGCAACCCTGATAAAACAAACTATTGGCAGTAACTCTGACAGAGCATTAGAAAGACCTGGCGATACAAACCAGGGAGAACTATCCTCATCGGGGAGGACCGATGATAGAATATGTTATACAAGTTTCATCAAATAGAGCATAAATCCCCACAAGTCTCTCGTACATAATAGGTATATCCTCAATGAGAAGTCTGTTCTCAGGATTAAGGACTTTGGTGATGACCCCAATGTTAACATCCTGGAGGTTCTTATGAGATTTGAAGTAGACATCCAATCAGTTAATCAGGATTATTAGTGATAACTCCAGTTCCCAACAGAAAGAGTGGGAGCAGATAGTTATCACATCCTGTTGGAAAATGGTCTAACAAACCACATTCATCATACATTTGCATCATGCTGCATTACATTGCATCATGATTATCCTGTCACATTTCAAGTGTTTAGTATTCTTTATCTAATCCATGCACTTGTATTGCATGAATATGATAAAGAGGGGCATTTGTAGACACTCGAAATTTTGCATTCCTGTTACTAACTTTGCAAGAGGGCAAAATCATCTTCCAGAGATAACCTTGGAAATCAAATTAGCTCAATCCCAGAGACAACCTTGGGATACTCAATTTTCCATCTCAGAGACAACCCCAAGATACTCAGTTCCAATCCCAGAGACAACCCCGAGAGATTCAGTTCCAACCTTAGAGACAACTCTGAGGAATGAAGTTTCAGTTCCGTAGATAACCCTAGAAAAGTTCGTTCTAAATTCATAGGAGTCCATTCCAACCTCAGAGATAACCCCGAGGTGCTCAGTTCCAACCTCAGAGATAACCCCGGTAGGTTAGGCACACCTCAGAGACAACCCTGAGGACATTCAGCACCTACAGCAGCCCAATCTCAGAGATAACCCCGAGCAACGACTGCTAAATCAGCCCAGAGCCAGAGACAACTTTGATGAGGGGAAAAATCATCATTTAGCCACCTCAATCCCACATTCACGCCATCTAACCATCATTTCATACCACATTCTACACAGAAGTGTCCCATAAGAACCATAGCTCAAATCCCGAGTGACTACTACACAAGACAGTACACTAGATAAAATTTGAAGACTTTAAGATCTAGTCATGGACCCATCTTCCTGGCTTTGACCAACCTCTTATCCCAAGTTATTGTGTAGCTCTTGACAACAGCATTCCGGAAAGGTATTGTATGTGACGTCCCCAAAACAGGTATACATCACCCATCTTGAGTCGCCAGATACATGGTACATAAATTCAAATACAACTTAATTATACAACAGTCGTGTAAAATACGACAAAACATAGCTGAGAGTTTAAATAAGAATATTGTCATCTAGACAATATCCACACTCAATGGTGTCCTCATTATAATTATTATCACATTATTCCATAGAATAGTGAGGATTACTAAAGCCATTTATCCTATACCATCACTCCATTCCCCGACTCGTCTCAGCTATATTCCCATTTCCTGAAGAGAATAATAAAAGAAAAGGTGAGCTCAACTAGCCCAGTAAGAAATATTATGACTAAGATAATGCAGAATAAATTATCCTTAGCCTTCAATAGTATAACAACTGATAGAATACAATAGACAACAAGTTTTAGATTAACAACTACAGCGGAAATAAGCAATCCATTAGAAGAGTCAAGTAGAACATAAAATTTACTATCTTCTATGATTTAAAATGTTTTTCATCAACTTTATCGCTGAGACTCAGCTTAATAAATAAACCATATCATCGATTCTTCCCTGCACTACGGGCCAAGGATATTCATTTAATCATCAATGGTCATGACTATACCGAATAATCCCTGGTCATAATCATACCAAAAATTGTCCATCAATGCACTACAGGCCACTGAGGACTTTCACCACATCATTCGTCACATTACGGTCCTGATTATACCGAATAATCTCTGGTCATAATCATACCAAGTTCATCTATGCATGTAAGCCAAAGATGACTTTAACCACAATATAAACATGAGGATGATGACAATGACATAATAATTCAATAAAACAAGTTCAAGGATAAATTTTAAAGATTTATAATTTAATTTATCCAAAAATCAATAACGTCCAAATTGTCAACATGATACTGCTTTGTAGATTAAAATTCAAGAATAATATTCATGTACCAAAAATAATTTGGACAGAAAAGAAATATATTTTTTAGGTGAATAGTACCCTGTGAATAATACTTCGGGAATAGTACCCCGTGAATAGTACAATGACACGAAAAGTGTCCCGAATACCCGAGTGAATGATACTATAGTGAATAGTAATTTGGTGAATAGTAATCCATGAATAGTAACTCATGAATAGTACTCTGGCACGAAAAGTACCCCGAATATCTGAGTTAATAATACCAGAGTGAATAGTAACCAGATGAATAGTAACTCGTGAATAGTAACTAGTAAAAAAATATCATAGAAAATGATATTTCGTGATGAGTACAAAAGAAATGATATCTTAGACGAGTATAATAGAATATACAAAACTGCAAATGGATTTTTACCCGCCATACGGTAATCCATTAGAAAGATCATTTCCATAATTTAATAAGGAATGAATACAAAGGATCATTCACCATGCATGCGGTAATCCACATAGACAGGTTATTCCAATGGAATAATAAAGAATGGAATAACAGAAGAATTCACCATGCATGCGATAGACCGCACAGTCAGGTTATTCCCAATAGAATAATAAAGAATGGAACCAGGTCATGCGTAATATGCACAGACAGGATATTCCAACAGAATAATAAAGAATGGAACCAGGTCATGCGTAATCCGCACAGACAGGATATTCAAACAAAATAATAAAGAATGGAACCAGGTCATGCGTAATCCGCACAGATAGGATATTTCAACAGAATAATAAAGAATGGAATAACAACAGAATTCACCAAGCATGTGATAGACCGCACAGACATGTTATTCCAACAGAATAATAAAGAATGGAATAACAACAAAATTCACCAGACATGCGATAGACCGCACAGACAGGATATTCCAACAGAATAATAAAGAATGGAATAACAAAAGCTCTCTTCATGAATACGAAAGAATAATACCCCTAACCTCAAAAGAAGACTGGATACTGAAATAGTGAAATAGCAAACTTCTCTTCTTCTTTCTCTCTAAATTTCTCTCTATAATAATTGTTCTATAGCTTTAGTGAATTGGTGAGAAATGAAGGAAGAATGAGCTTCTATTTATAGGAAAATATAGTTTCAATAATTCCACATTTTGGGGCTTAAAATATTACAGTATAATACCTCCCTCTTTTTCTTCATTTTTAATTTAGTCCTGCAAGTATTATCAAACTTGCACCACCTCCCCTAATAGTAAATCATGTGAATCAATAGTAAATCATGTGACTCAATAGTTCTAAACATGTGAAAAAATTAATTATAGTATAGTACCTTCATCTATACCTTCATTTTTAATTTAGTCATGCAAGTATTATCAATCTTGCACCAACTACCCTAATAGTAAATCATGTGAATCAATAGTACACACATGTGAACACATAGTTATAAGCATGTGAATTAATAGCAATTAATTGCTCATTTATCCAGTTAATTACCCGATTGGTCAATATAACCTCCATACATCAATTATTATCGAAATAAATATCGATTTTCACTAACACTAATAATTCCCACACGATGGAACTATCAATTTTATCTTTAATCAACACGAACTTATTCATCATTAATATTATAACTCTCAATATTTAACAACCAGGTCGTTCCCAGGAAAAAGGGGGGCTTTCCGATAAGGATTTCTCCTTATTGGCGCGCAATTAGATTATCTAACATCTCCTTGATAGAACTTCTAGACATTGTCAATATTGCAAATAATAATATGAATAACTTTGTCGTCTCAATTATTGATTTAATAATATAAAATATTATGACAATAATTGAATAAAACTGAGTGACTTCTCACGTAAGGATCAATAATCAAAGATACTCTATAATACCATATGCTACTATGCAACCACGCGTATTACTATACTTTTACCACCGATTATTTTATGACAACTTGCTTACTTTGAAAAAATTTCACATATCACCCTTAACTTTAACCTTTTATCAATTTAACTATTTACCAAAATAGAAAAATTGAATACTTTTATTATAAAATTTGGGATCTCGCATTATATGCCTTAATCGGATGCCCAGATTGAAAGTTATGGAGGTTCAAACAGACAATGCGTTGCATTCGTGCATGTACTTTGAGACAGCGAGGCCCATAGAGCTGGGGGCACCTCGGGTAGCCGCAGATGGACCTGTGGATGCTGCAGGTAGACCTGTGGCTCCCCCTTCTATAAATAGAGGGCTTGGGGCGGCCATTTTAAGAAGAAAAAAGGTGAGGAAGCCCTGTCCATTTTTCTCTGTACGCACTTTAAACTAAGTGCTTTCTTTTTCCAAACACATGTGAGTTTGTGTTTTCCTATATTTTACCGGTGGAAACAAAGTATTCATTCATTTAAAGTTATCTGAAGTCTTCTTGGCAGCCCACTGTAAGACATCTCAGATTTCTTTCAGCCTTTCTCCACTTATATCCACACATACTTATTCACGTTAAGAGTCGTGTTGTGTGCATATGCCCGAATCATCGATCTGTGGCTTTTATTGATTATATATACTTATATATATATATATACACAAGTATTCGGAGCATATATACATATGTATATATATATATAAGTAGTAAACGCACACCGGATGTGTATATCCAGGCTCAATCGAGTCGAGTTTGATAATATATATATAAATATATATATATATATATATATATATATATATATATTACATTCCACGTCTGCTGAGTTTACTTAAATGACGATTGATTGTTTTATATATATATATATATATATATATATATATATATATATATATATATATATATATATATATATTTCACAACTTTTGTACATCTTGTATCATCATGTGAGCCTAGGAATCATGTGATCACAAATTCAGTTCCTGAATCTAGATTCGGTTCTCGTGATGGACATTTTCAGCTGCAGTCAGCTTGTAAATTATTCACGGTGTCTGAATTTTCTTAGATGGCTTTCATGCCCACAAGGAGTTTGGTGCTGCTATGTATCTTATTTTCTCGAAGATGATTCGAATCTCAAAAATAATAAAAGCAATCAAGCCAAACACTTAATAAAATGGAAGTATCAAAGGCCTCAATTACTATTGAGCACAAGGGTTTGAAAAACCTATTTTACAAAACATCATTGCCATATATTGTTAAAATTGAACTTTTATACAAAATTCAAACCCTTTGTATATAGGTGCAAATGAGGCATAACACTACTTCCAGATAATTGCACATTGACCTACACACATTCAAATAAAAGTTTAAATTAAAAAGTGGCGGTAACCATGTCACCACAGAATTCGGGGGTTCCTAACACCTTCCCTCTGCTTAATCAAGCCCCCGGACCCTAATGAATCTCGGTTTCACAGACCAGTTTAGCAGTGTCACATCACTAGGTCTTTGTGCAAACCTTTTCTCGGTTGAATTGGTGTATCCATTTAAAAATACCAACTAGCGACTCTTACAGTCCAATCATCGACATATACATGTTGGACCTTTTCAAACTTATTTTTTCAAACAAATTTCACCTAACATGAGAACACCAAAAGACAAGAACATAAAAGGATAAATAAAATCCTGACGTCGACATAACCTTATCACAACCGAAGATATAAAGAACCAACCTTATCACAACCGAACCAACCTTATCACAACCGAATATATAGATAATCAAGCCAATCTTATTACAACCGAAGATAGATAAATAACCCACCGAACACACTACAAAAAAATGGGCATTTAGCAACGATTTTTTGGGCAATGACTTTATAAGTCGTTGCTAAAAGTATATGTTTAGAAACGAAATTTGTCCTTCATTGCAGATTGTGTCAGGATTTCACTTTTTGCAACAAAATTCATAAGTCGTTGCAAAATTTCGTTGCTAATTCATTGGCGGAAAAAAATTTCGTTAGAAATTCGTTGCAAAATTTTCAGCCACTTGATTTCCCGTCATCGTGGGCAACGAAAGTTTTTTTTTTGCTAAAAATGGGGCTTTAGCAACGATTTTTCAGGCAACGACTTTATAAGTCGTTGCTAAAAGTGTATGTTTAGCAACGAAAGTTGTCCTTCGTTGCAGATTTTGTCAGGCTTTCACTTTTTGCAACGAAATTCAAAAGTCATTGCAAAATTTGGAAACAAAATTCCTTAGAAATTCGTTGCAAAATTTCTAACCACTTGATTTCTCCTCATCGTGGGCAACAAAAGTTTTTTTGTTGCTATATTTCGGTTCCTAATATGGACCACATTCATTGGCAGTAATTTTTATTTTCGTTGCATATTTTATACAACTTTTTGCAACGACTATTAAAATGTTGCCGTAAATTAAGATAATCCCAATAAGCATGTTTTTGTAAGACCATATTCGGTATTCGAAGAATTATCAAAAAATATTTGTATTTAGTATTTAAAAATTATGTCCAAATGCAAAACATATTCGTTTCCATTTTTTATTCGAATAAACAAATTATTCAAATATCCGAATTCGAATGTCAATCACCTAATAAACAATTTATTCAATTTATTTATAAAAAGTAAAAATAAAAAAATATTGACCAATTACTAACAAATCACAACCATTTAAAGTTGTAAAGATACATATCATAAATGGGAGACATATCAAATACATCATGATTCATAATTGATCATAAAAATAAATTAAAATTTACTAATATAAATTGTACATATAAGCTGTATAAATTGTACTTATAAGTTGCTGACGTGGCACATGTCAGCAGGTCTGACGTGATACTTAATATTAAAATTTGACACGTGTCCGTTGCTAACGTGGCAGGTCTTTTGAATTATTTCCAAAAATTGCCCCTCTAGAGATTTGAACTCGCAACCTCACATTTAGAATTTTGGTCAACTGTTAATATCTTGGAAGGATTAATATTTATATCAAAACATGACATTTTCCCCATATATTCCATCAAAATTTGAAACGTCATTGCAATCTCTTTTTTTAAGCGATTATTTTTTAAAAAAAAATTTAACCCAAGCTTTTTTAAAAAAACAGATTTTATTTTTTTTAAAAAAATTCTTTACCAACCCCACTTTAAAAATCAGTACCAACGTTGGAATCTCTTTTTTTGTAAATTATATTTTTTTAAAAAAAATTACTGTTATTTTTTTTTAAAATGAATTTAAGTTTCTTTTTTTTTTTTCAAAAAAAAACTGATAGCAACTTTTTTTTAAGTGGCACTAGATTTGTATTTTTTGTTTTTTTTAAAGTTACTTTATAAATCAAATTTTTAAAGTTACTTTATGAATCAGAAGTCAAAAGCTTTAGATTTAAAAATGTATGAAGAGAAGAAGACAAAACTTGGAGTTAAATCTAAAAAAAACTTTTAAGTGTCGTTCGATTTGTATGCTTCAACCATATATCCAGTAATTATTATTTTTAATAATAATAATAATAGTTAGTTATTTGAAGGAGAATAATAATAATAATAATAATAATAATAATAATAATAATTGTTATTGTTATTACTCTCGAGTCTCTGCAGTTTACTACTCCTTCCTCACCCAAGGTGCCATTTATATTCTCTTTCTTTTCGTCTCTGTAGATATATATGAATGTGATGATGCAAGTTCGCTTTTGGGGTCAAACACGACAATGACTTGATTTTAGTAGTGATGATACTCCACATTACACTAATTTGATTTATTCTAAATTACTTGAATATCCTCGTGGTAAAATCTAAGTTGAATTGTATGCATGCATACCTATAATCATAAATTCATAATAATTTAGTGGTAAAAGTCTTTTTTTTTTAATTATTGTATAAAATTTTAAATTCGAGTCTATTTATTGACAAAAGTTAGAATTTAGTGGGTGTTACAAATTGAAGGTAAATTTTTCTTACATTTATTTTATTTTTTATTATTTTTATTATTATTATTATTATTATTATTATTATTATTATTATTATTATTATTATTATTATTATTATTATTATTAATGTTGTTGTTGTTATTATTATTATTATTATTATTATTATTATTATTATTATTATTATTATCACGCAATTAGTTATGGTTTGTAGTGAAGGAGAAGAAAGGAATATATGAGGGAAAACTTATGTTTTGATATAAATATTAATCCTTGCAAGATATTAATAGTTGATCCATGTTGCTCCAGCGGTCATATGACCAAATTCCAAATGTGAGGTTGTGAGTTCAAATTTCTTGATAAGAAGTGAAAACTTAAGGAATATTTTTTTCATGGAAGAAATATTTTTCCTTATTAATTTAATGGGTTGTATTGCTGAAGGATTTATAGGAGCAAGTAGGAGCAATTTATTGAAATTGGTGCTTCTATGTTTTGGAATGAAGTATTCCATTATTTTGCGAAGTGTTTCACACTACACCAAAATAGGGATGTAGCGAAGGAAATTTTGTGAAGGAATTTATTCATTCACATGAGGAGTTGTTTAGCGAAAGAACATTGAAAGAAAAATATTTAGTGACAATATAGTGATTAGCGAAAGAAAAATCCTTCACAATTTTTATTTTTTTCTCATAAAATTGAGGTGATAGAAGGATTGTTTTGCGCAAATTTATGATGAAATACTGCAAGGAAAAAAATATAATAATGAAAGAATTATTACTCACTATATATTATTGTTCAGAAGTTTTTTGCAAGAGATAAAATTAATCGTTGTTTTGTTTTAAATATTTTTTTAGAATTAATTATGGTGAATATAAATTTTAATATAAATACATTAAATTTTTTAGAGTAATATATTTACTTATAGTAATTACACTTTTTAAGCAACTTATTATAATATTACTTATAAAAGATTTGTTTTTTTAAAAAAAATATGTTATTAACTTTTTTTTAAGTAAACAAAAGAGCGTTGATGATGGATTCATTGATGAGCACATGGGCTCGGATCCCAAAGGAGGAACTCAAGTAGAAGATCACAATGCCACGCTACCTCCGTCTTGCCATTGACGATACCATTAATGCTAAAGACGTCGATGCCGGAAAATCCCATTACGACGGCGAATGTGGCGCAAATTCAGATCCCGCCGACCCGCCTGAGTCGCCGTTGGTCGTTTTCATTAATTCCTGGAGAGGTGGCCGTCAGGGTCCAGAGGTTAAAGAGAGGCTTCAGGAGTTGATGAGCGAAGAGCAGGTAAACCCTTCCTGTCTTCCGTAACAGAATGGGAGTCTTATTTGATGATTGATAAAAAAAAATTCATAATTACTCCATCCATTCCAAAATTACAGAGACATTCGCTGAATTTACAAAATTTAAACTTCAAAATCAATAAGAACTTATTTAATTTTAATATAAACAAATTATATATTAGCTAAAAAGTATTACTAATTATAAAATTTATTAGTTGCAAAACTTAATTATATCAATTTTGAATTTTAAGAATTTACAAATTGATTTCAAGATGGATCTTTAATATTGAAAAGGAGGTAGTACAAATTTGTCAAAATTTTATAGTAGTACAAAATCATTCCAGAAGTAGAAGTCCAATTGTTCTATCAAAGGAAAACCTATGCTAATCCAAAAACTTTATTTAGTTTTAGTATTCAAACTCCAAAATTGAATGGTTGTTGACTCTAATTTGATAACATTTGAGGCTTATTGTTCTCTGTCAACCCTTCTTACTCATATTACACTACCAAACCATACAACATTAGCTCACAATGCCTGCTACTACAGGATTTTATTAATTTCATTGAGTTTATTTATGAAAAGTTCCAATTGATGGAGGAGAAAAAAATGTCATTGATGGATTTAATTTTGAATCTGATTGTATTCTTCTGTGCAATTGTAGTAGTAATATTTGTATGGACAATCTTCAACTTTGTGTGGTTGAGACCAAAGCAGCTAGAAAAGATTCTAAGGCAGCAGGGTTTTAATGGAAATTCATGCAGGCTATTGTTTGGAGACCTGAAAGATATGATGAAGATTAGAAAAGAAGCCAAATCCAAACCCATCAATCTTTCTGATGATATTCTCCCACGCGCTGCCCCCATCATCCACAATGCCATCAAAAATATGGTATGTAATTAATTGTTAGTTTTAGTTCTAAATCATTATGTGCAAAATTAGTATGAAGTTACTAGTGATTATTTAAGTTCTGAGGATAAACCATCTCTGTAATTTGAATTTTTTAATTAGTAAGTCTTGTGAGTAATTCGACAACTGGTCACAAATTTTTGATTGATTACTTTTTAGTCCTAAACTTCATTAATTTTTACTGAATCTATTAATAGACAAAAAGTTATGGAAGAATTTATAATGGAGTGTCTCCTGGAGTTTTCACATAATAATTTGGGTTTCTCACATAGAGAGCTACTTTTCTTTATTCTCAAGATGACTTCAATATTTGCTCAAGTGTGCTTTCATCTCCTGTTTTTTGAATAGCTGGATTTGATTACAAAGATACTATTTATGCGACGATTAATACTATCATACATGGCTTTTATCCTTGTTCTTGAATCATGATGTCTCTTGTTCTGCTTGCCCTTTCTAGGATTTAATCAGTATTTCTATACCATAAAATCCCGTGTGCCTTCATCTCCTATTTTCTTAGATTTAAATAGCTGGGTTTTGGATTACAAAGATATTATTTGTACGTGTTCTAGCCAAGACTATTGTATGTTGCTTTTATCCTTGTTCTTAATGTCTCTTGTTCTGTTTGCCCTTTCTGCGTGTTTTAGCTAAGACTATCATAAGTGACTTTTATCCTTGTTCTTGATGTCTCTTGTTCTGTTTGCCCTTTCTATAATTTAATCAGTACTTCTATACCATAAAATCCAGGGTGACAATGTAGTCTTGATTTCTAACCACCAAACTGAAGCAGATCCAGCTGTTATCGCATTGCTTCTTGAATCAACGAATCCTGCTATTGCAGAGGACATGGTAACAATAATATTGTTTTCGTTGAGCTTACTGTTACCACAAATTCACATGCAACAAAACTTAGTTGGTTCACCAATGTTTAAATACCGTGTTGCAAACCTATGTCACAGGAGATAGAGTTATAACAGATCCTCTTTGCAAGCCCTTCAACATGGGAAGGTGCTCATCTGGATTTTTGAATGTGGTCAGAAGTGTTCATTTTTTTATTTTCAACCTCTTCTTCGTGAACTTAATTTGTACTTATTCAACTTCATATTTTCTTAGGAATCTATTGTGTATAAAAGAAGCACATGGGGGATGATCCCGAGCTTGTGTAACTGTGATTCTGTTCAGTTTTACAGTTGGAAGTTATTAATCTGATGGTTAACAATTTTGATGCAACAAATGTCTACCACCGAGATTTGAAACCAAAAAATATTTTGGCAAATGCAAATTGTAAACTTAAAGTTTGTGATTTTGGCTTGGCGAGAGTTGCATTCAATGATACACCTACTACTATATTTTGGACGGTATGTGATCTAGAACCATGATACATGAATTTTCAACTTTCACTCATTCACTTCTATACATATGTTTTTGAATTATACTGTATGGACTATATGAGTCATTATTAACTTTTACACTGATATTTTATAGGATTATGTTGCTATAAGATGGTATAGAGCTCCAGAATTATGTGGTTCTTTTTTCTCTAAGATGGTATGGAGCTCCAGACTTATGTGGTTCTAGTAGAATCTTTTCCTTCTCTACTATTCTTATATTATTATATACTATGTCACATGCAAGTTGTTCTTATGCTTTAAAAATTTCATTTCTATATTAAGTGTGGACCTATTCATGGTTCAAACAATGAATACTTCATGTTCTTATGTTATTAATTAGCTCTAATTATTTACTTTTTATTCTCCAATTAAAGTAAAAGGAGAGACAGAGCTGTTGCTTTCTACTTTGTCATCCTCAATAACATTCAAGGCAAGAACAACCTAACACATAATTATATTTTGTAGAATGGATGCCCCATTCAAGGCTAGAATGCATTCCCGTTATGGTCATTGGGATGCTTTTTCAATAGCAGTAGCTTTTCTTGTAACGTTTCGTTCTGAATTAGTTTCCTACAACAATGAGAGCATATCAGCAATTATTCTTAAGTATGACCACCAATGCTGCTTACATAGAACCACCTCAAGAAGTTCCCAAATGGCATTGTCCATCCCCTGAATCTGGAGAAATGGTCAGTAATTTGATAGTAGTACTAATTCCTAGTTATCTCATACAAGAAATAAGATCTAATTACTAATGATTAACGACTGTTTTAACTTTTAGGTTATTAGCTTAGAATGGGGAAATTTTAAATCTCAGCAATCACAACAAAAAGGCATAGGGCAAGGTTACAACCTATAAATACTAAGTGCATCTGGTGACCTATTTGCTTCATTTTTTTGACTTGCTATTATTTTTAAATATGTGCAGGAAGATTACTTCTACGACCTGCCTTACAATATTGGGTATCAAATTTTCGTGCTACATTTACGGAAGACAATGGACGAAATTATGAAGTGTACTCTCTCTATATATGTAGATATATACTTTGATTGAAGAACTGTGGTAACTTTAGATGGTTAATTATAAAGATAATGAATGATTATATAGTGGATGATTTTATTAAGTTAATAATATTTTAGTTTTTTGTATTTTTGTCATTATTTGCTATGGGGACATTGAGCTAGTCAGGTACACAAAAAGAATGTCAAATTTTGATTTGGCAACAATATAATTCGTTACCAAAGTATTGGACAAGTTTTAATATAGCAACAATTTTTTATACATTTAGCAACAAATTTTCGTTGCTAATGGCATTAAAAATATAATATTTGGCAACAAAAAATTAACCTAATAACAGCAGAGAGGATATTGTTGCTAATATTAACATAAAAAGTAACATACACTTTTGTTGCTATTGAAAAATAACCAGCAACAAACATTTTCGTTGATGATTCAGTATAATGTCGTTGCCAAGTAATATAGTCAGCAACGAAAATCGTTGCTAAAAAGTTTACATTCCGCAATGAAAGCAAGCTTAGGCAAAAAATTTCATAATTTACTGCAACAAAAAATGTCGTTGCAAAATGGTGTCAATTGTAATGAAAATGTATGGTCGTTGCAAAAAAAAAAAAGAGTTCATTTCGTTGCCAATTAGCAGGCTTTTGCAACAAAATGGAGTTTTTAGCAACGAAATTTTTATTATTCTGCAACAATATATTTTGTTGCTAAAGGATCGATGTCTTTGTACGAAAGTCATATTTCGTTGCAAAATGTATTACTTTTGACAACGAAAAAAAATGTTCATTGCGGAACAATTAGCAATGCTCATTCTTGTGAACGAAAGACTTGAATGACACTAAAAGTCGCTACAAAACCCTTTTGCAACGAAATTTGGCACCTTTAGCAACGAAAATTGATTATTGCTGAAGCCCAATTTTTTTATAGTGACGCCAATAAATTTCATTGCAAAGAATTGAACATCCAACCAAACACCAATTATAAACTTCGTTCTGAGAAACTGAACATATTCGTTCCGAAGAACTGAATAAATGTTTATGTTATATATGAATGAAAGAATGAATAAATGAATAAATAAATGAATGAATGAAGAAATGAATGAATAAACAAATGAATGAAAATATAAATGAATGTTTATATCCACCGAACATTATAAAAACAAACTTTCGCCCCAATGGCTGAACATACCACCGAACCTCCTTTAAAACCAATGTTCGCATAAATGCTGAACGTATCTCCGAACAAAAAATAATTTTTTGCCGAAAGGCTGAACACACACCATTGAACCTCCAAAAACACCAATGTTCGCAAAAAGGCTGAACGTATCTCCGAACATAAAATAATTATTCCCCCAAAGGCTGAACACATACCACCGAGCCTCCAAAAACACCAAAGTTCACACAAAGGCTGAACATATCTTTGAACATTAAATAATTATTCGCCCAAAGGCTGAACACACACCACCGAACCTCCAAAAACACCAAAGTAAATAGCCGAAGCCAGAATGAAGCCGATATGACATAATCCGAAGTATACTGCTATCATCCGAAGTATCATAGGCAAAAATCTCAGACCGTATGTAACAACCGAGAAAATCAGATAATTTGTACAATAATTTTATTTGATTAACTAATGAATAAAATTATATTATAATGAGTAAGGAAGATGAAAGCTATTCTATAACCTAAACATGTTGGAATATCGTAGTATGTTGGCTTCGTGGTAGAATTAAAGTGTTTGAATGTCCAAGACGAAAATAAAAGTTTTCTGAGAAGATTTCTGAAAAACACTATTCATCAATATTTGCTCGGGAATTATTTTTGAACTTCTGAGAAATACGTAACCATAGAATAACAAGGAAGGATGGATTATGTAATAATAATTCAAGTATGACAAACGCAATTTTTTGCCTGCGTACTAAGATCGAGAATGTTAGGGAAAGTGAAGCGTTAATGGAATAAACAATTATCGTATGATACGTAAGTATTGTATGAGGTAATGAATACGAGTATGATACGAAGTATTATACGAGTATGTATAAATGATGGTATATCATATATGATGAATGAGTATACGAATTAGCGTACGCGAAGAATACGTAGACTATACGTTAAAAAGGCTTAAAGCCAATGGTATTGGACTTGTAGGATTTGTGTAAGAATTGTACAAGCCCAAATATTAAGCTAAAGTTATTAAAACCTAAGCCCAAACTAAGAACCTGATCCGTGGATCGAACCGATGGGTAAATGGGTAAGAAAAACCCATGGGGAAACCTATGTGGGCCCCATGGATCACATGGCAACCATCTTGGTGACCAAGTAAAGTGATTTACTTGGTGACCAAGGTTGGAATAGTAAGGAGGTGGAGTTGTGGAGGTGGGATGGCTCTTGTCCAATATACCCTAACCTTGAATTTCCTATAAATAGAAGAAGCTTGCTAGATTATTTTGCTTGTTCAAATTCACCAACATCTAGAGGTTATATTGAGAGAGAAAAGTAAGAGCTAGTTTTGCTAAAATAAGAAGAAAGAAGAAGAACCAAGTTTAGAACTTCAAAGGTAATGATACCTAACCATTTATCTCTATCTCTTCATCATAGTTTTGATAGAGCATTGAGTATTGGTGGTTCATGCTTCATAAGGTGTATAAGGATGGTTAGTAATGGAAGTGAACCTTAATGAATCATGTGTAAGAAAAATCATATGTATAAAAGTTGTGAACCAATGAAAGATATTGAAGAATTGTAATGTTATTGTTGATGGACAAGTTTAAAACTATCATTTATAGGCTTAGATAATATATGTCGTGTTAATGGAATGAATCCATTTGGAAAGGTGTAAAAAACTCAAGTAACGAAGTTTTGGCGAAATTTACGAGATTAGACGATAATCGTCGAAATCGTTAAATTCTCGGAATGGAAGTCAAAAGTTACATTGAACTCAAAAATGTTGGTTTTCAATGGAGAATAGTCTAAGTTTGCATTTTAGAGTTGCGGACTCAAAAATGGTCAAATTCTGACTTAAAACGATGAAACGAGCTATGAACGTTCACGAACGTTTATCGTTTTTGTAATAACAAACTTAAATGTTGAATTCTATGTTAACGGATTTGAAAATGTAAAATTCTTATATGAACACTTAGTTCATGTGATTTGTGAACTAACGGCTTTTGAATGAGCCTATTTAGACTTAAAATGAACAATTTATGAGTCCGGGAAGTTCACAAAGCAATAAATCTGTCAAAGTTGTCTGAGGCACAGGGTTGGCGCCGTAGCGCTAGGCTAAGCCCAAAAGCTACTGGAGATTGGCGCCGCAACGCGGCCATTTGTACTAAGAGTTGCGCCACAGCGCTAGGTCCAGACAAAAGCTACTGGAGACTCACGCCGCAGCACGAGTCCTATAAAGGAAAGTCGGCCATACCATGGCCAAAGACACTCAGGTAAATAAAGCACAAGAAAGAAAGGTTTATGAATATAAAAAGAATGACAGTTGATTAATGGTGAATTATAACATTAATAAACTTGAAGTAGCATCCTCAATGATGATTATAACGTTGAGAATTACAACTAAAGGTTAAAGAAAGATTATTTGAATGTAAATGTAAAACAATGCGATAAACATAACCAATGTTAAACAAATCTAATAAATGATTAGGTTGAGAAGAAGGGTAAGATACGTTAGGGACCATACATGTTTGATTATGACCTAATATGGTATGTTACATGATTATGCATTGTAGAATCCTTACAAACTCAAAAGGAAAAGTATTTAATCTGTAGAAGACGCTGAAGGCAAGTGTTCTAACTCTTGTCTATGTTTATTTTGGACAAGCTTTATGATTCACGTCTCTTACGCATGAGTTGATGTATAATGAGGTCGAAGCCAATTCCTTCGGCTAGACTTAATATGTTTTGATGGATGTAGACAGTCGAAATTTTTTGCATACCTGTTACTAACATTACAAGAGGGTAAAATCGTCTTTCAGAGATAACCCTGGAGGACAACTCAGCTCAATACCAGAAATCACACCGGAGAAGCCCGTTTCATCTCGGAGATACTCCCGAGATAATCAGTCTCAGTCTCGGAAACAACACCGGGAAAGACAATGTCAACCTTGAAGATAACCCCAAGGAGTGCAGTTGCAGTTCCAGAGATAACCCCAGAGATGCTCGTTTCAACTTATGCAGTCAGCTTTAACCTCAGAAACCAAACTGAGGCACTCAGCTCCAGTCCCGAAGATAACCCCGGGAGGTCAAGCACACCTCAAAGACAAACCTGAGGATATCCAGCTCTTGCAGCAGCCCAATCTCAGAGATAACCCAGAGCAACGACTGCTTTATCAGCTCAAACCAGAGATAATCCCGGTGAGGGGCAAAATTGTCATTTTGCCACCTCAATCCCACATTGTGCCATCTCAACACAATAGTTCAACATACATTCTACACAGCAATGTCCCATAAGAACCAAGGAGCTATAATCCCTAGTGACTGCTACGCAAGGCAGCACACCGGATATAATTTGAAGCTTGAAGACCAAGGGCATGGTCCCATCTTCCTGACTTCTGACAACCTCGAATCCCATGTCATGGCATAGCTCTGGACAATAGCACTCCGTAAAAGGTCTTATACACCTCAATCAGAGGCTCAAATTGAAGTTCTACAAGTTCAAGCAGACAACACGTTGCATGCATGCACGTACTTCGAGACGGCGGGACCTGCGGCGCCCGGGGAACCCCGGGTAGCCGCAGGTACATCTTCGGCTTCCGCAGGTGTACCTGCGGCTCCCCCCTCTATACATAAAGGGCTTGGGGTGGCCATTTTATAAGAGAAAATGGCAAGGAAACCCTGTCCAATTTGCTCTGTACACACCCTAAACTGAGTTTTTTCTCATTTTAAACACTTGTGAGCTTATATTCAGTCATATTTTTATCGGCGGGAGCCGAGTGTTCATCTGTTTAAAGCTATACAAGTCTTCTTTGATAGTCCACTATAAGCCTTTTTACACACTTTAAAGCCTTTCTCTTCTACTTTGCACACACCGTTCTTCACATTGAGAATCGTGTTACGTATCTATGCCCGGACTTCGGTCCGTGGCTTTTATTTCCTTTTGTGTATATATATATATATATATATATATATATATATATATATATATATATATATATATATATGGACTAACATTATCGAGTTATGCCTCGATTGAGCACAGACTCACGTCCGGGCGTTTATTGCTTTTATATATATATACTTATATATATGAATTGTTGTCGAACTACATTAGATGAGCACAGATTTTACATTTGAAGCGTTTATTTCTTATATATATATATATATATATATATATATATATAAGCTATTATTGACTCTCTATTCGATGAGCCTCGATTTTACATCCCAGTGCGTTTCTTTGCTTTTATATATATATATATATATATATATATATATATATATATATATATATAGCGACAAATCATTTGAAATGATAAACCGAGCTTGGATCGATATATATCACGTGTCGTTTACCACTTATATATATATATATATATATATATTTATGTTAGGCACTGAATTTTACTTCTGGTCTTTTATTTGCTTTATTTATATTCCGTCACTTTGGAGTTTACTTAATGGCGGTTGATCATTTTTTTGCTTTATTTACATTTAGTCCCTTTGGAGTTTACTTAATGGCGGTTGATCATCTTTATTGCTTTATTTACATTTTGATCCCCCATGGAGGTGCTTACGTGGTGGTTGATCATGTCTCTATATATATATATTACCGCTTTTATATATTTACATTTTCGATCCCCGTGGAGGTGCTTCGTGGTGGTTGATCATGTCTTATATATATATATATATTATATATATATATATATATATATATATATATATATATATATATATATATATATACTACTTTCATATAAATTGCGGCATCATGTGAGCCTAGGAATCATGTGATCACAGATTGATCTCTTGAATCTAGATTGATTCCGTGATGGACATTTTCAAATTATGTGACTTGTAAATTATTCATGGTGTTTGAATTTCCTTAGATGGCTTTCATGCCCATGAGGAGTTCGGCGCTGCTTTATACATTATTTTCTTGAAGATGCTTTGCATCTCAAAAATAAAAGCAATCAAGCCGAACATTTAATAAAATGGAAGTATCAAAGGCCTCAATTACTAGTGAGCACAGGGTTAGAAAAACCTCTTTTACAAAACCTCATTTTTATATCTTGTTTAAAATTTAATTTTTACATAAATTCAAACCCTGTGTATATAGGTGCGAACGAGGCAGATCACTACTTCAAAATAATTGCACATTGATCCACACACACACACACATATACACACATTCATATAACAGTTTAATTAAAAAGTGATGGTCACCGTGGTAACACGGATGTCGGCGGGCGCCTAACACATTCCCTCCGCATAAGCAAGTCCCCAGACCCTAATGAATCTCGGTTTCATAGACTTGTTTAGCAATGTCACATCACTAGGTCAATGTGTAAACCTTTTCTCAGTTGTGTTGGTACAACCATTTTAAAAAACCAACTGGCGACTCTTACAGTCAAATCGTCGACATATAAATGTCGGACCTTTTCACAACTTGTTTTTTCAAACAAATCTCACCTAACATGAGAACACCAAAAACCAAGAACAGAAGAGGACAATAAAAATCCCAACGTCGATAGGTGGCGACTCTGCTGGGGACTCCAGTAAGAGGACTTAAGCCGCTACTACAAGCTTTTCAAAACTGTTACATACTTGTGTGTGGATGTTGCATTTACATTTTTTGATGAATGTGTACGAATGCATTTTACTTACTGCACTGCAATATATCTATCTGTGATATTAGTGCTTTGCACATGTCATCATTCCCATAACGGTGAGACACGTTGCATGTGAATGTATGTTGTGTGGTTCCTCCACCAGGAGGCTATCCTGTCGGTGTTTGATTACTGGACTCGTAGGGAGACTAATTCCAATGAGGCTCAGGAAAGGCACCACCCAGATTCGCTCCAGTTGAAAGACCGGATTAACTTCCCGTCAAGTAAATTGCGATGATCTGGGAACCTTCATGCCAAAAAGCCGCGAGAGTAACCTAAGATAGGTCAGCCTCTGATAAACCAAACGCGGAGGAAAGTCTCTTCATGCTTTCCATTTTCAATTACTTGTAAAGATAATTACTTGTAATTTTATTCCATCTTAATCTTTATGTAATGGAAAAATATGAAGAATATGTGTACATGCATATTAAGGCTTGACATGATATCAAATGACACCCGTTTTACAAGATAGTATTCCTAAAATGGACACATTATGATAGCATGTAAACATTTTTTACATTCCCTAAGACTAAACTACATAAGATTTTTTGTAGGGAAACAATTGGGCCTGTTACCCATTCAAAGTCCAAAAAGGCCACGAGCCTACAGCCAATTATGTCTTCATCTGACCAGTCTAATCCTACTCGTGTCTCTCGAGAAGAGTTTGACGGATTAAGCAAACAAATTACAGATTTGGCTATTCTGATTAAAGAACTACACCAGTCTACCCAGGGTTTACGAATACTCGTACATACAGAATCCTCTGCACAGGGAGGAACACAAGGTTTGGATAAACCAATTCCGAAACTTCAGTTAGATACAACCAACAAAATTCTTGAAAACACCCATCTCAAAGAAGATCTAGACACCGATGATATCAGGAAAAAAGTCCTTTAAATGGAAGAGACCATTCGGTCTATAAAAGGGATTGGAGCACACAGGAGTGTTTCTATCTTTGATCTTTGTATATTCCACGGTGTTCATTATCCGGAGAAGTTCAAGACTCGACTTTGAAAAGTATGATGGGTTAGGAGATCCTTACACACATTTGAAGGTATTCATTGGAGAACTTCGGGATCTTATCTTGAGAATGAGAAGCTTAGAATCAATTTGTTTCAAAAGAGTCTAATTGGAAGCTTGGATCATGGTATACTAGATTAGACAATTCTAAAATACATAGTTGGGAAGAGTTAGCTCATGCCTTCCTCACTCAATGATAGACTTCCAGTCTCGGATGGCTCTGGCCGGTACCAAATTACCAAGGTCGAAAGCGATCTAATGAGTCATTTAGAGTATGCTCAAAAAGGTGGAGGCGCCTTGCGCTCAGTTATTCCTTCTATGACGAGTCGAAATGGTGATGACCTTCATAGACATACAAAAAGCTCCTTTCTATGAGAGAGAGCTTAGGCGGCATTGGTAAGCCATTTTACGAAATGATTAAACATGGAGAGATGGTGAGATGGGATTAAAGTCGGGAAAAATTCAAGACCTAAGCCGCTTTGAAAAGCATTTTTTGAGACACATCCATCAAAACTTATGGAAACAACCCCGGAGGTCCCATAAAAAGAAAGAGGAGGATGTTTCCTTGATACTACAAGGTCGGAAAGGCGATCGAGAACATGCCTATCCGGAGGAAACTACTCCCCTTTTCGGCCGACGGTCTTCCAACCCCACATTGCCAAAGGGTGGAGAAGTCGAACACAATCAGTGTTTACACCCCTAAGGGATTCGCTCGAGAATGTTCTCAATCTTATGACTACTCAGAAGAAAATTACACATCTTCTTCCACGAGACAACCCTAATGGGAAAGGTTACAATGCTACTGCAGGTGTGTGCTTATCATGTCGGGGGGCACGGGACATGACACTCGGGATTCTTGGGCCTTGAAACACAAGATCCATGACTTACTCGACAACGGGGAGATTGTGGTGACTAAACCTGACCAACCTCATGTGCAAGACAACCCTCTTCCTCAACACAAAGAACAAGATGTCAATATGATTAATTGGAGCAATGGACAAAGTTCCAATTACATTATTGAATCTTCCCAAACCAGCAAGGACGATGCTGACAAATGGGATTACGCATAGTTCCAATTCATGATGGAACGAAAGATTAAGGCTCTTTGCAATCAAGTAAACCAATTAGCAGAACTGGAGATCCATCAACACCAAGTCACATGCCAATTAGTCAGTCAGGAGCATGCTAGTCTCCTTCTTTTTGTCATGAATACTCCATCATCACCTTCAGAAAGCGAAACACTGGAGGATAAAGTTGCAAAAAGAGCAAGTGCTAAAGCCCGTCGGGATTTTGCCAACAAGAGGGAATTTACATACCTTGGCCAACCTATGGAGGAGATATTTCAGATGCTGATTAATAAAGGAAGAATTACATCCCTTCTACCTCCAATCAATCCCCATTCTAGATAGTTCATTTCTAATGGAGTATGTCAGTACCACTCCAACTCTCGCGGTCACAGCATAGAAGAATGCTGAGCACTCCGCCACTTCATTCAAAATTTAATTGACATCGGTGTCCTACAAATGGCAGATAATGACACTTTGTTACTCGAGAGTGGGAATACATATCCTACAAAATGGAAGGACGACGTAGCAGTTATATTCGCTAAAGGATGATTTGGCTGCCAAACCACTCACAATACAAGCAATTCAACTCAAAGGTACTGAGAATTCTTTGAAAGTGGCTGCACTAGAGCCAATTCTCTTGCCATCTAAGCCACAGTATCCTGTTGTCAGCTTGAAAAAGTCCCATGGAATTATGGGCGAAATGAAGGATCTACCTCACATACTGGCTATTTGTAGAGTGTCGAAGGAGAATCCATTGTATCTTCCCCATCGGGTGATGAAGCCTACCATCAAATCAAATGGGAAAGTTCCCATAGAGAAAATTGAAGAGTTCCTTCGTACCATGGGCCATAACGAAGCCAAGGTGGTTTTAAGCTTGAGAGAAGCTCCACAACAAATTTCCATACTGGACTTGGTTTTCTCTTTCGAAGATCATCAGAAAGATCTTGCTAAGGGTCTTGGAAGAAGCCCATTTACCAAAATCAGTGGATGTGGAAAAATTCCAACATCTGGTTGATCACATTTTTAACAACAATGTGATATCTTTCACTGATGACGACATACCCACTGAAGGGACTGGTCATTGCAAGCCGTTGCACATAGCGGTTTTGTCCTCCGGATACATGGTAGGAGGAGTCTTGATAGATGGAGGTTCATCTCTGAATATCTATCCTTATGCTACCTTGGAGAAGATGAATATCAACCCCAAGAGGATCAAAAGCAGCCATACGGTTATCAAAGCTTTTGATGGGTCCCGACGAAATGCCGTTGGAGAGATTGAACTACCAGTGGAGATTGGTCCACATACATTCAGTGTATCCTTTCACGTGCTCGAAAATAGCCACAAGATACTGACCTAATTTTTGGGAAGACCATGGATTCATATGGTTGGAGCCGTCCCTTCCACCCTTCATCAAAGAACTCAAGTACATTATCAACAATATAGCTAGTCACTTATTAATGTTGAAATCGAAATGTCACGAAATAAGGTGACATACCACTCATCGACTTCAATTTAGAAGTTGAGTCCGGTCGATTTCCATGCCACGGAGGTGAAGCAACACTCATTACCATCCCATTGGGGCTCCACCTCTCACACCCAAGATTTACTGCCGAGGTAATGTCGGCCACTCGAGAGATGATATCATTGGGTCATCAACTTTGGACAAGGGTTGGGCAAGATCATCGGGGTATTAAGCACCCAATTCAAGTTCCCGATCAAATAGGGACAATTGGATTAGGCTATTACTGCTAGCTCGATCCACGGGAATCCTCACAAGCACAAATAGATTCCTTCATCTTGACCCATACGTAAGGCGATTATCTCCACTACCGATCTGACGAGCCTATCATAGGTCTCGGTAAAGGTTCCCAGCCCATGTTATGGCTATGCTATTTCCCAAACGATACTGGGTTAAAGCAAAAGAGGTCTGATTCACGATCCCAAAGTGGAAGAAAGGGAATGGAGATGTAAACAAGACATCGCCGGAGAGATTGTCTCATCTACGCATCCTTTTTCATGATGAGCACACAAATAGATACACTCCAGGATGATGATTGTCCCGATATTATGGTCATCATTCGGGGAAGAGGATGATGATCGTCACTTCATTATTGTGCAGTCCACGGGACTTCACCCTTGACAATTGGAGTAGCACTCCTTGCATTTGTGTGCCTAGGGTAAAAAAAAGGAGAAACCCTACGCCTTAGATAGATAGCTTTAACTTTTACTTTTTGTATGTATATTAGCGGTTGTTTTGTCGATACATGCTAACACACTTTGTATGATTGAACAACTTTCATATATTAAGTGAAAAGCATATTTTGTTTCGAGACTACGAATTTAGATGTGCATGTACTTGCTGATGAGGTGCCTTTTCTCCACAAGGACTATAACTTTGATGAAAAGTTGGACTCAGACTTGATGGAAATACAAGAGGATATTGAGATACCTCAAGAGATCAAAGAATGGGTCGAAGATAAACCCAAACCAAATCTTAATCAAATCACCTCATTCAATCTCAGAACCTTAGAAAGCCCTAGGTTAATCCAGATTGGTACAGACCTCACTCCAAACCAAAGGAATGACATGGTTGCGCTATTAACTCAATTCCAGCATTTTTTTGCATGGTCTCACGAAGACATGGTGGGTTTGTCCATGGACATCGTCATCCATCACCTTTCCATTAAAGAGGGATTCAAGCCAGTCAGGCAGAAGCTCAGGTGATTAAAACCTGAGTGGAGTTTAAAGGTTAAAGAAGAAATTGTGAAACAATTTCAAGCTGGCATCATCATGGTGTCCACATATCCTGAATGGCTATCAAATATAGTTCCTGTACCTAAACCGAGAGGAAAGGTGCGAGTTTACGTGGATTACCGGGATCTGAATAAAGCTTGCCTTAAGGATAGCTTTCCCATGCCATTTATCCATATTCTCATTGACAATATTGATCAATATGACATGTACTCATTTGCTGATTGCTTTGCGGGGGTATCATCAAATCATGGTTGCTGAGGAAGATCGTGAGAAAACTGCATTCATCACGCCTTGGGGAACCTTTTGCTATAGACGATTGTCATTCGGCCTTATTAATGCCGGAGCAACCTACCAGCGAGCTATGATGGCTCTTTTCCATGACTTAATGCACAAAGAGATAGAGATCTATGTGGATGACATCATTGTCAAATCCCAAAGGGAAGAAGACCACCTAGACCATCTCAGAAAGCTTTTCAACGGGTTTGCGTAAAGTACTGACTTGAAGTTGAATCCGACCAAGTCGCCTTTGGCGTTAAATCAACCAAGTTGCTAGGTTTCTAATCGACCACAAAGGGATTGAGTGGATCCCACAAAATCCGAGGCCATCGAAATGCCCATTCCTCGAACAGAGAGAGAAAAATACGGGATTTTTGGGAAGAATCAACTTCATTAGCGAGTTCATTTCTCGACTCACGCGACAACACATGAGCCTATCTTCAAATTGTTAAGGAAGAACTCCTCCATGAAATGGAACAATAAGTGTCAAAAAGCCTTCCTTACAATCAA
Source organism: Panax quinquefolius (assembly GCA_020205615.1). NCBI lineage: Eukaryota > Viridiplantae > Streptophyta > Magnoliopsida > Apiales > Araliaceae > Panax > Panax quinquefolius. Next base: position 53,634,065 of record CM035168.1, on the reverse strand, counting down.
AGAGCAGTTGGTTAACGCTCCTATTTTGGTACCTCCGAGGATGATGTTCCCCTGTTCATGTACATATCCATTAATGACAATGCCATGGGCTGCATCTTTGGGACAAAAAAAAGATGATAGAGGCGAAGCGAGCTATCTACTACCTCGAAAGAAAAGATTCAATGACAATGAACACAAGTACACTTTGATTGAGAAGACTTGTTATGCTTTAGCATGGGCTTCCATGAGGTTACAGCATTACCTCCATGGTCATACAACCCATCTCATATCCGCGTGGATCCTCTCAAATACGTGTTCAGTAAACCCATATTGAATTATCGGTTATCCGGATGGCGATTGATCCTACAATAATTTGACATCGTCTACGTGACGTAAAAAAGTCCATTAAAGGACAAGGAATTACGGATCAATTGCCGCCACACCCGTAGAGGATTCAAACCCTTGAAACATACTTCCCCGATGAAGGGGTAATGATGATCCAACAACACCATCGATCTGATGCATATGCGTATGTGGAAAATGTATTTTGATGGAGCTATTAACATGGAAGGTTACGGAGCTGGAGCGGTTTCTAGTATCCGTGCAGGGGAGCGATATCCGTCACCATCAAATTACGGTTTATCGGCACCAAACATAATTTGAGTATGAAGGTATATCATGGGACTCAAACTTGCCCAATCAATGGGTATCAGGCGGTTAACTGTCTTTGGAGATTCAAAATTGGTAATCAGACAAGCCATAGGAATCTATCACACCAAAGAGCTACATTTGTTGCCTTACCATCGACAAGTTTTACAGATGGTTTCGGAGTTTGAAGAAATAAACATCCTCCACATTCCTCAAAATAGGAATGATTTTGCGGATGCACTAGCAACTTTGGCCTCCTCGATCAACATACATGACAAGGAAAATATGCCAAGCATCCCATTTGCCCTACAAAAGGCTCCAGCCTATGGGAATTGTATTAGAGAAGTATCAGATGAGCTACCTCTCATCCATCACCCTTGGTATCAGCATGTCAAAGAGTATTTATAAGATAGATCTACACCTATTGAGGTGAGCCCGACTGAAAGAAGGTGGATCCATCGAATGGCTATGAAATTCTACCTGAGCGGAGATGCACTCTACAAAAGAGATGCAGGACTAGGTCTCCTCAGATGTCTGGACAAGGACCATGCTCAGAGGCTCATGGATGAAATCCATGGTGGAGAATGTGGCCCATATATGAGCGGCCCTCTACTTATTAAGAAGATCTTGAGAACAGGGTACTATTGGCTCTCACTTAAGGCTGACTGTGATGACCACATCAAGAGAAGCTACCAATGCCAAATTCATAGGAATGCTATCCACGCCCCTCCGAGGGAGCTCCACAATACGAGTTCACCTTGGCTCTTCTCAATGTGGGGAATGGACGTGATCGGGCCCATCGAGCCCATCGAGCCCAAAGCCAGTAATGGGCATCAGTTTATCTTCACCATGATCGACTACTTCACCAAATGGGTAGAAGCAACCTCCTTCCCCAAGGTTACCAAAAAAGTTTTCATTACTTTCATCAGAAACAATGTCATTTGTTGATATGGACAACTAGAGGTAATTGTGTCAGACAATGCTAAGAACCTCAACAACAAAATGATGGAGGAGTTGTGAAGTAAATTCCATGTTAAACACCTTAACTCCGTCATCTACTGTCCAAAGATGAATGGTGTTATTGAAGCGGCTAATAAGAACATCAAGAAGATCATGCAGAAGATGTCCGCCAATCACAAAGGATGGCCTGACCTCTTGCCTCTGACTCTATTAGCTTACAGAACTTCAATGCATACTTCCACTGAGGCAACCCCCTACTCATTGACCTATGGGATGGAAGCAGTGCTCCCCATAGAAGTGGAAATGGAATCCCTCAGATTGTTGATTGATGCTCAGCTAGATGAAGACCAATGGTTACAAGACAGATATCACCAATTGTCTCTAATAGACGAAAGATGAAGTGATGCTATCTTCCATGGTCAGTTATACCAACAAAGGATTGCCAGATCCTACAACAAAATAGTCCGGCTACGGTAGTTTAAACAACATGACTTGGTTTTGAAGAAGATCATTGACAACCAAGATCAGTCAAAGGGAAAATTCTCTCCAAATTGGGAGGGCCCGTTTATTATCAAGGATGTATTGACAGGAGGTGCTCTCAGATTACAGGAAATGAATGGCAACGAATTTTCATAGCTCATCAACTCAAACACCGTGAAACGGTACTATGTCTGAAGTTACCATCAAGCAAGCATCCTGGTTTTGGATCACTAGATCACCAGTCATTTCAGGTTTTCTAACCCTTATTACACACAACCCTTTCTTCATACCCATTTGCCCATCAAGGAAACACACTCTTCAAGCCAGCAACCTGGTTTTTAAATCATCGAATCTTTCATTTCACACTCCATACAATTTCAATTATCCCACCAGGGATTGAACCCTTCCCCTACAGTATGTCCTGAACATGGGATCAAACTTTTTCACACCCGCAATTTGTCCTGAACATGGGATCAAACTTTTCCCCACAGTTTGTCCTGAACATGGGATCAAACTTTTTCGACTGCAAATCATCCTGAAGATGGGGCAAACTACGTGGACCTGATCTCCCCGATACCTGGGAGTACGTAGGTAACCATTTTATATGGCCCGGTCGTAATAAAACAAAAACAATAAAAACATTTCTACACCTTTCTTTATAAACAAAAATAACAAAAACATTTCTACACCTTTCTACCCTTACACCATTCAGCGTTGAACCTCTTACACCAGGTTTGAACTATGCAGACCTGATCTCCTCTTCAATAGGAGTACGTAGGCAGCCATTTATGGTTCGGTCTAACCCCCTACCAAAACACAAATACTTGTCACACGGTACTGTGATCAAACTTAAATCCATTACATTTCATCGGCTTCAAACCAAAGTGATTGAATTACCTGGCCTCCCCATAAATAGGAGAGTTGGCGACCATCTAACCTGCGGTTGATTCCTTGAAGAGAAACACCAATCCATAAGAGATGGAACTAACTGGGTTCCTCTTAAATAAGAGTACTGGCGACCATCTGTGGTGCGGTGAATCTCAGAGAGGAAAAGTCACACTCCTCTACATATATACATACAGAAACTAGTCCTAAGATGTGTCACCCCCAAAAAAGGTATACATCACCCATCTTGAGTCGCCAAATACATGATACAAAATTCAAATACAACTTAATTATATAACAGTCGTGTAAAATACGACAAAACATAATCTAAGAGTTTTAATAAAAATATTGTCATCTAGATAATATCCACACTCAATTTAGTACTCATTATATTTATTGTCACGCTATTTAACAGAATAGTGAGGACTACTAATGCTTTCATCTGGACCGTCACTCCGTTCCCCGACTAGTCCCGGTTACGTTCTCATTTCTTGAAGAGAACAGTGAAAGAAAGGGTGAGCTCAACTAGCCCAGTAAGAAATATTATGACTAAGATAATGCAGAATAAATTATCATTAGCCTTCAACAATGTTAAACTGATAGAATATAATAGACAACAAGTTTAACTGCAGCGGAACAAGCAATCCATTAGAAGAGTCAAATAGAGCATAAAATCTACTTTTTTCTATGATTTAAAAAGTTTTTCATCAACTTTATCGCTGAGACTCAACTTAAAAAATAAAATCGAATCATCCCTGCATCACGACCAAGAATATTCATGTAATCATCAATGGTAATGACTATACCGAATAATTCCTGGTCATAATCACACCAACAACTGTCCATCAATGAACTACAGGCCAATGAGGATTTTACCATATCATTCGTCACATTACGGTTATGATCCCTGATCATAATCATACCAAGTCCATCTATGCACATAAGCCACAGATGACTTTCATCACAATATAAGCATGAGGATGATGACAATGATATAATAATTTAATAAAACAAGTTCAAGGATAAATTTTAAAGATTTACAATTTTAATTTATCCAGAAATCAATAACGTCCAAATTGTCAACATGATACTTCTTTGTGGAGTAAAATTCAAGAATGCTCAGAACAATATTTCCATGAAAAGATACTGGATGAAGCCCAAATATCCAGGATATTCTACTAATTTCATTGAGTATAGAAGGCAAAACTTAACCAACTGAGTATAATAGAATATATGAAACCGCAAATGGATTTTTGCCCGCCATGCGGTAATCCACGTAGACAGATCATTTCCACAATTTAATAAGGAATGAATACGAAGGATCATTCACCATGCATGCGGTAATCCACATAGACATGTTATTCCAACAGAATAATAAAGAATGGAATAATAGAAGAATTCACCAGGCGTGCGTAATCCGCACAGACAGGTTATTCCAACAGAATAATAAAGAATGGAACTGAATCAAATGCGTAACCCGCATGCATGCATAGATATTCCAACGAGTAATAATAAAGAATGGAACCAGGTCATGCATAATTCGCTCAAACAGGATCTTCCAACAGAATAATAAAGAATGGAATAACAACAGAATTCACCAGGCATGCGATAAACCGCACAGACAGGTTATTTCAACAGAATAATAAAGAATGGAATAACAGAAGAATTTCTCTATGTATGCGGTACTTCACATAGACAGGTTATTCCAACATAATAATAAATAATGGAATAACAACCCTTACGAGTATTGAAAGAAAATAACTCTCTTCATGAATATGAAAGAATAATACCCCTTACCTTAGAAGAAAACTGGATATAGGAATAGTGAAGGAGCAAATTTCTCTTCTTCTTTCTCTTTATAATTTATCTCTATAATAATTGCTCTATAGCTTTAGTGAATTGGTGAGAAATAAAGGAAGAATGAGCTTCTATTTATAGAAAAATATAGTTTCGATAATTGCACGTTTTGGGACTCAAAATATTATAGTATAATACCTTCCTCTTTTTCTTTATTTTTAATTTAGTCCTGCAAGTATTATCAAACTTGCACCACCTCCCCTAATAGTAAATAATGTGAATCAAGAGTTTAATCATGTGAATCAATAGTTATAATCATGTAAAAATATGAATTACAGTATAGTACCTTCAACTATACCTCCATTTTTAACTTAGTCATGGAAGTATTATCAATCTTGCACCACCTCCCCTAATAGTACAAGAATGTGAATCAATAGTACACACATGTGAACAAATAGATATAATCATGTGAATTAATAGCAATTAATTGCTTATTTATCCGGTTAATTACCCGATTGGTCAATATAACCTCTAGACATCAATTATTATCAAAATAAATATCGATTTTCACTAACACTAATAATTCCAACACAATGGAACTATCCAATTCATCTTTAATCAACACGAACTTATTCATCATTAATATTTAAATTCATAATATTTAACAACCAGGTCATTCCCAGGAAAGAGGGGGCTTTCCGATAAGGATTTCTCCTTATTGGCGCGCAATTAGGTGACCAAACCTCCCATTGACAGAACTTCTAGACATTGTAAATATTGCAAATAATAATATGAATAACTTTGCCATCTCAATTATTGATATAATAATATATATTATGAAGATGATACTGTGATAATAATTGAATCAATAATATGAGAGATATGATGCAGCAATTACTGTAGCAATAATTGAGTATAACTGAGTGACTTCTCATGTAAGCATCAATAATCAATACCGCGTGCAACTATGCAACCACGCGTATTACTGTACTTTTACTACCGGGTAGTTCAACAGTTTTAACGGTAACACTTTCGTCGTTATTTTAATAAAATGATAATTCTGTCATTTTCTAACTATGACAATACTTTCGTTGTGGGGTTTTAATAATTGTGCCGTCATACGAATATTCCCTGACCAATCGAATATTATATAACCACTTACTTTGCAAAATTTATAAATATTACCCACAACTATAACATTATATCAAATTCACACCATAATATTCAAAAATATATTTCGAGAAAATTATTCTTTATTCATAAAATTTGGGGTCTTACAACCTCCCCTTCTTATGAAATTTCGTCTTCAAAATTAGGGTACGTACCTGGTATATCAAAGAGGTGAGGATATCTTAACTTCATCTCAGATTCTAACTCCCATGTCATTTCTTCCACATCGTGGTTTTTCCACAAAATTTTGACTTAAGGTATAACCTTGGAGCGTAGAATATGATCCTTCTTATCCAAAATTTTAACAGGTAACTCTTCATAAGTTAAATCTTCCTCTATCTCGTCTAGTTCTAATTCAATAATGTGGTTCAGGTCTTTCGCATATTTACGTAACATAGATATGTGAAAAACGTTATGAACATGAGACATACTTGGTGGTAAGGCGAGTCTACAGGCCACAGTTCCTACTCGATCGAGGATAAAAAATGGGCCAATGAATCGAGGATTGAGCTTTCCTCTCTTTCCAAATCTTATAACTCTTTTCCATGGAGCAACACGTAACAACACATGATATCCAATATTGAATTCCACGTCCTTTCGATGAAGATCAGAATAACTCTTTTTTCGATCTTGTGAGGTTTTCATACGTACCAAATCCGGTCCCAACAACGTTGCTTCACCCACCTCATCCCAGTATACTGGAGAACGACACTTTCTTCCATACAACGCCTCAAATGGAGTCATGCCAATACTTGTTTGATAACTATTATTGTAGGAAAACTCCACCAATGGTAAGAACTTGTCCCAACTTCCCTTGAAGTCAAGGACACAGAGTCTTAATAAATCTTTAAGAGTTTGAATAGTCCTTTCCGAATACCCATCCGTTTGAGGATGATATGCCGAACTAAATCGTAAATCTATGCCCATAGCTTTTTACAAACTAACCCAAAATCTTGAAGTGAATCTTGGGTCTTGATCAGAAACTATGGATACTGGCATACCATGCAATATTACAATCTCATTTATGTACATACTAGCAAGATGTTCAAGTGTATAAGTTTCTCATATCATTAAAAAATGAGCAGACTTGGTCAATCTATCAACAATGACCCAAATCGCATCTGTACCTTGACAAACCTTGGGAAGACCAGTAACGAAATCCATGGTAATGTGCTCCCACTTCCATTCTGGAATTTCAAGTGGTTGAAATGGACCTTTTGGCACTTGATGCTCTGCCTTGACTCGTTGACAAGTTATACACCTTGAGATAAACCCCGCTATCTCTCTCTTCATATTGCTCCACCAAAATGTATATCGAAGATCACGATACATTTTGGTACTCCCAGGATGGATTGCAAACGATGTGTTATGCGCCTCCATCATGATTTTATACTTCAAGTCAGAATCGTTAGGAACACAAAGTCTGGAGTTGACTCAAAGTATTCCTTCTTCATCGATTCTTGCTTCCAGAATAACACCTTCTTACACTTTCTTCTTCATATGCATCAGCTCCAGGTCTGTAGCTTGAGCAGCTTTAACTTTATCAATTAAAGTCGGTTCTACTCGTATATTCGCCATTATCATATAGGTCCCTAGAGTCTTTAACTCTATCTCCATCCTTTGTAAGTCATACAAAATGGGCCTTTGCGTTGATAATGTCGCACTCGTACCCGCATATGTTCTTCTACTCAATGCGTTAGCTACTACGTTCGTTTTTCCAGGATGGTATTGGATGGTATGATCATAATCTTTCAACAGCTCAAGCCATCGTCGTTGTCGCGTATTGAGTTCCTTTTGAGTGAAGAAATATTTGATGCTTTTATGATCTGTATAGATCTCCACCTTCTCTCCATACAGGTAATGCCTCCAAATCTTAAGTGCAAAAATGACTGCTGCCAACTCTAGATCATGAGTAGGATAATTCCTCTCATATTCTTTGAGTTGTCGCGAGGCATAGGCTATGACTTTCCCATGTTGCATGAGAACACATCCTAACCCTTTGCCCGAAACATCACTGTAGATGACAAATCCCTCCGAGCCAGATGGTATTGTCAGAACAGGTGTTGAAATGATTCTCCTCTTGAGTTCTTGAAAACTCTTCTCACATTCCTCACTCCAACTGAATTTTGTATCTTTTCGAGTCAGCTAAGTTAATGGAGTAGCGATTCGAGAAAATCTTTCCACGAATCTCCGATAATAACCAGCTAAGCCGAGAAAGCTACGTACTTCGATCACTGACTTTGGTTGCTCCCAGCTTTGAATTGCTTCAATCTTTGTCGGGTCAACTGATATTCCATGATTTGATATCACGTGCCCAAGGAATGCAACTTCCTCAAGCCAGAACTCACATTTCTTCAACTTGGCAAAAAGCTTATTTTCACGAAGCTTTCGAAGTATCAGCCTCAAGTGTTGCTCATGGTCTTCACGGGTTTTGGTGTATATGAGGATGTCATCAATAAAGACGACCACAAAGTGATCCAAATATTCCTTGAATACTCGGTTCATCATGTCCATGAAGGCAGCAGGAGCATTAGTCAATCCAAAAGACATAACTAGGAATTCATAATGCTCGTACCGAGTTCTGAAAGCAGTCTTTAGAATGTCATCAGTTTTACTCTTCAATTGATGATATCCAAAACGAAGATCAATCTTTGAAAAGAATTTGGCTCCTTGCAACTGGTCAAACAGGTCATCAATGCGAAGCAACGGGTACCTATTTTTGATGGTGACATGATTCAACTCCCGATAATTAATACAAAGTCGCATACTTCCATCTTTCTTCTTCACGAATAGAACAGGAGCACCCCAAGGAGACGTACTAGGACGAATGAAACCGATGTCTAACAATTCCTTTAGTTGGGTTTTAACTCTTAAAGTTCAATAAGAGCCATTCGATATGGGGCTTTGGAAATAGGTTTTGTACCGGGATTCAAGGTCAATACAAAATTTAATTTTACGCTCTGGGGGTAGGCCAGGAAGTTCTTCAGGGAATATGTTAGGAAATTTATTAACAATAGAAATATCATTCAAATCTGACGTATTTTTATTTAAATCTGTGACATGGGCTAAAAAAGCTTGACATCCATTTTTCAATAAACGAATAGCTTTATGACTTGATATAACAGTGATTGACTTTAGTGGTTTGGTTGCTTGAATTCATATAATTGGTTGGTTAGGAATATGAAAGCTAATAACCTTACGAAAATAATCGATTTTAGCATGATGAGTACTTAACCAATCAATCCCTAAAATCACATCAAATGCAAGTATTTTCAAAGAAATAAGATCGACAGGTAACGTGTGGTTACCGATTTGAATCAAATAAGACTTATAAATAGTGGAGGATGTAATGAAGGTTTCTCCAAACGGAGTTTCAACAGATAAGTCAAAGTCTAATTTCTCCAGAGTCAAATTTAAACGTTGAGCGCAAGTAGGAGAAATGAAAGAATGGATAGAACCGGTATAAAATAAAGTATAAACTTCGCTAGAGTTTATGATTAGCTTACTCGTGATCACCTCCTTCGGATTCCTCGCTTTTTGGGAGGTTACGACAAACGCTCTCCCTTGAATTATCGATTTTGTCTTGTCTGGGACACCCTTTGATGCCTCCATCCCAACTGGACTTGACTTTGGTGCACAACAAAATCGGGCTAGGTGACCTTCTTTTCCACAATTGTAACATGCTTTGGACTGTATCATGCATTTTGGACTGATATGTCCCTCCCCTCTGCATTTGTAACATACGATCGGCGGTCGTTCTCCTTCCTTAACAACAGGTGTTGGTGCTGACGTCCTTCCATCATTGTTGAATCTTCTCTTCTTGAAATGTCCACTCTTATTGTCATGACCATGATTACCACCGAAGTGATTACCATTTCTGGCATGTTGATTCCCTCCGCGCTTGTTGTCACCGCTTCGATGACTGCTACCATTGGTGTTATCGACTTGTCGACTGCTCTCTCTTAGTTGGGTTGACTCATTATCGTGCTCTAATAACTGAGCCCTATTCACAACATCTGAATACAAACACAGTTTATGAGAAATTAGGTTTTGACATATCTCGGGTTTCAAACCTCTTAGAAACATCTGCGTTATTCTCTCCTCATTATCAACTAAGTGGGACGCAAACCGATACAACTCGGTAAACTTAGCTTCGTACTGCGCCACGGTCATATTGTTTTGCTCAAGCTTGATGAACTCTACCTCCTTCATGTGATGAATACTTTCAGGAAAGTACTTGTCGTTGAACAGCTCTTGGAACTTTTCCCAAGACATTTGGAGTGTGGCAGGTTGAGTACGCTTTACAAATTCCCACCAGTAATCTGCCTCTGCTCGCAACATGAAGGTGGCAAAGGGAACCTTTTGCTCCTCGGAGCATCCCAAGACATCAAATATCTTGTTGATCTGCTTTATCCACGTCTCTGCCTTAAGTGGTTTTGGCTCTCCAAAAAACTCTGGTGGTCCCAGCTCCTTAAACTACTTAACGGTGACCGTCCGAGAGTTGTCAGTGTTTCCACCTGCATTTTGGATAGGAGCCGCCCTCGCCTGATGTTGCATGAATTGCATAAAACCTCTGAACATCCCATCGTTCATCATTTAATCGTTGTTGTTTACCTGAGGATTATTGTCCTCCTGTTGGACATTATCCTGGGTATTAATCTGTGGTGACTCAACGGTCTCATGTGCTTCACTGTTTATCTCAACATTTTCGGATGCCATTTTCAAATACTTCCACAAAACAAGGGCTCATTAATATATCACATATTATTCCTATACTCTGACCGACCAATTAAATACCAAATAAACTTAGGTAGGTCAAACTAGCGAAGGAATTTCTCGTCTCTCCCCTCCTAGTTCTTGTCTAACATCTCAGCCATGGATCATATCCCTAAGCTTTGATACCAACTGTGACGCCCCCAAAACAGGTATACATCACCCATCTTGAGTCGCCAAATACATGGTACAAAATTCAAATACAACTTAATTATACAACAGTCGTGTAAAATACGACAAAATATAATCTAAGAGTTTTAATAAGAATATTGTCATCTAGACAATATCCACACTCAATGGAGTCCTCATTATATTTATTATCACACTATTTAATAGAATAGGGAGGACTACTAATGCTATCATCTGGACCGTCACTCCATTACCCGACAAGTCTCGGCTACGTTCTCATTTCCTGAAGAGAACAGTGAAAGAAAGGGTGAGCTCAACTAACCCAGTAAGAAATATTATGACTAAGATAATGTAAAATAAATTATCATTAGCCTTAAACAATGTTAAACTGATAGAATATAATAGACAACAAGTTTAACTGTAGCGGAACAAGCAATCCATTAGAAGAGTCAAATAGAGCATAAAATCCACTATCTTCTATGATTTAAAAAGTTTTTCATCAACTTTATCCCTGAAACTCAGCTTAATAAATAAAATCAAATCATCCCTACATCACGGCCAAGAATATTCATGTAATCATCAATGGTCATGACTATACTGAATAATCCCTGGTCATAATCAAACCAACAACTGTCCATCAATGAACTACAGGCCAATGAGGACTTTTACCACATCATTCGTCACATTACGGTCATGATTATATCGAATAATCCCTGGTCATAATCATACCAAGTCCATCTATGTACGTAAGCCAAAGATAACTTTCATCACAATATAAGCATGAGGATGATGACAATGACATAATAAGTCAATAAAACAAGTTCAAGGATAAATTTTAAAGATTTATAATTTTAATTTATCCAAAAATCAATAACGTCCAAATTGTCAACATGATACTTCTTTGTGGAGTAAAATTCAAGAATGCTCAGAACAATATTTCCATGAAAAGATCTTTGGATGAAGCGCAAAATATCCGAGGATATTCTACTAATTTTATGGAGTATAGAAGGCAAAACTTTAACCAACCGAGTATAATAGAATATATGAAATCTATGAATAGATTTTTGCCCGTCATAATACGGTAATCCACGTGAGACGAGATCATTTCCACAATTTAATAAGGAATGAATACGAAGGATCATTCACCATGCATGCAAGAAATCCACATAGATGAGTTATTCCAATGTAATAATAAAGAATGGAATAACGAAGAATTGACCAAGCGCACGTAATCGCATGATATAGGTTATTCCAATGAGAATAATAAAGAATGTAACCGAATGTCAATGCGTAACACTTTGCATGCATGTGATATTCCAATGAATAATAAAGAATGGAACCAGTCATCATGCGTAATTCGCTCAAACAGGATATTCTAACATAATAATAAAGAATGGAATAACAATAGAATTCACCAGGCATACGATAGATCGCATAGACAGGTTATTCCAACAGAATAATAAAGAATGGAATAACAGAAGAATTTCACCATGTATGCGGTATTAGCATGACATGTGTTATTCCAAAATAATAATAAAGAATGGAATAACAACCCTTACGAGTATTGAAAGAAAATAACTCTCTTCATGAATATGAAAGAATAATACCCCTTACCTTAGAAGAAAACTGGATACAGGAATAGTGAGGTAGCAGACTTCTCTTCTTCTTTTTCTCTATAATTTATATCTATAATAATTGCTCTATAGCTTTAGTGAATTAGTGAGAAATGAAGGAAGAATGAGTTTCTATTTATAGGAAAATATAGTTTCGATAATTGCACGTTTTGGGGCTCAAAATATTACAGTATAATACCTTCCTCTTTTTCTTCATTTTTAATTTAGTCCTGGAAGTATTATCAAACTTGCACCACCTCCCCTAATAGTAAATAATGTGAATCAATAGTTTAATTATGTGAATTAATAGTTATAATCATGTAAAAATATAAATTACAGTATAGTACCTTCAACTATACCTCAATTTTTAACTTAGTCATGCAAGTATTATCAATCTTGCACCACCTCTCCTAATAGTACAAGAATGTGAATCAATAGTACACACATGTGAACAATTAGTTATAATCATGTGAATTAATAGCAATTAATTGCTCATTTATCCGGTTAATTACCCGATTGGTTAATATAACCTCCAAACATCAATTATTATCGAAATAAATGTCGATTTTCACTAACACTAATAATTCCAACATAATGGAACTATCCAATTCATCTTTAATCAACACGAACTTATTCATCATTAATATTATAATTCACAATATTTAACAACCAGGTCGTTCCCAGGAAAGAGGGGGCTTTCCGATAAGGATTTCTCCTTATTGGCACGCAATTAGGTGACCAAACCTCTCCTTAACAGAACTTCTAGACATTGTCAATACTGCAAATAATAATATGAATAACTTTGCCGTCTCAATTATGGATATAATAATATATATTATGCAGATGATACTGTGACAATAATTGAATCAATAATATGAGAGATATGATGCAGCAATTACTATAGCTATAATTTAGTATAACTGAGTGACTTCTCACGTAAGCATCAATAATCAATACCGTGTGCTACTATGCAACCACGCCACCACATCGTATTCTTTTACTTTTTACTGCTTAGTTCAACATTTTTAACGGTAACACTTTCGCCGTTATTTTTATAAAATGATAATTCTGTTATTTTCTAACTACGACAATACTTCTGTTGTGGGGTCCACCAATGATTGTGCCTTCATACGAATATTCCCTGTTAAAATGAATATTCCCCGACCAATCGAATATTATATAACCACTTGCTTACTTTGCAAAATTTATAAATATTACCCACAACTATAATATTATATCAAATCCACACCATAATATTCAAAAATGTATTTCGAGAAAATTATTCTTTATTTATAAAAGTTGGGGTCTTACACAAGACACCAAAGAGGGTAGGGATACATGCAGATCAATGATCCATTCTGAAAGATCCTGAGACGTCTCAATGTCCACACATCAAGGATGAGTTCAGAATACATCAAGATCACAAGCCCTGAAGAAGCAGGCAAATATCAAGCAAGTATCAAGGCATAACTAAAAGGGAAGTGAATCAACATATATTTCCCTACCATATATAATGTTGTTTGATATATACAATATGTGTTGTACATGAAAAAATGGCTAAACTAGTCTGTGTAGGAAAATATAAGTCTATCTATAGATCGGTATGTATGTGGACTATCAGATCTAACATAACATCTCTCTCCGAAGAAAAGGGTAATGCTGCAAGCTTCTGCCCAAAATTATGTACACGAGCTAGCAGATCTGAGGCCAACTGCATGGTGCCATGATGCTCATCAATATATGCATGCACTCATATTGGCAAGTATGCCAGTCGTAAGGGATCTCACTGAAGTACTATCTGTAACGGCCACATCCCGAGCAGATAGGGCAGCATCCCGCTCAATAATCAATGCATCTCTGGCTGATCTGGCCTCATCTCTCTCCAATAGAGAGGTATCTCTCCCATCAAGAGCTGTCAACATCAAGGCCCTAGCCTAATCTCTCTCAAAGGTCATCAGATGAAGACTTTGCTCTAAATACTGTGCTGAATGCTGAATTATAGTAGCACTCGTGCTGGGAGAATCTGCAAGAGCTGCTGGTAACCTAGTGAATAGCTCCTCCTCGGTGAGAATATCAATGTCCTCTATGGGCTCCCCATCATCAGAATCAATCCCCAGAAATGTGGATACTACCGCAGCTGATGTAGTCTCTGTCTCCGTCCATGCAAAATACTCTGCAGAACAACCTGGATGGCTAACAGAAAAGGCAACTAGCTAACGCTGATCCCAATAGGCATACACCTTGGATCTGTCTTCTGTTGACAAGTGATGAGAAGCCAAATGCTGACTCAATGCCTTCTCAAAAGGATGGAATTCCTGGAACTGGTCAAACTGACACATCACAGCCAGTGGGTGGTAATTAGTCATGCCCCTCAAACTAGCTAGAGGGAGATAATCCATGCCCGAGTATGAGTGATGAAGTCAGTAGGGTGAACAAAGCCACGTACGCGACCAGAATACATCAAATGGATCTCCAATCCCTGCCAGAAAAATGGACCAAGATGCAGGATCTGTACACTCCGTAGGCTAAATGGAGTACGACATGGCTATCTCATGGGTACAACAATACCTGTATCGTTGGAAAGTGCCAATCGGTCTCAAGTATGACAGGAACCACACGTACAACTTGACCGAACTACCTGTGAATACCCCTGCAGGGTAGGTGCTGCAATATGTAGCCGATCTCAACGTCTCTGCGATAATCATCGATACAATGGTGTGACTGTGACACCCCCAAATCCAGGTACTCCATTTCCATAGGATTTGGTGTTCACTATCCAAAACATTACATCTAACTACCCATAATCAAAGGATAAAGACGTAATTTAAATAACTTAAACATTCATCTTTCCCATTAAAGGGTTACATCATAATCTCAAAATATATCCCAGGTAATCTAACCTTAAAATTATTACATAAGTTTGCGGAATACATCACATATTAAACCAAGTCTTTAACATAATTCATTAAGATAAAATTCTCATAATCTTCAACATTTGGACATCTTACCATTTCCTTTGCTAGTAGACGGCTCATCGACTTTCTCAACTTTAACTGTTGTGTTAAATGTAAGAGTGAGCAAACAATTGTTCACTGATATAAGAAGTAGTAATAATAACAACATGAGAATGAACAACGAATGCTAGCAATAATGAACTTGTTCTGTGAATTAAGAATAGAACACAAGTTCAAAATCAATGTCTGAGGGTCTTAAGACCACGAACTATGTCTCCGGTATATAGGTATTATTACCTTAACCTTAATAGTCGTTAGACTATACAGACCCTTCTTAGCGTACTTAGGGGGATCATCCCTTTGTATCATGTATTGTGCACAAACATCTAAACGTTACACGTACAAAAATCCCCTATGTCAGGGTTGTTCGTCTCAGCTTGAATTTAGAATTTTCACACTAGCAAAAGTTTAGCTCGGAACAAACTTATTAGTGGTTCTAGAATTTTAGAACACTATTCCATAATAGACTAGTTCAGTCAATAAGGGTTTAATATAATCAGTATAGAATTGAACAAGATTATGAAGATCAAGGATCGAACAAAAATATTATATAATTGAATAAACATGATATACATGCAAAGTGCTATATTCAAAGGAGTTAGAACAATCTTCTATGAATAAATGTATTAGAACAATATATGCTTCGAATGACAATAAGAAAAGTAAAGCTCTCTTGATGTAATGAATTAGGTTACAAGAGTTTGTACAATCATACACGAGATAGAATCTAGGAACTTATACAATCATCATTTAGGAATACAAATCTTGCATAAGTATAACATAACACGATAGGTAAACCTTGCTGAATAATAAGGTAGCATAGGTTAGGGAACTTACCTTGTATGTAAGTTACACAAGTATAATAATGTTCGCCAATTACCCTACACATATCATTGAAATCGCAATGACAATTAGTTGTATTAATATTAGCTTTATAGATTTAACCCACCATTTAAATCATAACTTTATCCTAATGTCTAATCATGTCGGTTAACATCCTTAACGAATCTTAAATCTCACTACAAACTAATATAAACCTTATCATTTATTATTATTATTTTTTTAACTTTTGAAAACATCACATTTGGTTTCATCACACAACTCACCAATTCATAACCTTATAGTTTCAACGTTGTGATTATAACATGTTGTTACATCTTATAACACATTTTAGGTTCCTCTACAATCATCATACAAGTTAGGTTAACAATTTCCAAGCTATGATGTTAATAACTCAACGCTATGTCTGACTGACCACTAGCGCGGCCGCGCCAGTTTTTACATCACATACAGACGCTTGCACATGCAAATACGGCCACATTATTAACATAATACATACCACCATGCACCATATCATTTACCAGACAGAATATCGCCCGCATATGCACTCGATTCTGTTTTTACAGACGCGAACTTATACTCTGTTATAGGCCAAAAATCCCAATTCTACAGAATTTCTCCCAAATTCAACATCTAAAACTTTGGAATATCCTAGTTAAGCATGCTATGCACCATTCCATATACAAAAACATCACATATACATCATTTTGAAGAATCAAACTATATTTTTTCCAAATTTCTTCATTTTTACACTTTTAATGAATTTGATCATCACGAATTCATTTCTTAATCATTTGACTCGATTTGAACTACATTGTTTTCATTTCTTAACATATTATCACAATCTAACTTCAATTCGCAGATTACAACTCATATAAGGTATGAAATTTTGTACTTTCTAAGGGTATTTTTCAAATATGAACATTGTTAGTTATATTTCCTTCTTACAATTCAATTTCACGTGTTTGATTGCTACCCCTTTTATATATACATGCCAATAACAGACTCTACAATACTATCACACACCCATAACTCATATCTTACAATCAACACTTAACAAAACCCAATTCCAGAAAATGAAAATTACAAAACTGAGAGTTAAAGTTAGAAATAGATTATACCTTAATCCTCTTGATTATAAGCTAGCACGTGAATCTATTCTTTCTCTTGGCAAACTCACAGAGATTACTCTTTCAATTCTTACCCTCAATACTCTGCAACTCTCTCTTCCTCTTTATCTTTATGTTATCAAACCTTAGGAAAACAAATAAGACGCATAGGAAAATATAAGCTAACCACAATCCCACGTACGTCAGTTGAATAAGCCAAAGGCTTACGTCAGTTGAATAAGCCAAAGGCCACAAGGCCATGTTTGGCTATACCTTAGATTAGGATTCTAGTTTATTTTTATAATATTTATATTATATAGTTCCTTGTCACACCATTATTTATTTAAATTAACATTTACCTTATAATTGGAATTTCCATAATAATTTATAATTTTATTTAACAAACTAGTAAATCTCTAATTTAATTATTAAATCAAACGAGAACTACACCATAATTTATTTAATAATTCATTTAATTAAATTATCTCATTAAATTAAATCTTTAAATCATAAAACTATCATTTATTAATTTAATTATTATAACACATTTTAACCACACTATTACACCATAATTTCATCAATTATTTATTTATCTCAATAAATAAATTATTAAAAATATTTATTTAATTCTATAAATATTTAAATTAAATTACAAATTTCTCGATCGTTACATCATTCCCTCCTTAAAAGGATTCTGTCCCTATAATCACAACTCGAAAAATTTATTCGTTACATTCTTCCCTCCTTAACAAGATTCTGTCCCCAGAATCGCTATACAAAATCAAGCAAACAACTGAGGATAATTCTTCATCATAACACTTTCAAGTTCCCACATAGCTTCTTCAGCATTGTGGTTCCTCCAGATTACCTTAACAGAAGGTATTACCTTATTCCTCAGTACCTGCTCTTTTCTGTCAACAATTTGAACAGGGACTTCTTCATATGACAAATCTTTCTCAAACTGTAAGGGCTCATTCGATAACATGTTTATAGTCAGGCTTATATGGCCTTAATACTGATATATGGAAAATATTATGAATATGCTCCAACTCCGGAGGTAAATCTATCTCGTATGCCACTTCGCCAACTCGTCGAAGCACTTCAAAAGGTCCTATAAATCTAGGGCTCAATTTCCCCTTCTTGCTAAATCGAATTTTTCCCTTCCAGGGAGACACTTTCAGGAAAACATAACTACCGACATCGAATTCTCGATTTTTTCGTTGCTGATCGGCATATTTCTTCAGTCTATCTTGTGCGGCTATTCATCTCGCTCGAATCACTTTGATGATCTCGACAGTCTGTTGTACCAACTCTGGACCAAATAGCTGACGTTCACCTACCTCGTCCTAGCATAACGGAATTTTGCACTTCCTGCCGTATATCGCTTCGTAAGGTGTGTAAGGTTTTGTGAAAATCAAAGTAGCAATCAAATTACAAAAATAGCAAAAGCATAATAAAATTAGATTTTAAAATTTTTTCACAAACCAATTACCCGGATCATTCTTTATGCTTATTATTAATTAAGCGAAGAATAAGAAATTATGAAATCATACCCTTGTAGAAACGAGCTTCCTCAGGTACGAGTTCACCTCCTACTTCTCCGCGATCTCCTTGAATCTCCGGGTAGATTCCTTCCTTTGATCAATGTAAGCCACCCAAGTGTATGGCCTCTAGAGGTGATCCACCAAGGAAGAAGAATTTTCAAGAAGAAGGGGTATTGGCTCAAACCATAGTTTTTCCTATTTGTATAGAAAAGGAGGCGTATTCTCCAACTCTTGGAATTACGTATGTTTGATATCTGATATAAGACTCTTCTTATAAAGATATCACGTAACCCTATTTTAATTAAAATAAGTTATTATATATTTAATTAAACTCTTTTAATTAAATGGGCTCCCTAATCCTATTAGGGATAATTATTTAAACTCCTTTAACTAATTTTCCCTCTAATCCAATTAAGAATAAATGAGAGTACTTATATTAAATTAATTCCTAAACCCTTTTAGAAATTAAAATAATAATAATTGTAATAATATTAATAAGACTCCTCTTATTAATTTATATTTAATATTTCTAAAATATTAAATAATAAATATTAAGCTATTTAATTTATTCTATCACCATAGATTAAATTAAATATACTTAACTTATTATTACAATTATGCCATTAACTTCTTAAATAATTATTCTTCCTTTTATGGTTCTGATTCCTTTAGGTTCTCCATATTAAACCTATTTGTGAATAAATCAATTAGAACAATTCTAATCTCATTTAAATAAATAAATTAAACGAATAATTTATTTTAATAAATAATATTTATTCTACAATAGGGATAAGCCTCCCTAGCGATCAACGACTTTCCGGATAATATAGATTTCAATATTAATCATAAAAGAACCTTTGAGTAAATAGTTACCGCATAATTCAATCCTTCCACCATACAATGTCCCAATTAAATATAAGACATGGAATTCTTTCACAAGTCTTATTTAATTTAATTATATGTATTTCGATTCCTAAATGCATTAACTCCTAATGAATGCAAATTAGAAACTACTTTCTAATTTCATTCCACCTTAACCAAGGATTCCCTGGGTTGTCATTTATCGAATCACATAGACATTTCTCTTCTTTTACTAGAAGTAGTAGATTCTTTATCGATCATTCACTATCTTCATATATAACTTATTACACCCAAGCATACCCTTTGATATACTCTAAGAGTCTTAAGGAATAAGTCAAAGTGTAATTCATTATATATAAGATACTATGATGATCTCAAGTCTGAGGATCATTTGTACTACTATCACTACAGAATTCCTATTGACAAGCAAGTAAAATTCCATTAGGTATTCCTTAGCGAGTCAATGCTCAAAGGAACTTATTCTCTAATAAGCACCTACATACTTGCTTTAGTGTCTCCACACAAATGATCATGAGATCAATCATCCTAATCCAATGAGCAAGTAACGTGCGTATTTCAATCTATCCCATTAACTAATCCCTTTTTAGTAATCCATTGATTGGGAACATTTTAGTTTTAATCTATCTAAGAATTTAGATCTCATTAGCATGATCTCATCATGATTCTAAAAACATTTCTTAAAACTATGGGTTTATCACATATAATTAAAACAGCACCATGTAGATAATAAATGCCTTTAATAAATAATTCTTTTATTAATAAATAAATAAGATTGATTACAAAGTATATGCTTTATCATCATACATGATTGGCTTGTATGAATAATACTTTCAATCTCCCACTTGCATTAAAGCCAATCGCCGTGGTATCTCATACCCATCTTCTCTAAGTGACGATCAAACTGCTGTTGTGTTAGCGCTTTAGTAAATGGATCTGCAATATTGTCTTGAGAGTCCACACGCTCCAGGGTGACGTCTCCTCTTTCAATGATCTCTTTGATCAAATGAAATCTCCACAACACATGTTTGGATTTCTGATGAGACCTGGGTTCCTTAGCCTGCGTAACAGCTCCAGTGTTGTCACAGAATAAAGGCACTAGTCCTGTAATGCTAGGAACCACACTAAGTTCGGTAATGAACTTCTTCATCCAAATGCTTTTCTGCGCCTTCACTTGCGCCTATGTACTCTTCCTGCATCATTTGAATCAAGAATCGCTTTTATTGTTTGGAACTCTTCCAACTCACTGCGCCACCGTTTAAGGTAAACACATACCCCGAAACGGATTTATTATCATCTTGGTCCGTTTGAAAACTTGAGTCTGTCAAGCCCTCTAGTTTCAATTCAGACCCACCGTAGACAAGAAATACATCCTTAGTTTTTCTTAAGTACTTTAGGATATTTTTCACTGCCTTCCAGTGTTCTTCGCCTGGATTCGACTAATATCTGCTTGTTACACTAAGTGCATGAGCGACATCTGGTCTAGTACATATCATACCATACATGATAGATCCTATTGCTGAAGCATAAGGAATCTTACTTATACTGGTCTCTCTCCTCGGTGTCTTTGGGGCTGTTTTCTTGGAGAGTCAGTATTCCATGGCTCATCGGCGATGTGACCTCTTTTGAATCTTCCATGCTAAACCTCTTTAGCATCGAGTCAATGTAACGTTCCTTGGGACAAGCCAAACATCCTTTTAGATCTATCTCTATAGATCTTTATCCCCAAAATATAGGATGCTTCTCCCAAGTCCTTCATGGAGAAGTGTTTAGATAACCGATTTTAATTGATTGCGGATAGGAATATCATTCCCTATCAATAATATATCATCAACATATAATACAAGGAATGAAATAAGCGCCCCACTAACCTTCTTGTACACACATGGTTCATCCTCATTTTGATAAAATCAAACTCTTTGATTGTCTCTCATCAAAAACGGATGTTCCACCCATGAGAAGCTTGCTTCAATCCATAAATGGATCGTTGTAGAAGCTTACATACTTGATTTGTTCCAACCTTTGAAACAAATCCTCTCGGTCATGTCATATACATATCCTCCTCAAGTTTCCCATTGAGGAAAGTCATTTTCATGTCCATCCGCCAGATTTAGTAGTCATGGTAAGTCTGCGATCGCAAGCAAAATCCGAATGGACTTGAGCATTGCTCGTGAGAAGGTTTCGTCATAGTCAACTCCTTGTCTTTGTTTGAAACCTTTTGTAACCAGTCGGGCCTTATAGGTCTCTACCTTGCCGTCTGCTCCAGTCTTTCTTTTAAAGTCCCATTTACACCCAATAGGCTTAATGCCTTCAGGTGGTGAAACTAAAGTCCATACTTGGTTCTCATACATGGAGTCCATCTCGGATTTCATGGCTTCTTGCCACTTCTTTGAGTCGTTATTACTCATAGCCTGTTCGTAATTCAATGGATCATCATCATCTATGATGCGTACCTCATCGTCATCCTCTATGACAAGTCCATACCTCTCAGGTATCTTTGGTACTCTTCCAAATTTACGAATAGGGTGTGGTACAGAAGGAATCTCTACTTGGTTAGGTACTTCACTTTGATCTGTAGTATTTTGTGGTTCTTGAACCTCTTCAAGATAAATCTTACTCCCACTGACGCCTTCAAGGATAAACTCCTTTTCCAAGAAGGCAGCATGTTTCGTAACAAACACCTTTTGATCAGTTGGATGATAGAAATAATACCCCCGATGTTTCTTTAGGGTATCCCACAAATCTACATTTGTCAGATCTAGTATGTAGCTTATTGTTTTCAAACTTTTTGACATAAGCTGGACAACCCCAAGTCTTAACATGCTTAAGATTTGGTTTCCTCCCTGTCCATAACTCATATGGGGTCTTGGAGACGGATTTTGTAGGTACCTTGTTAGCGGTGTATGTAGATTTCTAGGCATATCCCCGTAAGGAAGCGGAAGGTCGGTAAAGCTCATCATGGATCGAACCATGTCCAACAATGTTCGATTTCTCCTTTCAGATACACCATTCATCTGTGGTGTCCCTGGTGGAGTCCATTGTGAGATTATACCATTTTCTTTGAGACAATCGAGAAACTCACTACTTAAGTATTCACCACCTCGATCTGATCGAAGAATCTTAATACTTTTGCCCGTTTGTTTCTCTACTTCACTTCTGAACTCTTTGAACTTTTTAAATGATTCAGATTTATATTTCATTAAATACACATATCCAAATCTTGAGTGATCATCAGTGAATGTAATAAAATAAGAATACCCTCCTCGTGCATTCGTTGTCATAGGTCCACATAAATCCGTGTATACCAACGCTAACAACTCTGTAACTCTTTCTCTTTTTCCACTAAAAGGAGATTTAGTCATTTTTCCCATGAGACAAGATTCACAAGTTGGATATGATTTATAATCCGATAGCTCTAGGAGCCCATCTTTATACAACTTAGATAATGTTATTTCATTAATATGACCAAGTCTACAGTGCCACATATAGGTATAATTAACATCATCTATTTTCCTTTTCTTAGTTTGTTCAATTTGAAGTATATTTTCATGTAAGTCAAGAATGTAAAGTCCATTTCGTAAATTACCAACACCATATAAAATATTATTATTATAAATAGAACAACTATTGTTCTTTATTATAATGTCAAAACCATCCATATCCAATACGAGATATTGAAATAATGTTTCTAATAAGTGATGTAACAAAATAACAATTATTTAAACTAATGGACTTGCAGTAGGCGTGCTAAACAATAAGTCCCTACAACCTAATGCAACAACCTTTGCTCCATTTCCCACTCGTAGGGCGACCTCATCCTTGCTCGACTTTTCTACTTCCTCCACCCCTCCACGATATTATTACATATGTGAGAACCACACAATAGGTATCCAATACCCAAGTAGAAGATTGACTTTCAGAAAAATTAATTTCAATCATAAACAAACCTTGATTAGGATTCGAAGCTTCTCCAAGCTTCTTCTGCTTTTGTTCCGCAAGATAATCCTTGCAATTCCTCTTCTAGTGACCCGGCTTGTTGCAATGGAAACAAATTCCTTTGCTAGCTGGATCAGGTTTCTTTGGATCCTTCACTTTCAACTTTCCCTTAGCCTTCTTGGATTTCTTCTTTTCAGAAGATACCTTGGGCCTCTTCCTTTTCTTGGAAGAATCATCCACCAAGAAGACATGGTTCTTCTTGGATGGGAAGTGACCTTCAAAGTGACTTTCAACATATTAAGTAACTTTCGGCAAGTCGACGTCCAACTTATTCATGTGAAAATTCACAACAAATTGTGAGAAGGTGTCGGGGGTGACCGCAAGATCAAATCTTGACTCAACTCCCCATCCATGACGAACCCAAGTCATCCAAGACGCTCAATCAGATTGATCATCTTTAGGACATGAGTCTCAACGGTAGTGCCCTCGATCATCCGAGATCGGAAGAGCTCCTTAGATATCTCATATCTAGCGGTCCTACTTTGTTCACCATACAAACTCTTGCAAAAGTGCGGTGAGATATAGTAGGAGCATCCATTTTTCATCTTGACACCAAGCTCGTTACTCATGGATGCGAGCATAATGCATTGAGCCACGATGCATCATCGAGCCACCGTTTAAAAGTAGCAATCTCTTCCTCGAGGTCGCTCTGCGCAACTTTTTGCAGTGCTGGCGAATTTAGGACATAAGAAATCTTTTCAAAGAATGAGAACAATTCTCGAGATTCCTTAACCAAATCCAGTAGTAGTTCTATCCCTGGTCGGTTTGTTAGCATCAAGTATGCTAAGCGGTGAAATAAGTGAATGTGACATTTTCAAAATTCGCATGTAAAAAGACAATATTTTAGCAAACATTCATTTAATTAATTACCAAAATAAATTAGGTCTTATTTTATATTGGTATCTCCTACTATTTTCTTCAAACTATATTACCCTCATTTATATAGTTCGGCAAAAAATCTAATTAAAGTTTTTGCTAGTGAGAATAAGGATCCCATTTCAAATATATATAGCCTTGTGGTGACACAACAAACTATATATAAATAAATAGGTAGACAACTCCTTGTCAATTACATCATCATGTAACTCCTTATGTTTTGCCTCTTAGATTATTTTGATCAAGTGGTGGCACATCCGAATCAAAATTATCTAAGTTAAGTCCAACCTAGCACTTCCATATATTCAAAAAAAAAATATCGCCCTTGTGGTGACACAACAAAACAATATTGTTCAATTTTCTTTATAAGCATCAAATGTGATAAATTAACATCTTAAATACTTAATACTTGCCTTGTGGTGACACAACAAACTCATATTAAATATTTAATACTCTATTAATTTTATCATGCTAGAAAAGCGGCGCTCGATATTCTAAATATCTTTGAACGCTTAAGACTTAATATATAAAAATTTTGAGGGATTTGTTATTATTTGTCTCATCTTATTTAGCGAGCATGCAAATATATATATAAAATACGCGTCATATTATTAAACATGCGAAGCATGTTTGCATAATATATAATATATATAATACTAACATGCACATATAGAATACTATATTCTACCCAGATTGATTATGGACTTTTATTCTAGTTTGGTTTACCAGAGCCACCAAGTGAACCAAAAGGTCAAACCCTAGGGTGCAAGAACAAACATTTAAATATAACAATTACACTTAAACCCGGGCTCCATTACAAACAGGTCTTCGAGCGCTCCTTGCTTTTTAATCTCCGGTTCTTCGAAAAATTCTAACTATTCCTATTACATAAACTATTTAATTTAAATAGAAACCTTGATCAGCAGTCAAGGGGAAGTACATAGGAGAGAGATAGAATTTACATCAAGAAGAAAACCAGAAAAGACGAGGTACGCAGACCCCATTTAATAAAACCCATTCATTCAAACATCCAACTAAAATAAATCCAATCTCATTGGTCAATAGTCCATAATCAATCCCATTTATTATCATACATATCACCATATGTATCAATAAATAAAATCATTCCATATATATATGAGCATCATTTAATGGACAATATTATGTTACATGAAATCCAATTTCAAAATTAAAATAAACTCTTTATTTTAATTATAAAATTATTAAGATTAATATATATATATATATATATATATATATATATATAACAATTATATATATATATATAAAAAAGTCCTACTCCATGCGAAACAGAGTAGGACCTTGATTACATATCCTGGACATAATATATACATACTACCACGTGGAACAGCATTTGGAAACAAAAGATTCACCTTGCTTTGCTAACAATATTATATATATATATATATATATATATATATATATATATATATATATATATATATATATGACCGTGCATGGAAAAATAAAATAAAAAAGCCACACGGATTTCGCCGCATAATATAAAATAATATATATATAAACCGTCCAGCGAGAAAGAAAAAATAGCAACAGGTTAACGGAGAAACAAGTTGCACGGACTCAACTTTTGAAGAAAAAAAAATCAGCCACGGACTGCATAAAAAAATAGTTTTTCCGAAAACAGTTTTCGGCAAAAAATTATATATTTTTTTCTTCAATAAAATAATAATTTTATACAACAAATTATGCCCAATAAATTATTCAAAATACATACCAATACATATATAGAATCAAAATAATTAATAATTCGCATAAAGTTTGGTTCTGATACCACTATAAGGTTTTGTGAAAATCAAAGTAGCAATCAAATTGCAAAAATAGCAGAAGCGTAATAAAATAAGATTTTAAAATTTTTTCACAAACCAATTACCCGGATCATTCTTTATGCATATTATTAATTAAGCGAAGAATAAGAAATTATGAAATCATACCTTTGTAGAAACGAGCTTCCTCAGTGCGAGTTCACCTCCTATTCTCATGATCTCCTTGAATCTCCCGGTAGATTCATTCCTTTGATCAATGTAAGCCACGTGAAGTGTATGGCCTCTAGAGGTGATCCACCAAGGAAGAAGAATTTTCAAGAAGAAGGGGTATTGGCTCAAACCATAGTTTTTTCTATCTGTATAGAAAAGGAGGCGTATTCTCCAGCTCTTGGAATTACGTATGTTTGATATCTAATATAAGACTCCTCTTATAAAGATATCATGTAACCCTATTTTAATTAAAATAAGGTATTATATATTTAATTAAACTCTTTTAATTAAACGGGCTTCCTAATCCTATTAGGGATAATTAATTAAACTCCTTTAACTAATTTTTCCTCCTAATCCAATTAAGAATAAATGAGAGTACTTATATTAAATTAATTTCTAAACCCTTTTAGAAATTAAAATAATAATAATTGTAATAATATTAATAAGACTCCTCTTATTAATTTATATTTAATATTTCTAAAATATTAAATAATAAATATTAAGCTATTTAATTTATTCTATCACCATAGATTAAATTAAATATACTTAACCTATTATTACAATTATGCCATTAACTTCTTAAATAATTATTTTTCCTTTTATGGTGTGACCCTTTAGGTTCTCCATATTAAACCTATTGTGAATAAATCAATTAGAACAATTCTAATCTCATTTAAATAAATAAATTAAACGAATAATTTATTTAAATAAATAATATTTATTCTACAATAGGGATAAGCCTCCCAAGCGATCAACGCATTTGTCCATATAATATAGATTTCAACATTAATCATAAAAGAACCTTTGAGTAAATAGTTCTTCAGACAATTCAATCCTTCCACCTACAATGTCCCAATTAAATATAAGACATGGAATTACATCACAAGTCTTATTTTATTTAATTATATGTATTTCGATTCCTAAATGCACAACTCCTAATGAATGCAAATTAGAAACTACTTTCTAATTTCATTCCACCTCGCCAAGGATTCACGGGTTGTCATTTATCGAATCACATAGACATTTCTCTTCTTTTTACTAGAAGTGGTAGATTCTTTATTGATTATTCATTATCTTCATATATAACTTATTACACCCAAGCATACCCTTTGATATACTCTAAGAGTCTTCAGGAATAAGTCAAAATGTAATTCATTATATATAAGATACTATGATAATCTCAAGTCTAAAGATCATTTGTACTACTATCACTACAGGAATTCCTATTGACAGACAAGTAAAACTCCATTAGGTATTCCTTAGCGAGTCACGTTCAGTGAACTTATTCTCTAATAAGCACCTACATACTTGCTTTAGTGTCTCAACACAAATGATCATGAGATCAATCATCCTCATCCAATGAGTAAGCAATGTACGTACCAATCTATCCGGATTCACTAATCCCCTTTTTATTAATCCATTGATTGGGAATATTTTAGTTTTAAGCTATCTAAGAATTTAGATCTCATTAGCATGATCTCAACATGATTCTAAAAGCATTGCTTTAAACTATGGGTTTATCACATATAATTAAAATAGCACCATGTAGATAATAAATGCCTTTAATAAATAATTCTTTTATTAATAAATAAATAAGATTGATTATAAAGTATATGCTTTATCATCATACATGATTGGCTTGTATGCATAATACTTTCAAGGCGGTATGCCAATACTCGCGTGATAACTATTATTATAAGCAAATTCTACCAATGGTAGATGGTTATCCCAATTTCCCTTGAAATCCATGATACATGCTCTAAGCATATCCTCTAGTGTTTGGATGGTTCTCTCACTTTGTTCGTCGGTCTGAGGATGGTACGCTGTGCTCATTCTCAGCTGTGTTCCCAAACATTATTGTAATCATTTCCTGAAATTAGATGTGAAACGTGGATCTCTGTCTGATACAATGGACACAGGTACACCGTGCCTTGAAACAATTTCCTTCACGTACAGTTTTGCTAACCGATCTAGGGTAAATCGAATCTTGATTGGCAAAAAGTTTGCCGACTTCATCAGTCGATCGACAAACACCCAAATGACATCGTAAACTTGTTGGGTCATTGGAAGACCAACCACAAAATCCATTGTGATAAGCTCCCATTTCCATTCTGGTATCTCCAACGGTTGTAATAATCCGCTTGGCCTTTGATGTTCAGCTTTGACTTTCTGACACGTTAAACATTTTGCCACGCATTAAGCCACATCCCTCTTCATATTTTGCCACCAAAAATGATGTCTAAGATCCTGGTACATCTTTGTACTCCCAGGGTGAATCGAATATCTTGAGTTGTGAGCCTCACTCAAAATTTCCTCCTTAACTTCTGGTACTTGCGAAACCCAAATTCTCCCTTCGAATCGAAGTAACCCTTCCGAATCGATTTTGAATTTGTTTTCCTCACCTTCAGATATCCTCTGTTTTATCTTTTCACAGTCTCCATCCTGAAGTTGTGCATTTTTCACCTTTTCCACCAATGTTGAACTGTTACCTAATTGGAATAACTTTTCATCGGATTTCGTCGGATATTTAATTTCCAACTCCATTTTAGTCATTTCCGACACTAGCTTTTTCTGAGCAGTTAACATCATTAACTTCTCCCGTCACTTCCTACTTAAAGCATCAGCAACGGCATTTGCCTTTCCGGGATGATAGAAAATCTCGCAGTCATAGTCTTTGATCCGCTCCAACCATCTTCTCTGTCGCATGTTCAAGTCTTTTTGAGTAAAGATATACTTCAGACTTTTATGGTCGGTATATATCTCACATCTCTCTCCATAAAGATAATGTCTCCAAATTTTCAGGCAAATACCACCGCCGCCAACTCTAAGTCATGAGTCAGATACCCCTTCTCGTTATCTTTCAACTGACGTGATGCATACACAATAACTCTGTCGTTCTGCATAAGCACACAGCCTAGTCCTTTATGCGATGCATCACTATACACCACAAAATTTCCTGTATCATCAGGCAACGATAACACATGCGCTGAACTCAACCTTTTCTTTAATTCTAGAAAACTTTCCTCACACTTCTCTGTCCAAACAAACTTAAATCGCTTTTCTAGTTCAATTCGTCAATGGAGTTGCAATTTTGGAAAAGTCTTGAATAAAACGTCTGTAGTAACCTGCCAATCCTAAGAAACTCTTTACTTCTGATGTGTCTTCGGCTGATCCCAGTTTATTACTGCTTCAACTTTTGATGGATCTACTGAAATTCCGTCCTTATCAATAACGTGTCTGAGAAACTGCACACGTTCCAACCAAAATTCACATTTTGAGAACTTAACGTATAACTTCGCTTTTCTTAACGTTTCCAACGTCAATCTCAAGTGTTCCACATGTTCCTCTTTGGTTTTGGAATATACCAATATATCATCAATAAACACCACCACAAATTTGTCTAAAAATGGTTTAAACACCCTGTTCATCAAATCCATGAACGCTGCAGGTGCGTTGGTTAAACCAAAAGACATAACCAGAAACTCGTAATGACCATATCGAGTCCTAAACGCTATTTTTGGTACATCCTCCGGCCTCACCTTCAACTGATGATAACCACTTCTCAAGTCTATCTTCGAGAAATATCTCGCTCCCTTCAACTAATCGAACAGATCATTGATTCTGGGCAATGGATACTTATTTTTAATCGTCACTTTATTTAATTATCGATAATCAATATAGAGCCGCATCGATCCATCTTTCTTCTTAACAAACAACACCGGTGCTCCCCATAGCGACACACTCGGCTGAATATACTTCTTGTCGAGCAATTCTTGCAATTGCACCATCAACTCCTTCATTTCTACTAGGGCCATTCTATATGGTGCATTAGATATCGAGGTCGTTCTTGGTAGTAAGTCAATCACAAACTCGATTTGTCGATCCGGCGGAAGACCCGGTAAATCATCTGGAAATACGTCTGCAAAATCTCTTATGATCGGTATTTCTTCTAACTTTGCACTCTTCATCTGTGTATCGACTATGTAGGCTAAGTATCCTACACATCCTTGTCTCAACAACTTCTTCGCTTGCATCACTGTCAGACAACTTGCTTGTCAAAGTGACTTGCTGCCAAAGAACACAACCTTTAACGGAGTCATAAGGTTAACACACTTCCTTTGGCAATCAATTACTGCTCCGTAATTGAATAACCAATCCATTCCCAATATAACATTAAATTCACCAAGTCTAATTGGTATCAAATCTACCATAATCTCGTGACCTTTTATAACCACCCTACAATTCCTATATATGTAACTGACAGGAATCACTTCCTTATTCGCAATCTCTATACTTAAGGGAAATTCTAATTCTTCTTGAGGCAAATCTAAGTTCTGAGCAAATTCATCGGATATAAATGAACAAGTAACACCCGAATCAAATAGTACATAAGCATTAATACCATTAATCGGAATGATACCTGACACCACATCCTTGGACTATACAACATCCTGCACGGTCATATTGAAAGTCCTCGTAGTAGGTCGGCTTAACTGTGCTGGTCTAGAGATAGTCAATGCACCACCACCTTTGTTGTTTCCTTTTCCGCCACTTGCATTTCCTGCTGGCTTCTTAGGGCAGTCACGAGCCATGTGATCCTTCGAACCGTAGGTAAAACATGCTCCTTTTTTTGGACTAAAGCAGTTCGGTGCAATGTGTCTCTCCTGACCACTGTTGAAACACACCCTCTTTCCCTTCAAACATACCCCAGTATGGTTCTTCCCGCACATTGCACAAGCTTCAAACTTTTTCTTCTGCTGATTTCCTTGCTGTTCTCCTGCAGTCAAATTCTCGCTCCATTTCCTCTTTTGATTGTTACTTCCAACATTACTACCACCAGCCTTATTCTAATTGTCATTCTTCCTTTTCTTCTACTCTTGGTTATACTTGGTCAAGGCATCGCTTCCACCTTCCGCGATAATTGCCTTCTCCAGTACCGCCGCAAATGTATTTAACTGGAACATTAAAACCTTGCTGTAAATCTAGGGCTTCAATCCTTGTTCGAACCTTCTCGCTTTACGCTCGTTAGTGTTGACTTGATATATGGAAAACCTTGCCAACTCGTTAAACTTCGCAGCATTTTCTGGCACCGTCATAGTTCCTTGCTTCAACTCCAGAAATTGCACTTCCAACTGATTCTGAGAACTAGCTAGAAAGTACATTTCAAAGAACATTTCCTTAAATCTATCCCACGCTATCACTCCTTGTCCTCCACGAACCTTATTTTCTTGCCACCAGTAGCTAGCTTCAGACTTCAGCATGAATGTTGCGAACGCAGTCTTTTGATCCTCGTTAACTCTAGCTACATCGAACACCTTCTCCATTTCTATAATCCAGGTTTGGGCTTCCACTGGATTCATAGACCCTTGAAACTCTGGCGGTCCAACCACTTTGAATTCCTTGAAAGTCGTGACTTGAGCTTGCGGTTGATTCGCAAGTGCACCCGTCAACAGAGCTACCAACTGCTAAATCGGATTAGCGTTGGCCTCGTTATTATTATTAGTAGACCCCTCAGGAGGTGCTTGTTGACGTGGTTGTCTTCTTCTAGGAGGCATTTTCTGTTAAAATATACGCTTATTAGTTCCTTACTCAACTTCTTGGGTATTTAAAGTTTAACTTAAACATTCCAAGATTAAAGCTATAACACATAGCATTTCAAATAAACTCTAATATTTTATTTATTCATAAAGTTTTAGAACATACTCAAAATAGCATAACCACTATAAACATTCACTTTCCTGAACTAGACAAGTTTCAGGATTACATACTCATACTATCCCTTTATTTATCTCAAAATAAAGGATTCATAATTTATTTATTCACATAATTAACCACATATTATTATCTATCTTATTCTATCTACGCATGTTAAGACGTCGTAAGGCTTCCCGACGCTCTTCCTCCATGATACGATACGCCGTTCTACGATCCATCATGAACCACGACGAATTCTCAAAATGAGGTGGGTAATAATAGACTCGATCCTGGGCCCTATCAATCGCCGAATTAAAAGCATAATCCATCTCCTTCATCTTGGCTTTCTTCACTTGGACCTTAGCCTCAGCACGGTCTGCACGTTGAGTCACCTTCATCCAAGCATTCTCTGCTCTTGCACGCTTAGCTGATTCCTCCTTGAAATCCTCTTTTAATTTCTCCATGTCAGTCTTCATCTTTTCGTTTACTGCCAACAGGTCTTTATGTTGACCCTTGGTATGAACTAGGTCCCACTCCATGTTTCCAAGTTTTGAGTCGAGTTCCTGAATCTCTGCGTCCTTCTACTCCATCGAAGCATGATGCATCTCAACCATCTCCTTCAACTCCTCAACCTCGTCCTGTAATTCTATGTTACGGTCGTACAGAACGTCATACATCTCAGCTGATGTGGAGTTTGGTGGAAACTCCTCAGGATCCTCTTCCTCATCATCCTCCTCTATCTCTTCAGAATTATCCTCCTCGGGATCGGCCACAGGCTCATCCTCCTAGACCAACTGCTCCCGCACTACGTGAATATCCAGGGGTTCATTATCTCTAGGTACCTGAGGTATCACCTCTCTAGCTGGACTGGATTCTCCTTCGCTAGACATCCTGACAACAAAATATTTTAAGTTTTACTTAACATTTTCGATACTCGCGAGCACATAAGTTATTAACACATTGCACATAATGTCTTTTATTATTTAGCTTCAATGGATACCTTAATCCATTCCTTAAAACTCGATAAGAGTTAAACACCTCTATATTTCCTATTTTCTTAAAGGTTACTTCCTAAGATTTCCCCTCCTAAGGTTCACAACCTAAGGCTTTGATACCAACCTGACGATCGAGAAATTTGTAATTTAATTTAAATATTTATGAAATTAAATAAATATTTTTAATAATTTATTTATTGAGATAAATAAATAATTGATGAAATTGTGATGTAATAGTGTGGTTAAAATGTGTTATAATAATTAAATTAATAAATGATAGTTTTATGATTTAAAAATTTAATTTAATGAGATAATTAAATTAAATGAATTATTAAATAAATTATGGTGTAGTTCTCATTTGATTTAATAATTAAATTAGAGATTTACTAGTTTGTTAATTAAAATTATAAATCATTATGGAAATTCCAATTATAAGGTAAATGTTAATTTAAATTATAAATTTAATTAAATTAAATAAATAATGGTGTGACAAGGATCTATATAATATAAATATTATAAAAATAAACTAGAATCCTAATCTAAGGTATAGCCAAACATGGCCTTGTGGCCTTTGGCTTATTCAACTGACGTACGTGGGATTGTGGTTAGCTTATATTTTCATACGCGTCTTATTTGTTTTCCTAAGGTTTGATAACATAGAGATACAGAGGAAGAGAGAGTTGCAGAGTATTGAGGGTAAGAATTGAAAGAGTAATCTCTATGAGTTTGCCAAGAGAAAGAAGAGATTCATGTGCTAGCTTATAATCAAGAGGATTAAGGTATAATCTATTTCTAACTCTAACTCTCAGTTTTGTAATTTTCATTTTCTGGAATTGGGTTTTGTTAAGTGTTGATTGTAAGATATGAGTTATGGGTGTGTGATAGTATTGTAGAGTCTGTTATTGGCATGTATATATAAAAGGGGTAGCAATCAAACACATGAAATTGAATTGTAAGAAGGAAATATAACTAACAGTGTTCATATTTGAAAAATAGCCTTAGAAAGTACAAAATTTCATGCCTTATATGAGTTGTAATCTACGAATTGAAGTTGAATTGTGATAATATGTTAAGAAACAAAAACAATGTAGTTCGAATCGTGTCAAATGATTAAGAAACGAATTCGTGATGATCGAATTCATTAAAAGTGTAAAAATGAAGAAATTTGGAAAAAATATAGTTTGATTCTTCAACATGATGTATATGTGATGTTTTTGTATATGGAATGGTGTATAGCATGCTTAACTAGGATATTCCAAAGTTTTAGATGTTGAATTTAGGAGAAATTCTGTAGAATTGGGATTTTTGGCCTATAACAGAGTATAAGTTCGCGTCTATAAAAACAGAATCTGGTGCATCGCGCGGGCGATCTGTCTGCACGCTGCGGTGGTCGTATCCACCTATGTTGTGTTAATGGGCGCTACCAGATCATCGGAGCGGCGTCAGTGCTGTTAAAAAGCTGAGGCGGCTCATCGCCATTGGTCGATCGAGACATAGTGTTGAGCTATTAACAACATAGCTTGGAAATTGTTAACCTAACTTGTTTGATGATTGTAGAGGAACCTAAAATGTGTTATAAGATGTAACAACATGTTGTAATCACAACGTTGAAACTATAAGGATATGAATTCGTGAGTTGTGTGATGAAACCAAATGTGATGTTTTCAAAAGTAAAAAATAATAATAATAATAATACATGATAAGGTTTATGTTAGTTTGTAGTGAGATTTTAGATTCATTAAGGATGTTAACCGACATGATTAAACATTAGGATAAAGTTATGATTTAAATGGTGGGTTAAACCCATAAAGCTAAAATTAATACAACTAATTGTCATCGCGATTTCAATGATATGTGTAGGGTAATTGGCGAACATTATTATACTTGTGTAACTTACATACAAGGCAAGTTCCCTAACCTATGCTACCTTATTATTCAACAAGGTTTACCTATCGTGTTATGTTATAATTATGCAAGATTTGTATTCCTAAATGATGATTGTATAAGTACCTAGATTATATCTTGTGTATGATTATACAAACTCTTGTAACCTAATTCATTACATCAAGAGAGCTTTACTTTCCTTATTGTCATTCGAAGCATATATTGTTCTAATACATTTATTCATAGAAGATTGTTCTAACTCCTTTGAATATAGCACTTTTCATGTATATCATGTTTATTCAATTATATATTATTTTTGTTCGATCCTTGATCTTGATAATCTTGTTCAATTCTATACTGATTATATTAAACCCTTATTGACTGAACTAGTCTATTATGGAATAGTGTTCTAAAATTCTAGAACCGCTAATAAGTTAGTTCCGAGCTAAACTTTATTTAGTGCAGAAATTATAAATTCAAGCTGAGACGAACAACCCTAACATAGGGGATTTTTATACGTGTAACGTTTAGATGTTTGTGCACAATACATGGTACAAAGGGCTGATCCCTAAAATGCGCTAAGAAGGGTCCATGATAGGTCTAACGATCAAGGTTAAGGTAATAATACCTATATACCGGAGACATAGTTCGTGGTCTTAAGACCCTCAAACATTGATTTCAAACTTGTGTTCTATTCTTAATTCACAGAACAAGTTAATTATTGCTAGCATTCGTTGTTCATTCTCATGTTGAAGATTATGAGAATTTTATCTTAATGAATTATGTTAAAGACTTGGTTTAATATGTGATGTATTCCGCAAACTTATGTAATAATTTTAAGGTTAGATTACCTGGGATATATTTTGAGATTATGATGTAACCCTTTAATGGGAAAGATGATTGTTTAAGTTATTTAAATTATGTCTTTATCCTTTGATTATGGGTAGTTAGATGTAATGTTTTGGATAGTGAACACCAAATCCCGTGGAAATGGAGTACCTGGATTTGGGGGTGTCACAGTGACCCTCCCAGAGAGCTTTCACTGCCATAATGACGCCAATGTCCAACTCATCCATGTACCATGGCATGTATACATATGACAATACGCACAGTAGCAGTACATCTACTCTGGCCAAATGCCAATGATCCTCTGGCATGGTAATAGCAATCTTCTGAGCAAAATCTATCCATCAGAAAATGTTAGGATACAATGTGACTGAATGTGATCTCATCCTGCACAACTCTACACCTCAGCCCGGTGAGGGTCATAAACTGTCGGCTCATATCGCCGATAGCCATCCGCACGCAATGTCTGTCTAAGGGCAACGTCGTCAACCGTGCATACTCCTCTAAAGTAGGAGTCAACTCATGGATGCCAAACCGGAAGACTTGCCTCTCCGGTATCCAATGCTCCAACATACCCTCTACAAAGCCTGCGGGAACCTGAAACATCAGGAGAGTCATAGTATCTTTAATAATCGATCTACAATCACCACATGTCGAAGGTGACATACTATCATACCACGATCTCAGACGGGATGTCTCCAATACTGGTGGGGTATGATCAATACGGCTAACAATCGAAGAAGACATCTGTACGGGCCGTGTCATAAGACCATCTAGTGGTCAATGCTGAATATCTCTGGACATAAATACATATGCATAACATAATACATGCATGATAAATAATAGATGGCAATATGATATAGGGAATAACAGTATATACATTTCTAAGTACATCATCATCTAATACATCTCTGTACAGCTAAAAATATAGGGAAATGGGGCACAGATGCCCAACTACTAGCAAAGGCCTATCAAAAGATATAGCGAGAATGGGGCACAGCCACCCAGTATCTAATAGAGGCCTATCAAAAGATATAACAAGAATATACATCAGAAGAAGACAATGGTGTCAATGTCTACATCATCAATCCTATCCACTTGATGTAACTCCTCATGAGTCACTGGATCTCCATCAACGGGGATGTCAGGCCTATACAATGGAGGATCTGCACCGGCAAAGCCATATAGGTCATCTGATGGGCCAGCTCCTGATCTGGAAGGATCAAATGTATCTGCCTCTGCCGGATCTCTGTCCAAGAGCCAGATAAAGAAATATGCCCAGTCCAACTGCCGGGTCAAACTGTCAATCTGTGTCAAATGAGTCGGATCTCTGACACAGGCCATCCAATCCGTCATTATCACGGATCCAGGAACCATATCCCCCATAAACACTGTGGCGCGGGTCTGGGCTCCGATTGTACGAGGGGACCACCAATGCTAGAACATAGCCTGGGTATGTGGACCCTCTGACAGTGTAAAACTATCAACACCCATCAAGGGGATATCAATGACAGGTGACTATGAAACAAGCCAATAACGCCTTGCAAGAGGCAAGATCAGTATACGAATCCCTCCGGTGGTGCTCTTAATAGCACGCTCTCCTAAATAGAGCTCCCATCCTCCATCTGTAAAGATAGGAATCGTACGGGTGGAAATCACGTACTCGACACCAGTCGGGTATCCATCCTTAAAACCAATGGCCAAGTGCTCCCCAGAATAGGGAATCCAAGTAATGGCATCAGCTATCAATAACTCCAGCTATAGGCGATAATGAATGAAACCTTCAACTATAGGGACCTCCGCCAGTATGGAATGATGCCATCGCCACCCTTCTGGATAGGTCTCCAAGCCTTGCACACTCATAGAACGCAAACATGGGAGCCTCTCATAGGCCCAGAACTGCCAACACAAAGGCAAACATCTACTGTCAGTCAACACTCTTAACCTGTACATGGGAAATTATAAGAGAAAGACTCATTAGCAGAAATGGGTAAAATCCTAGCCAAGCCTCCGTCAAGCCCTGCGAACACATGCACATACCCCTGAGGAAATAGGCGAAGGTGTAGGAACCCCAGTCATACTCTTCGATACGGTCCACATGTCGTGTGGCGCTCACCAAAGCGAATGACACCGTAAAAGAGTTATCAACTATGAAGCAGCCCCTAATGATCATCAGGAACAATCGCCAAAGAATGCGATCCCTGACTCTCACATCATCGGGTATGGGCTCACTCAACAGCCTTCTTATAGCATCTACGCTCAATGGACCTATACGAACGGTCCTTCCCATTAGCGCCTCAGCCAGAATTCCTAGCAAGGATCGAACGACAGTCGAGGTAATATCTGTCGTACATCGTACATGGCACTGGCACCCCTCCAAACTCTATACCGGTGATAAATTACCAATCCATCGGCGTCATCATCACCTCATAGTCTAACAAATGGAGAGACTGAGTCTGTTGAAACCAGCGCTCAGACAATGCCCTGACGTAACCCCAGGGACAACGATGGGGAAGGATGGAAAAGAATGCTCCGAAGCCCCAGCCATGCACAATTGCTCTATAATCAGGATGCAGAGCCTGGTATATAAAGTGAATGCTAAGCCATTTCCATCTAGGCTGTGTAAAGTCGGGAACCTAGATCATGAAGCAAATCAACAACAGAATCCTTACTCCTCATTAATAGGAAAAAAAGAAGATCAAAATCCAGCTGGTACCTCATTTGCATGCAAGTAAATCGAGGGGTGTCTACTCAAATCACCCAGAAGCTCTAGGATCGACACCTGAATGCCTGGGAAATCCCTACGGGGAACATGTACAACAGGAGCAGGGTCCGCAACCAGAACATCCTCCTCCTCATCCTCAACGTCTGGCACATCAACCCGGACAGGACGTATCACCGCCTCCGCCAAACGATGAGGCTGTCTAACAGAACGGGGTCGAGGCACTTCAAAAGCCCTCCTCCGTACACCTAAAGTGGTCTTGCGAGAACTACTTGGCTGATTCGGATCCATATATCTGGACAACAAGTCTTCAAATCACCTCAGAAAGGGTGTGGTAAATTCTAACCTGGATCTTTTCAAAATGTAGTTTTATTACTACATGCATGCATGCATTATTTTAACATATGTCTACAGTAGAGTTAAAAATGCATGACTACCCAATGCCTATGTTTTGGAAATTTTTTACCATAGTCCCCTTTGTAAATAGGAATATCCATATGCACATAGACATGACTAGGTGGCCATTCAGTAGCACACCTACCCATAGTCATAAACATCCTACATGCATTCATACATTACAGTAATAAATCTGTAAGTGTAGCCTAATTACCAGGATTACTTTGCTTTTTCACCTTAGCTCATTTGTCCTCCAATATGATAAGAAATAGCAGAAAAAGGTGCCAATTTGACTGTTTCAAAAGTTAATTTTTTTCATATTATTATGTTCAGCATGGTTTAATACTAACATTTGCTATGTTGAATATCTTTATCACATCATATGAGCATGAATATTCACTACTATGTGTTTAGACGCATTTAATATCATAAGTCATTTTTCAACGGATAAAAACTAGAAAAGAAGACATACATACGTTACCAGGACAGTGTAGAACACTTGTACGGTGAAAGAATTTGCAGAAAGACACCTGAACGTAGCAAATCTGAAGAAGAGCTCTCGGATTTTCTTCACGGTACAACGTAAAAATGACTTGTGAAAGCAACCTGCAGGTTTAAAGTACCCACGGTCGGCCGCGGATGTACCTGCAGCTCCCCTGGGTGGGGCCCACCCCTCCGGCTCTGTCCAGTTCAAGTTGCAAAGGAATTCTCACAAGCTAAAAAGGACAAATCAGGAATAAAAATGCTACGCAATTGAGCAGAATAGCCTGAAATCCTTGTTTTCACGGGTCAAGTTGTGGCTTTATATATCACTCATTGGAATTCGCCCAAAACACAGGGTACACTACACAAATGATCTCAGCCATTGCAAACTACGTTCGGCAATACCTCATGAAGGTCCAATGCCATCAATTCAGGGTCGTAGCCCTAAAACCTTTTCCCCAACAGGTTTTCATACGATCCATCCGTTGATGCACACGTCAACGAAGGTCAAGCAGCCTTAACATTATCCCCAGCAGGGATCTCATCCGTTGATGCACATGTCAGTAAAGGTCAGACAACCATGACAACACCGACTGCTGGCAGTAACTCCAACAGAGCAGTGGAAAGACCTGGTGGTACAAACCAGGGAAGAACATCCTCATCGGGGAGGACCGATGATGGAATATGTTATACACATCCTCAACAGACAAAGCTCTATCCCCACAGAGTCTCTTGTACATGAGAGATGCATCTTCAGCATGAAGTCTATATCAAGGATTAAGGACTTTGGTGATAACCCCAACGTCAACATCTTGGAAGCTCCTGAGAGCATTGGATTGCACGTCCAAGACAGTTCATCAGGGTTGTCAGTAATTGTGACAACCCGAATTTTTATAGGTTATTAAAATAAGTAAATAAAATTCTTATTATGAGATGTATCTATTTTAGGTTATGTGGTTTGGTGAGTAGAAATTTATTATGCATGAGGTTTAATAGTTAATTTAACTATTGAAGAAATTAAACGGGATTGTTATGAAAAGGAAATTAACTATATTATATTACTTAATTTAATTAAGTTGAAATTATATTACTGAAATAATATAATTTGATGGTTATGCCTTGTTGGCAATGGAAATGTTTTGAATTAAATTCATGAATAATGTGAGTAATTCACTTAATTTAAATAGTGAATTAATATAATTGTTTTAATAAAATGAGAAGGTAATATATTGCATGAAAATGTACTATGTTATTGTATTACGATAGTGAATTTAAGTAAATAGTAAAATATTTATTAAATAAAATAAATATTTTAGTTGAAATATTTATGGAATAAAATGGATATTCGATGAAATTTTTTGGAGAATAATTTATTTAGGTACGATAATATTGATTAAATGATTTTATAATCAATGCGTACTTTATTACGCTAATGGAATGGAAATATTCTAATTTAATTAAATAATTAAATTAGAGGATTAATGATTTGTTAAACAAATTATAACTATATTAGCTAATTAAATATTGTGTTGGCTAAATGAAGATTATAGTTTAATGGGGTAATGTGTGACATGAGTACTATAGGATAAGAGAATTATAAAAATAAAATAGAAAGGGTTTTAAAGTGTGTCAACCAAACAAGGTCATATGACCTTTGGAATATTGTAACTGCTGAGACCTTAATTTATTTGAGCGTAAACCATTTGTCAGTTTTTATGTTACGTATTATTTTGCTAAGTCTAAATAACAGAGAGAAAGGGGAGCCTTATAGAGGGTTTGAGAGATAAAGAAATTTTCTGTGGATTAAGAAGAGAAATCCTGAGAATCAAGAGGGAAGAAGATGTGTAATCAAGGTTTCCTAATCATAACTCCTCGCCAATCTAAAGAAGAAATCAAAGGGCACGTGAAGTGCAGATAACTGCAAGCTGTTAAACTGTTATTGGTAAACAACGATCAAGGCAAGTCTTTCAGTTTCTATTTGCTTTGTGAATTTGATTGTTTTAAATCTTTATTGCAAAGAGCATGATGTGTTATAAATATGTTGAATGTATGAAATGTTAAAGTCAACTTATGACTACGATGATTGAGTAAAGCATGCTGATTGAGTAAGGAACTCAATCTTTATACATCTTTATACTTGTTATATGAACTGTAACATGTATGTTATGTTAGTCCAATGTTTATGAGATATTTATTGAGCATGCTATTATGTGCTACGTGATGCATGAAAGCTGTTAGATTTTACTAGGCTGTCGAGCTCAACCTTGCAAATAACCATTTTTGCAGGTTAAGGATTGAAGGTAACACTATGTGCTACTTGAATGACGTGGATCAGAAATAATACACGAAGATTAATATTTTAGCTAAAGTTGTTATTTCTTTATACCATGATTAAGATTCATAAGATGTACTAAATATTTTATGATGTATAGTTTTATGTTGAGTTGTAAAGCTAATGTTAGAGTTATCTGATATGTAAAGGTTATCGGATTGAAATGTAAAATTTTATAATAACAGTGATAAAGTGAATCATAAAATAATATTGATTCAAAGACATGTAGATGATAAAGGTTTTGATTCAGGAAATTAAAGTAACAGGATAGAAAAGTTTAAATTATTCCGCATTTTATAAAGTTTAACGTCGAATAATGATGTAAAACCGGAAGGTAGATGTGTTATTAACGACCAAAGTTGATAATTAAATTGTTTAAATTTTGTGGTCGTTACAGTTGGTATCAAAGCTGTAGGTTATAAAGCTCAGGTAAGAGTACTCTAGGCTATAACCTTAGAGAATAAAGGAGAAGATGATAAAGAAGTTAAGAATCAAATAATTATATTTAAGTATGGTACAATTGTACTCTTTAGTAGTTGATGTATGGTATCTGGGCTAAACGATTCCTTCATAGAACGGAGTTATATACGAACTAGCAACTCAGAACTTAGTTTGTTGGTTGTTTGTGGGAAACCACTCAGCGTGACATATTGAAACTATTAGAGACTCGATGTGTACCAAGTATGGAAATGGATACGTGTGATGAAAATGTGGAACTCGAATGAAATGTGGAGCAATGTAAATGAAGCTAGAAATTCTTAAAGTAAGAATTGTTATATAAACAAGAAAATTCAAAGAAGAATCTTGAAGAGATATAAAGATAAAAAAATGGGAGTTGCCTAACTCCAATAGCCAAGATAACGAATAATGATGAATAAACAAAGTCTGTAAGATTAAATCAAATCATGAATTATGAAAAAGGAAAGAAAGAGGATCGTAAAACAAAACGATCACGAGTTAAGAAAAGAATTTTAAGGGAGATGATTATAGAATAAGATCACGACGTGATCAGTTTAAATTATAAAAGAAAGATGGTCTGTAATGTTTGAATAATTATAGCTTGATGCTATGAAGATGATGTACTATGAAATAGTACAAGATAAACTCATGAGGAGTTATTGATAATGTGATACGAGGAATTCGTATCGAGCAAAGAGAAAGTTAAGAGTAAGATAGAGTTAGGTGGGATTTCAATTGAGGACTCATGTGATGGTTGAGTTGTATAAATCTTTATATGGGCGAGGGTTTTGTGCTTGCACTCAGTTTATCACATTGATAATCATTGGAATGTTGGTGTCGCGCTATCAATGTATATGTGGCGAAAAGGTGATTCTTTTCTCATGTGTATATTTGATAGTTAGAAACTATTAAGATTAGTCAGATATTATTAGGATTAGGTGCAGTTCTTAAAACTAATACATATGGTAAGTTCGTGACTCATAATAATATGGTATGTTTTGAACCCCTCAGCGAGTGGACGCCTATGGTCTGACTAGGATAAGTTCTTAAACTCATATTATTGTGGCAAGTTCCTAAACCTCCAATGTGGGGTAAGTTTGATGAACTATACTTGGGGGTATAGGAAGATTATAAGTTGAAATACAAGAATATTTAGTATAAATATTGAAATTGATGGAGAAAATTAGGTATTCCAAATCTTCAAGCTTTGCTAGATTTTCGAATTTATTGACTTCGTGCCGATGGTTATACTTTTGATTTTTCAAAAAAAAATAATAATAATGTTGGGTCACACTAGTGAACCAAAGAATTTTTAAAAACATATACCGTTATTCGTATGTCTATGCTAATTGTTTCGGCTAGACAAAAATGATTTGAAATATATCAAAATATATTTTTATATCATCAATGTGTCATGGAACCTGGTGCAGAGATGAAAAAAATTGATGGAGTTATCAATGCAGTATTACTTAGTGTTGGATGTGGTCTAAGGATCGTCAGCCCACTATGGTATGATGTAGTATGATAACATCACCAAATGACGGAATCCTCAAACGGACTGTAAATACAGTGCGGTATCATGACGTCATTAAAATATTTTTGAGATTTCTTTAAGATATGAGAATATATATACGTATATGTATATTTTGATTGATATCTGAATTGTAGTAGAAGTCTATGCTATTTGATTCAGCTAGACGAATATTGAAAGATGTTGAAAAGTTATGCCAAACCAAATTGCTTTGGTGCGGATTCGGATGTTGAAAAGCTGAGATTAACAACCCTTTTATAGGGGATTACGCGTAGACATTTAGATGTTTGTGCACAATAAATTGTACGAAGGACTGATCACCCTAAGTATGAGGGGTCCCTATAGTCTTATGA
This sequence comes from Panax quinquefolius, assembly GCA_020205615.1. NCBI lineage: Eukaryota > Viridiplantae > Streptophyta > Magnoliopsida > Apiales > Araliaceae > Panax > Panax quinquefolius. Next base: position 53,589,663 of record CM035168.1, on the reverse strand, counting down.
CTGTTAAAGTTTAAGTTGAAAGATTACTTATAACTATGGACATACGCATAGCGTTTAAATGTTTATGCACAATACATCGTACGAATGGCTTAACACCCTAAGTACGGGAGTCCCTATAGTCTAATGACTGTTAAGGTTTAAGTTGAAAGAGTACTTATAACCATGGAAGTAGTTCAAGGTCTTATGACCCTCAGCATGATTTGGAATCTTTTAAATTCCTGAGTTATTCATACTGCTTTCCAATTATTGAGGTAGCCGATAATAATCCCACCATGTTCATCCCACCATGTTGGAAATCCTGGTAGAAGTCAAGAGGAACCGGCAATCATCCCACCATGTTGGAGAACAATCCAACAAATCACATACATTTGCATCATGTTATTGTACAATGCATCATGACCATCTTGTTACATTTCAAGTGTCTAGTATTCTTTATCATATCCATGCCATTGCATTGCATGAATATGATAAAGAGGGGCATCTGTAGACACTCAAATTTTTTTGCATACACATTACATTAACATTATAGAGGGCGTAATCGCCTTTCGTAGATAACCACGGAGGACAAATTTCACCAATACCGTAAATCACACCGGAGAAGGCCATTTCATCTCGGAGATAACCCCGAGATAATCAGTCTCAGTCCCAGAAACAACACCGGGAAAAATAATGTCAACTTTGGAGATAACCTCAAGGAGTGCAGTTGCGGTTCCGGAGATAACCCCGGAGATGCTCGTTTCAACCTATGCAGTCAGATTCAACCTTGGAAACCAAACCGAGGCACTCAGCTTCTGTCCCGGAGATAACCCCGGGAGGTCAGGCACACCTCAGAGATAACCCTGAGGACATCCAAGATTTGCAGCAGCAATGATCTCGAGAGATAACCTTGAGCGATGATCGCTTTATCATTATTTGGAGACAACCCTAGTGAGGGGCAAAATTGTCATTTTGCCACCTCGATCCCACATTGCGCTATCTCAACACAATAGTTCAATATACATTTTACACAGCAATGTCCCACAAGAACCAAGGAGTTACAATCCTGAGTGACTACTACACAAGGCAGCACACCGGATAGAATTTGAAGCTTGAAGACCAAGGGCATGGTCCCAACTTCCTGACTTCTGACAACCTCTAATCCCATGTCATGGCATAGCTCTCGACAACAGCACACCATAAAAGGTTTTATACACCTCAATCGCAGGCTCAGATTGAAGTTTTGCAAGTTCGAGCGGACAACACGTTGCACGCATGCATGTACTTTGAGACGGTAGGACCTGCAGAGCCCAAGGCATCCCAGCGCCCACAGTACATTCATGGCTACTCAGCAGTGTACTGCCAGCTCCACCCCCCTGTATAAATAGAGGGCTTGGGGTGGCTATTTTGTAAGAGAAAACGGCGAGGAAGCCCTGTCTAATTTGCTTTGTACGCACCCTAAACTGAGTGCTTTCTCATTTTAAACACTTGTGAGCTTATATTCAGTCATATTTTTACCGGCGGGAGTCGAGTATTCATCTGTTTAAAGCTATAGAAGTCTTCTTTGGCAGTTCATTGTAAGCCTTCTTACACACTTTAATGCCTTTCTCCTCTACTTTGCACACACCGTTCTTCACATTGAGAGTCGTGTTGCGTGTGTGCCTGCACTTGATGCATGGCTTTTATTTCCTTTTGTGTGTGTGTGTGTGTGTGTGTATATATATATATATATATATATATATATATATATATATATATGATTTAACATTATCGAGTCATGCCTCGATTGAGCCTGGACTCACGTCCGGAGCGTTTATTTGCTTTTGTATATATATATATACTTATATATATGAATTGTTGTCGAACTCATTCGATGAGCCCGGATTTTACATTTGGAGCTTTTATTGCTTTTATATATATATATATATATATATATATATATATATATATATATATATATATATCTTGTGACACCCCCAAAACAGTATACATCACCCATCTTGAGTCGCCAAATACATGGTGCAAAATTCAAATACAACTTAATTATACAACAGTCGTGTAAAATACAACAAAACATAATCTAAGAGTTTTAATATAAATATTGTCATCTAGACAATATCCACACTCAATGGAGTCCTCATTACATTTATTGTCACACTATTTAACAGAATAGTGAGGACTACTAATGCTATCATCTGGACCATCACTCCGTTCCCCAACTAGTCTCTTGCCACGCTTCCCATTTCACAAGAGAACAAAGGTGAAAAGAAAGAGTGAGCTAAACTAGCCCAGTAAGAAATATTATGACTAAGATAATGCAGAATAAATTATCATTAGCCTTAAACAATGTTAAACTGATAGAATATAATAGACAACAAGTTTAACTGCAACAGAACAAGCAATCCATTAGAAGAGTCAAGTAGAGCATAAAATCTACTATCTTCTATGATTTAAAAAGTTTTTCATCAACTTTTATCACTGAGACTCGGCTTAATAAATAAAATCGAATCATCCCTACATCACGGCCAAGGATATTCATGTAATCATCAATGGTCATGACTATACCAAATAATCCATGGTCATAATCACACCAACAACTGTCCATCAATGAATTACAAGCGAATGAGGACTTTTACCACATCATTCGTCACATTATGGTCATGATTATACTGAATAATCCCTGGTCATAATCATACCAAGTCCATCTATGCACGTAAGCCAAAGATGACTTTCATCACAAAATAAGCATGAGGATGATGACAATGACAAAATAATTCAATAAAACAAGTTCAAGGATAAATTTTAAAGATTTATAATTTTAATTTATCCTGAAATCAATAACGTCCAAATTGTCAACATGATACTTCTTTGTGGAGTAAAATTCAAGAATGCTCAGAAGAATATTTCCATTAAAAGATACTGGATGAAGCACAAATATCAAGGATATTCCACTAATTTCATGGAGTATAGAAGCCAAAACTTTAACCAACTGAGTATAATAGAATATATGAAACCGCAAATAGATTTTTTCCCGCCATGCGGTAATCCACGTAGACAGATCATTTCCACAATTTAATTAGAAATGAATATGAAGGATCATTCACCATGCATGCGGTAATCCACACAGACAGGTTATTCCAACAGAATAATAAAGAATGGAACCAGGTCATGCGTAATCCGCACGCAGACGGATATTCAATGTAATAATAAAGAATAAAATAACAACAGATTCACTGTGCATGCGATAGATCAAGACAGACGGAGTTATTCCAATGTAATAATAAATAATGGAATAATGTAAGAATTTCACCATGTATGCGATGCCTGTGATAGATGTAAGTTTATTCCAACATAATAATAAAGAATGGAATAACAACCCTTACGAGTATTGAAAGAAAATAACTCTCTTCATGAATACGAAAGAATAATACCCCTTACCTTAGAAGAAAACTGGAATAGTGAGGTAGCAGACTTCTCTTCTCCAATCTCTCTATAATATCTCTCTATAATAATTGCCCTTATAGCTTTAGTGAATTGGTGAGAAATGAAGGAAGAATGAGCTTCTATTTATAGAAAAATATAATTTCGATAATTGCACGTTTTGGGGCTCAAAATATTACAGTATAATACATTCCTCTTTTTCTGCATTTTTAATTTAGTCCTGCAAGTATTATCAAACTTGCACCACCTCCCCTAATAGTAAATAATGTGAATCAATAGTTCAATCATGTGAATCAATAGTTATAATCATGTAAAAATACAAATTACAGTATAGTACTTTCAACTATACCTCCATTTTTAACTTAGTCATGCAAGTATTATCAATCTTGCACCACCTCCCCTAATAGTACAAGAATGTGAATTAATAGTACACACATGTGAACAAATATTTATAATCATGTGAATTAATAGCAATTAATTGCTCATTTATCCGGTTAAATACCCGATTGGTCAATATAACCTCCAGACATCAATTATTATCGAAATAAATGTCAATTTTCACTAACACTAATAATTCCAACACAATGGAACTATCAATTTTATCTTTAATGAACACGAACTTATTCATCATTAATATTATAATTCACAATATTTAACAACCGTGTCGCTCCTCAGAAAGAGGGGCTTTCCAATAAGGATTTCTCCTTATTGGCGCGCAATTAGGTGACCAAACATCTCCTTGACAGAACTTTTAGACATTGTCAATATTTCAAATAATAATATGAATAACTTTGCCGTCTCAATTATTGATTTAGTAATATATATTATGCAGATGATACTGTGTCAATAATTGAATCAATATTATGAGAGATATGATGCAGCAATTACTATAGCAATAATTGAGTATAACTGAGTGACTTCACGTAAGCATCAATAATCAATACCGCAGTGCTACTACTATGAAACCACGCCATTCATCGTACTTTTACTACTGGGTAGTTCAACAGTTTTAACGGTAACACTTTCGCCGTTATTTTTATAAAAAGATAATTCTGTCATTTTCTAACTACGATAATACTTCCGTTGTGGGGTCTACCAATGATTGTGCCGTCGTACGAATATTCCCTGTTAAAATGAATATTTGCCAACCAATCGAATATTATATAACCACTTGCTTACTTTGAAAAATTTGTAAATATTATCCACAACTATAACATTATATCAAATCCACACCATAATATTCAAAAATATATTTCGAGAAAATTATTCTTTATTCATAAAAGTTGGGGTCTTACATATAAACACTTATATATATAAACTGTTGTCAGACTCTGTTTGATGAGCCTGAATTTTACATCCGTGTATATATATATATATATATATATATATATATATATATATATATATATATATATATATATATATATCGACAAATCGCTGAAATGATAAACCGAGATGGGATCGATAAATATCATGTGTGTTTACCGCTTATATATATTTACATTTCTGTCAGGCCTGGGGTTTACTTGGTAGTCTTTTACTGCTTTATTTACATTCCGTCCCGCCTGGAGTTTACTTCGTGGTGGTTAATCATCTTTATTGCTTTATTTACATTTTTGATCCCCCATGGAGGTGCTTCGTGGTGATTGATCATGTCTCTATATATATATTCACCATTTTTATATATTTACATTTTCAATCCCCCATGGAGGTGCTTCGTGGTGGTTGATCATGTCTGTATATATATATTTACAGATTTTATATATGTAACTGCTTATTGCTTTCATATAAATTGTGGCATTATGTGAGCCTAGGAATCATGTGATCACAGATTCAGTCTACTGAATCTAAATTCGGTTCTCGTGATGGACATTTTCAGCTATAAGCAGCTTGTAAATTATTCACGGTGCTTGAATTTTCTTAAATGGCTTTCATGCCCATGAGGAGTTCGGCACTGCTTTATACATTATTTTCTCAAAGATACTTCGCATCTCGAAAATAAAAGCAATCAAGTCGAACTTTTAATAAAATCAAAGTATCAAAGGTCTTAATTATTATTGAGCACAAGGTTTGAAAAACCTCTTTTACATAACCTCATTGCTATATGTCAATAATAAACATGTGAATGATATTCATATTTATATATGATTTGATTATGACATATATATGAATGAAGATGCAAGTATGCTTGCATTAAGAAAAGTTGTAAAGTCCTTTTATAGATAATAGAAACATATGTACAAGGACATAGAATGAATTGATCAAATGTGTTAGGTTGATCCTACATAAGCAAAACAACTGTGTAAAGTCCTTAAAAAGAAATGATGTACAAGGACTATAAATATAGAAAGATCAAGCATGTTAGGTTGATCTTATGATGTAATAGATAGGCTTGTCTGATCGTCGAGCATTGCACCAGAAATCGTAGTCTGCCAGGAGAGTCAAGGAAAACTCGAGAGCTATCAAGGCAGAATCGTAGTCTGCAAGATAGTAGATCTCGGAGTTCGTAGACTTTCAGGAGAGACGAGGAAGGATCGTAGTGTGTCTAGGAGAACTTCCTCAGAGCCGTAGTCTGCTGAGGAAGTCATGTTCAGAATCGTAGAGACAGCCTCCCTACGAGCCGACCGAGTATCTGCTAAAGCTAAGTCAAGAATCGTAGACTACACTCAGAGTCGTAGAGTCTACTAATCATACCAGAGGCAGAGATCATAGTCGAGCAAGATCAGATAAAGACAACAAGCACAGCGACAAAGATCGTAGAGTGTCAAGATCTGATCTTGGAGTCGTAGTGTTTGCACTGCCAAAGCTGAATCGTAGAGTGCATAACTAAGACCTCAACAGATGTGCTCACAATGTCAAGGCAGAATCGTAGAGCAAATACGATTCTCAACGAATGAGCACTCCTAGAATATCCAAAGGAATGAAGCCTCTGGTTGGCACTGCATAAATACGTCCCACCTGAAGGAAACCAAAGAGCACTCAACGAATGGCATGCAAGCTAACAAAAGATCTAAGCACTAACCCAATCATTATCAAGATCGAGTTGTGAAGCCATTCGAGATGAAGTCTTCCACAAGATGATCATAAGAAGACTTCAATAATCGACTAAGAAAAGTCGCCACATGCAGAGTCATGTCAGTAGAAAAGACGACAACGATTCTTGGAAGCAACCAAGATCGTAGTGTTTGCCATACAAAGAAGAAACTGATGGAGTATACACAAAGATACTGGTCAGCCTCTGAATAATAAGACAAAAGTGATTAAGCATGGGTTAGCCCATTGATGATAAGTGAACGGGAGATCACAAGGAGAAAGCGTACTGATCAGGCTACAAATCCGAGATGTCTTGCTATTTAGAAGGGACCATAACAAAGAGTCTAGTCATCAGTATCTAAGAACATCGAGGCAAACAGAAGTATAGAAGCACTGCATGAGAAAAGGAAGATGTGTTCCACATTGGAGATCTAATGAACACTCTTCAAGATCGTAGTGTTAATTCTACACATCAAAAAGCAAGTCAAACAAGACACTACGATCAAGTCCAAGAAGGTATGCATCAGAATCGTAGAGTTCGAACAACTAATGATTGAGGCATTGGCAATGGTTTAATCTGAAGGGTAATATTCAGACAAGAGCTTATTGAGAGCATCGATGCAAGGATAACCTCTGATCAAGAAATCAGAAGGGTGAAATAAAGTCGTCGACCTGCCCAAGATATCAAAGTGACATATCTGACAGGGTTGGTGAAACAGTAGACTGCAGTGTCAGGATGTCAGAAAAAGATGTCATGTCACATCTGCAGTCTGCACCAAATAACTCGAGATCTGCGAAGAAATTTGAATAGCTTTTAACGGCTACTTTCCAACGGAAAGATTGGGAAGCAGTATAAATCAACAGAGCTTCAAAGATCAAGAGTTACTGATAATTGTGTAGTTGCAGAATCGTTGAGTTGGTGAATGCTATTGTTGACTCTACGAGTTCCACCAAAGATCAATAGAACAAGTCTTAGTGACAGTGAGACTATCAAGGTGGAAGTGGAGCAGCTTTGAAGAAGGAATCAAACAGATAGAAGCTTCACTCAACAAAGATGAGAATGCCACTGAAGATGGCAGCCATGTTGAGAGCTGAGAAGGCCAAATAGATAGCATTCAAAAAAGTGGCTGAGTACAAAGAAGTTTAAGAGAGCCACTCTACGAATCACCATGAACCGAAAGCTGAAACTGAACAAGTGCAGAACCATATCTGCAAAGCATTCAAGAAGGGTTCAGGGATTACTAAGTGCCAGACAAAGTCTTCTAAAAGCATAGAGACTTAGCAAGCCCAGATGGTGATGGTACAAAGCTGATACCAGATGAAGATGAGCAGAAAAGAATGAAGATCAGCTGCACCAAAGAAGATATGGTCCAGACTTAAAGAACAGTGCAAAGAGGACCACACCAAGCTGCTAAGTACAAAAGATGTTTAAAGCTTAATGACATCTTAGCATCTCAACACCAACAACAACAACAACTACAACTACAACAACAAGAAGCCAGGGCCTGAGGGGTCCTTTTCCGGAGGGACTAAATGAAGTTCCAAGCTTCATTGGGCTTGAAGAGTTCTAGGGAACTAGAGAAGTTCCAAGGTCACGGCCTTGAAGAGTTCTTATTGAATCAATTCCCAAGGTCACCGGCCTTGAAGAGTTCTTAGTGAATCTTCCCAAGGTCATTGAAGGAATCTTAGTAATTCGTGGTGCCGCCTTCCTTAGTGGAAATCTCGCTAGTTGAAAGCGTAAGAAAGAGTGGATTAGAGCTTGAGTCTCCGAACCACTTAAAACCCCTTGTGTCTTTTACTTTATGTCATTTACATTATGTACATTAACTGCTATGTATGTTTTAAACTACTTACCACTGAACTAACTCTACGAACAATGTATGTATGATTATGAATATATCAATGAAGGGGATCTTTTACTTATTCTGCTGTGCTTAAAAAGATTCTTATGTTTGTCACATACTAACTTATTAGCAATATAAAATAAATCAGAAAAGTATTTTGAAACTCTAAGGATCTATTCAACCCCCCCTTCTAGAGCTATTGTGCCCATTGGGAACTAACAATTGGTATCAAAGTAAGTTCTCATGCTACATTCAAAAGCTAATCGCTTTGAGTCTGATCCTAAGGACAAACATTGTTCTAAACTTAGTTTAGTAGTAAGTCACTTGTTATATGCAGATGAGCTCACACGTTGGAAATATTGTGTGCAGGTAAATGTGCATATACACCTGAAGCTGCTCAGATTGGTCCATGTCTTTGATTATCATGTCAACAAGACCAATCCTTGCTCGATGTCAATCTTTTTGTCTGAAGACCAGGCTAGAAAGCTCAAGAGATGTCAACAAAAAAGATTCAAACATCCACCAGCCTGAAAAGATGAAAAGGCCATACATGCTAAGTAATGCTTGTCTAGAGAAGAAAGAAGAACTTCTCAATCACATGCTTGGTCAAACTACAGCTGGATGTAAATCTTATGAACTCAAGGATGTCAAAGAATTAGAGATGCTGACACTCTCTTAGCTTGTGTCTTCAAGACCACGACCGAATGACTGAAGATCAACTGAAGCAACTGGCTGTCAGAAGCAAATGAGAAAACATGCACATCAATGCCTAAACTCAGTATATCTAAGATAAATGACTATTAAGAAATCAACAGTAAAAAGGTACAGTTCCTCGGTAACATAGATATGAACATCAATTTGCACCTTACTTATGAACTATAATAGTTCTCCTTCAAGTATTCATAATCTATCTAAAAAGGTGAAGAGATAAAGTACACTGATAATGGAAACTCAAATGTCTATAAACTTTCTCTCCATCCAAGTTTTAAGTTAAAGATGATAACTTGAAAAAGACTTGAAATGGTTTTAAGAGCCTCACAGGTCGATTGAATGTGAAGAAATCTTTGCTGATGAGTTAATGTGCCTTGTACATCCTATGGTCTAAGTGTTTAACGATACACAGAGTATGATCAGATCTACAAGAGAATCTTGAAGATTCATAGAAACTGATCACCTCCATGAATCAACCAGATGCTAATAAATCGTAAAGTTGATTCTCACTCTGTGAACATTTAAACTTTGTGATCATAACTTAGCATATGATAAAACCATCAAGGAAAAGAGTGTTTTATTAAAATAATAGATTTCTCTCATATTCACCCCCATGCATCACAAAATGTATTATCTAAATAGAGTATATGCATGAATATGGCTGATGGTGGTCAATATGATTATCATCCAAATATATGAGGAACAGGGGTTTTAGTAAACTAACCTAGCAGGACCCATTTAACCATGGGTGCCAAAAATAGAAATGTACAACCTGCAGGTACTTGGTCTATCTGACCACACTAAGGAATGCTAAAGAAAAACACTTCAGTCAAGAAGAGTCAACCAGCAGAAGGCATAGGACTGTTCAGAAATAATTCTGACAAAATTCCTATATATCAAAGCCTGTCCTTGAACACCTGTTGAGCTAATCTAAATGAAGCTCAAATGGCTGCATATCTTTATATGAAAGTAGGCCACTCAACTAGAGATGAAAACGGGTCTTAGATGCTCAAGCATGCAAAACTTGTTCTCAAGGAAGCACACATCAGAGAACCATCGAGCATCAAACATTAGGAACTTAGTATGGGAGCAGAACTCCACGAGCACAAGCTGACAAGGAAGACTACTACGTCAGTAGTCTTTGTCAAAAGGATCGTAGAATGATCAACCTCGAAATGCCCATTTCTATGATACAAGAAGATTTAATGACTTCAGCCAGAATGAGATATGCATGGTTGCCTTCTGCTACAAATGAAGAAGAAGAACGTAGGTCTCTCTGAGAAGACAATATCAACTATGTGGGAGCAATAATCTGCTAACAGTACAGAAGCTCTAAACCATCAGAGATATACTATGAAGTTGTGTACCAGCTATAGAGTCCCAAAACTTTGTGGCTGACAAACCAAATGAAGATCCATAGTCAGTAGGAACATCTCAAAACGTACTACTGATAACCTTTCAGCAACCCAACTCAAAATCGTGGAGTACCTACGATCAAACATCTGATCGAAGTGCAAGAGCAGGAGGACACCACAATTATAGCTAGCGCAGATGTCTAAAGTTGGAAGAGGGACTCCCCAACAGAAATGGTCAAATGAGATATCAGTGCAAATCAATTCTAAAGTATTTCATCTGGAAAGCACCTCAGGGACAAACCTGACCCTTAGATCACTCTAAGAGGTTAGCCCTTCCTGAGCTACCTTGACCGAGAAGGAATGCTTAGTAAAGCTCATCTCAAGGACCAAGTCAATCAACGATTGTAGAATAGAGCTTTAAGAGAACTCAATGATCGTGATGCAATCTCAACGATCGTAGTCAAAACTCAACAATCGCAGAAGAAAACTCGACGATCGCAGACTTACCAGAAGACACTAGCTCATGAGGAGCTTGGAGGAATGAGACAATTGCTCTACCATTCTGAAGTATAAGGAGATTAATTCAAATATAGTTTGGAAAGACATCTTGCAAACGCACATCAAAACTTAAGTACCCAAACTGGTTTGGGGTACATCAGTGGTTGAACTATGTAGTTTCAACATGAGGAGAAATGTCAAAATCATCCCCTGCAACATCTTTCAGAAAATTGATCGTTGTATCAACAAAGGAAAATGTAGAGTCAATAGCTGTCCTATCATACTACTCTACGAACTCAAGAGGTCAAAGGTCAATCCATGTCAATCAAACGTCCACTCTTCTAAAAGAGACAACTAACTAACAAGTTACTGAAGAGTTGCAGCTCGTTACTGGGCATCGTGCAACCAATAACTAGTTGACACGTCATAGCGTATGCAGTGTAAGAAGGAACTGCCATAAAGACAAATTCAAAATCTACAAACAGTTACCAAAATCCATTGAACCTCTCTCCCTCCCATTTTCAAACCCTAGAATTCTCCTCGAAGCAAAACCACTAAAACTTCCAGAGATCAAATCACAATAAGCCACACTTCATAAATCTCCCTGAAACAATATCCATATTCCTCAAATCATTCAAATGGCAGAGTGGCGAGTAATCACCGACATTCAGCTAGGAACCAAGACGTTCAAAAAATCTGAAAAGAAGTTCATGGATATTCTTGAACTTGTGAAGAAGGCCGGGTTCTCAGAATGTCTTGAGGAAAACACACGAATATATGGTGACATGGTTAAGCAGTTTCATTCAAGCGCAACTGTAGATTCTGGAATCCTCTCCACCAAGGTTAAGGGTCAGATTCTGAAGCTAAACTCTTCTAACATCAATCAATGTTTAGGTCTTCCTGATCAAAATCTGAAAAGCTTGGAAGAGATCGACACAGAGAAAGCTAAAAGGATTATGCAGTACAGAAGAAACCCTAGTCTGAAGGACATGAAGAAAAAGGAGTTTCCTGAAGAATTCGAGTTCCTTGCTGAAATCGTGGGGAAATGTATTTTATGCAAAGACACTGTACATGATACTGTGATTGATCAACAGCTGAAGATCATGTCTGCCATAGTCTTGAAGGAACACATCAACTTTGGAGATGTCCTGCTCGATCATATGTCTAAATGGTTGGATAAGGAAGAAAAGAAAAGATTAACTGAAAAACCACTCACAAAGGTTTTTCATGGGAGATTCTTAAGTATCATCCTGAAGAAAAAGTTGAAGAATAAAATTAAGGATGATGATGGTGAAATCCTTAATGTTAACAAGGTAATGTCTCCACAATTGTTCTTAAATTGGAAGAAAAACCCAAAGGAGAATAGGAGGTTGACAACTGGAAGCAATAGTAAAGCCTCTACAAAGAAAAGGAAGGCAAAAGAGGTAGAAAATTCTGAATTTAATAATTCTGTACCAACGGCAATAGCACCAGCCAGGAAGAAATCCAAGAGCATAAGTAAAGCTGTGGCCCCTCCAAGAAGTTTATCCACAGAAGACAAGGTTGAGGATGAAAAGGACTCAACTGCAGAGACCACCAAGAGAAGAAGTAACAGATTACTTCAAAGGCCATCCAACAAGAAAGCTAAGATGATAGACAGTCCAATTTCAACTCACCATGAAGATACGTCTAATAAAGAAAAGGACATAGAATCAGAAGAAGAAAAGGCTGAGCCCCCAAAGGCCAAATCTAGCAATGAAGGTGAAACTTGATTAAAGGAAGAAAATACAGCATCTGCTGATGAAGAAGAATGCACAAGCCCTCAGAGCATTCACTCTATTGATAAAGATAAGATACAAGTTGACCAAACTGCATCTCCAAATGCAAATGCTCCAACCAACCCAGATGATGGATCAAATGATAGTGAGTCTAAAGAAGAAGGAAATGTCCCCACCAATGATGAAAATCAAGAATGTTCGTATGCTGACTCAAAGACCTCAGAGTCTGAAAAAGAAGAAGTATTTGATTCACCTATAACTAAATCACCAAGAAGAAGGAGGAGTCACAGATTGATAGCTCAATTTGCCTCAAAGAAGAGAAGTGATCAATCTACTGAAATCATTGAACTAAGTGATGGTGAATCTGCATCAAGAGAAGAGAATGGTGAAGATAGGACCAGCTTTGAAGGAGATAATTCTAAAGAAGACATTGCTGAAGAGGATTCTAAAAATGAAGTTCAGCAAAAAGAATCCACTGAAGAATCTGATGAAGGAAGTCAGCAAGATTCTGGATTAAAAAGGGAGGAAATAAGAAAAGAGTCTGATTTTGCACTTCAGGAATCAGAGGAACCAAAGTACTATCCTGTTCTCTCTCCATCCAGAATTAGCAGAAGAATTGTAGTGGAAGTCTTTGATGAACCACCAGCTGAACCAGCAGCAAGATGGATAAATCATGGAAATGAACAACTTCGAGTTGTAAGAATGACCACAGATGAAGAACTTCATAACTGGAAATACATGGAATTAGATTGCACAACAATACTGTATAACTCTGAAGATCTTCTGATGAGATGGTTCTTTCCATGGATGCCTTGGCTAAAAGCACACAATGAGAGAGATGAGAGTTACTTCAGCAGGTGCTAATCTCAGTTTCCAAATTTGGAACTTATGTCACAAAACTTTCCCAGGGTAAAGAAGTTTACAACCATGACGATCAATGACCAGCCCCATTACAAAGTCTATCAAAATGCTCGCAATCACTATATTCCCTACGATCGTAGAGTGGACTCTGAAGGCAGAAGGCTTATGACCAAGGAGATAATCATAGAGTCTCACTCTATCACTGATAGTGTTCAAGCTCAAAATGAGAAGCCTTCATCTACTCATGCACTGTTGACTAACATCCCTTCACCTTCCAATATCGATTGGTACTCAATGATATTTCAGATTATCAACACTTTCGAAAATCTATCCAAGGATGAAAATCGTAGAGTCCAAACTAATGTTCAACATAAAGTTGCCAGACCAGATGACCAAACTCCTATGGAGCAGGAGCTGTTGAGAAATTCTGTTGAGCTAGTAGAGAAAATATTTCTAATTACTGAAGAGTCAAAGAGGTTGACAGAAACAGAAGATCACTCAGTTCAAGATAGAATCCAAGCCACCATGGCTGATGTATCTCTCAAAATCAAAGAGAGAGATCACATCTATCTGAAGGCCATACATGATCAGAAGGCTGAGGCTCTACGAGCACAAAAGACAAATGAAGAGAAACTCCAAGTTCTCTTTGACAAGATTAACAACATGAATCAGTCTTTCTCTATGCAACTTGAGTTAAGTCAACAAGAACTCAAGATTGTAGTTGATAACTCCTCTTATCTGATGGAGCAGCTTATGTCCAACATGGAGCAGCTCTCCCAAATGATTAATGACAAAAAGGGGGAGAAAAAGAGGCATAGAAAGAGGCAGATTAAAAAGTATTCAATAAAGGGCAAGGAGAGTAAAAGGAAATAAGACAAGAAGATAAAGAAGAAGACAGTAGAAGAAGAAGATGATTCATCATCTGAGGGGGAGCTAAAGGATGATGAGCCTGTATTTACAAAGACTGAGGGGGAGCCAGAAGAAGAAGAGGAGCATACATCTGCAGAAGAGCAAACAAAAGAAATGAAGTCAACATCCCAAGGAAAGCAGAAGCAAAGAAATCAAACAGATGAATAGCTGGGTCAACAGACATCCTAGAAGCATACATGGAGCCAAAAGAGGTACATCTCTAACTAGTTAGGTATGTTCTTGATCCGGGATGTAAAATGTCAGTGTATTAAATTCCACATCATTATAAATGAAATTCATGATTATCTGTTTTAGAAATACAATTGCTCACTGTATATAAGATTCATTCATAACATGCATATGCACTTATTGTTTTTGTCATAATCAAATAGGGGGAGATTGTCAGGAATAAACATGTGAATGATATTCATATTTATATATGATTTGATTATGACATATATATGAATGAAGATGCAAGTATGCTTGCATTAAGAAAAGCTGTAAAGTCCTTTTATAGATAATAGAAACATATGTACAAGGACTTAGAATGAATTGATCAAATGTGTTAGGTTGATCCTACATAAGCAAAATAGTTGTGTAAAGTCCTTAAAAAGAAATGATGTACAAAGACTATAAATATAGAAAGATCAAGCATGTTAGGTTGATCTTATGATGTAATAGATAGGCTTGTCTGATTGTCGAGCATTGCACCAGAAATCGTAGTCTGCCAGGAGAGTCAAGGAAAACTCGAGAGCTATCAAGGCAGAATCGTAGTCTGCAAGATAGTAGATCTCGGAGTTCGTAGACTTCCAGGAGAGACGAGGAAGGATCGTAGTGTGTCGAGGAGAACTTCCTCAGAGCCGTAGTCTGCTAAGGAAGTCATGTTCAGAATCGTAGAGACAGCCTACCTAGGAGCCGACCGAGTATCTGCCAAAGCTAAGTCAAGAATCATAGACTACACTCAGAGTCGTAGAGTCTACTAATCATACCAGAGGCAGAGATCATAGTCGAGCAAGATCAGATAAAGATAACAAGCATAGCGATAGAGATCGAAGAGTGTCAAGATCTGATCTCGGAGTCGTAGTGTCTGCACTGCCAAAGCTGAATCGTAGAGTGCAGAAATAAGACCTCAACAGATGTACTCACAATGTTAAGGCAGAATCGTAGAGCAAATACAATTCTCAAAGAATGAGCACTCCCAGAATATCCAAAGGAATGAAGCCTCTGGTTGGCACTGCATAAATACGTCCCACCTGAAGGAAACCAGAGAGCACTCAACGAATGGCATGCAAGCTAACAGAAGATCTAATCACCAACCCAATCAGCATCAAGATCGAGTTGTGAAGCCATTCGAGATAAAGTCTTCCACAAGATGATCATAAGAAGACTTCAATAGCTGACTAATGAAAGTCAGCACATGTAGTAGCTGTCAAGTAGAAAGACAACAACGTTCTAGGAAGCAACCAAGATCGTAGTGTTTTCCATACAAAGAAGAAACTGATGGAGTATACACAAAGATACTGGTCAGCCTCTTAATAAAAAGACAAAAGTTATTAAGCATGGGTCAGCCCATTGTTGATAAGTGAACGGGAGATCACAAGGAGAAAGCGTACTGATTATGCTACAAATCTGAGATGTCTTGCTATTCAGAAGGGACCATAACAAAGAGTCTAGTCATCAGTATCTGAGAACATCGAGGCAAATGTAAGTATGTAAATCGCACGAGAAAAGGAAGAGGTGTTCCACATTGGAGATCTAATGAACACTCTTCAAGATCGTAGTGTTAATTCTACACATCAAAAAGCAAGTCAAACAAGACACTATGATCAATTCCAAGAAGGTATGCATCAGAATCGTAGAGTTCGAACAACTGGAGATTGAGGCATTGGCAACGGTTCAATTTGAAGGGTAATATTCGGACAAGAGCTTATTGAGAGCATCGATGCAAGGACAACCTCTGATCAAGAAATCAGAAGGGTGAAATAAAGTCGTCGACCTGCCCAAGATATCAAAGTGACATATCTGACAGGGTTGGTGAAACAGTAGACTGCAGTGTCAGGATGTCAGAAAAAGATGTCATGTCACATCTGCAGTCTGCACCAAATAACTCGAGATCTGCAAAGAAATTTGAATAGCTTTTAATGGCTACTTTCCAACGGGAAGATTGGGAAGCAGTATAAATCAACAGAGCTTCAAATATCAAGAGTTGCTGATAATTGTGTAGTTGTTGAATTGTTAAGTTGGTGAATGTTATTGTTGACTCTACGAGTTCCACCAAAGATCAATAGAACAAGTCTTAGTGACAGTGAGACTATCAAGGTGGAAGTGAAGCAGCTTTGAAGAAGGAATCAGACAGATAGAAGCTTCACTCAACAAAGATGAGAATGCCACTGAAGATGGCAGCCAAGTTGAGAGCCGAGAAGGCCAAACAGATAGCATTAAAAAAAGTGGCTGAGTACAAAGAAGTTCAAGAGAGCCACTCTACGAATCACCATGAACCAAAATCTGAAACTGAACAAGTGCAGAACCATATCTGCAAAGCATTCAAGAAGGGTTCAGGGATTACTAAGTGCCAGACAAAGTCTACTAAAAGCATAGAGACTTAGCAAGCCCAGATGGTGATGGTGCAAAGCTGATACCAGATGAAGATGAGCAGAAAAGAATGAAGATCAGCTGAACCAAAGAAGATGTGGTCCAGATATAAAGAAGAGTGCAAAGAGGACCACACCAAGTTGCTAAGTACAAAATATGTTCAAAGCTTAATGACATCTTAGCAGCTTAGCACAAACAACAACAGCAACAACTACATCAACAAAAAGCCAGGGCCTGAGGGGTCCTTGTCCGTAGGGACTAAACGAAGTTCCAAGCCTGCCGGGCTTGAAGAGTTCTTAGGGAATTAGAGAAGTTCCAAGGCTGCTAGCCTTGAAGAGTTCTTAGTGAACTGAAGTCCCAAGGCTGCTGACCATGAAGGAATCTTAGTGATTCAGGGTGCTGCCCTTCCTTAGTGGAAATCCTGCTAGTTGAAAGTAGAAGAGTGGATTAGGAGCTTGAGTCTCTGAACCACTTAAAACCCCTTGTGTCTTTTACTTTTTGTCATTGACATTATGTACATTAAGTGCTATAACTTCTATGTATGTTTTAAACTGCTTACCAATGAACTAACTCTACGAACAATGTATGTATGATTATGAATATATCAATGAAGGGGATCTTTTACTTATTTCGCTGTGCTTGAAAAGATTCTTATGTTTGTCACATGCTAACTTATTAGCAATACAAAATAAATCAGAAAAGTATTTTGAAACTCTAAGGATCTATTCAACCCCCCCCCCCCCCTTCTAGATCTATTGTGCCCACTGGGAACTAACACTATATCTTGTTTAAAACTAAATTTTTACATAAATTCAAACCCTGTGTATATAGGTGCGAATGAGGCATAGCACTAATTCCAAATAATTGCACATTGATCCACACACACACACATATTCATATAACAATTTAATTGAAAAGTGGCGGTCACCGTGGTAACACGAATGTCGGGGGGGGGGTGCTAACACCTTCCCTCCGCATAAGCAAGTCTCCGGACCCTAATGAATCTCGGTTTCACAAACTCGTTTAGCAGTGTCACATCACTGGGTCAATGTGCAAACCTTTTCTCGGTTGTGTTGGTACAACCATTTAAAAAAACCAATAGGCGACTCTTACAGTCAAATCGTCGATATATAAATGTCGGACCTTTTCACAACTTGTTTTTTGAAACAAATCTCACCTAACATGAGAACACCAAAAAACAAGAACAGAAGAGGGACAATAAAAATCCCGACATCAACAATGGATTACTTTATAATCTATCGAATTGTTATCAATGTTGCTATCTTTTGCCAAACTATTTTGGTATAGATTTCAAAGATAGACTAAGTATGTATAAACAAACATTTTGTCGTCAAACGACAGGCACGTGAGGTTGCCAAAACTTAAACGTAAATACGTTTAAAGAAGAAGTGTTGTACAACATAGAGTATTATAGGCTAATAATCTAGACGTGCTCGTAAGATATACCGGACTTACGAACGTAGTGTCGGGTTGTCCTTTACAACGAAAGAACGAAATGCTCAAGGTCTTGGACCCCAAAATTACTGTTTAATGAACGTGGTTCATTGTGAAATGTTTTAAAGGAAAAGAAGTGCTATTTTAATTTATCTATAGTACTTCATAAATATTTCTTTAGTTATAGAAGATATACAATTCCTATAATTCAAGCCTATTGTTTAAATGAAATTGGCATACTTGCTGAGCTAGTTATGCTCACTCTTGCTTGAACCATATGAATGCAGCTAAGATTGAACGACCTGAAGGATCGAATAAAGATAAAGGAAAGGCTAAGGCAAACCAATGAGATGTCTATGTAATATTATAGGATTATTATTACAAGTATTTGATATTATGACAAGAAACATATGTAATGGTTATCAAGAACCTGGGAAATGAAATATTGTTTTGGAATATAAATAAGACATATTCACTCTTTTGAGTTATTTCAATTGAATGTATGTGAGAATGGTAGTACCATGTAGAACCATTTATCGGGTTGAAAGATACCCGAATTTGGGGGCATCACAGTTGAAGCTTACACCAAGCTTGTATCCTACCCCCTACCCAATTCAAATTTCTAATAAATAAAGAAGCCTGAATTAAATACCAATCTTATATCTTACCCAAAAATATTTTTTCCTGCTAATTCTGTTATCATGCAAAAAAGAGTGACAATAGCCAATAATTCAAGCCTGAAGTACTCCCCCACCAGTAGCCTCTATATCCGAAATGAGTTGTTGTTGCCTGAAGTGTCATAAGTGAACAACTCGGACCGTCAAAATTTTCCCAAGCTTGTGTGTCCTGCCCCCGAATCACCTTAGCTAGGACATAAGAGGAAGTTCGAATCTAATATATATACCGTCGAACAGATACTAACCTTATACCTCGCCCATATAATGTGAAGAAAAAAAAAATCAAAATCAAAGCCATCCCAACAATCCTCTCACTACCCATTGCCAAACACTACCCCTCAATATCCGAAGTTCTCTCCTACCAGTAGCCTCTATATCTGAAGTACTCTCCCACCAGTAGCATCCATATCCGAAGTACTCTCCCACCAGTAACCTCCATATTTGAAGTACTCTCCCACCAGTAGCCTCCATATCCAAAGTACTCTCTAACCAGTAGCATCCATATCTGAAATACTCTCCCACCAGTAATCTTCATATCTGAGTACTCTCCCACAAGTACCCTCCATATTCAAAATACTCTTCCACCAGTATCCTTTATAACTGAAGTACTCTCCCACCAGTAATCTCCATGTCCGATGATAAAGTTTGATTTTGGCGGCTGAAGAGAACTTAGATTTGTATTTTTATTGTATCAGGATCTGAAAAATGATTAAACCCATGCCAAACTCTTTAAGAGTCATTGCTTAACTAGATTCTGGAGGCAAGACCAAAGGATCCAATGCTCCGCCAATGAGTGTTACTCCTGTCCAAAGTCGCAGAGTCTGAAGAGATGACATCATAACATAACTTTTATGACTCTTTTTCCAAATTGTAATTAAAGCACTGCATGACCTTGATAACTCTGCAGCAACATTCTTTATATTAGAAATTTGGAAGGCATTGCCTGGATTAAAAAATGAATAACACTTAAGGTTTTGCATCCATGACACATATTGGCCAGTGAATGATGACTTATCTCGTAAATCGCATGATGAATGTTGTCAATAGTATTATGCATAACAAGAATAGGATATATAATACTAATAATATCATTCGTTAACAGGGATCCGTTAATTAAAAATAATTGTCAAGATTAAAATTATATGCATTTCAAGAATCCTAATCGATGAATGAGCACGTGAATGTCTGTACATGATTGTCACAAATAATTTATAAATAGAGAAAGAAATAAAAGACTTAGCTGTAGTCGAATTGTTGATAGTTCTGCATATTACATGGATCCAAATATTCTAGTAAATCTCATAATTGCGTTGTCTTCAATCACAAAGATTAATTGTGTTGGTAATTTTTTGAATATAATTTTTTTCCCACAGTCGGTGTTAATGTTAACGTCAAATTTTGTACGCCTAATAAAATCGTAAAAACAGGATGCAAAAACCGCGCTAACAGTTGATGGAGTAGTTGATTGTATTGTTGTGAATCTGTCACGCCCCGAAATTTGGGCTATCTTCACACCTAGATTCCGTACGTCACGGTTCCATCTTCTTTCAAACATACATCATTATATAGTGAAATATAACAACATGCATTCTCAATTCCCAAGTTCTAATACCTTATAACCCCATTCATTACAAATAATGATAATTACATTATTCTTTACATCTTACACGAGTGACTTTCATCCGCCACCAAAGATACATAACAGTTCATTAAACTAGTCTATAGTTTAATTTCATCATTCTACATTACAAGTCTTCGCTTGATCTTCACGTTCATTCATCTAATGAATGACACTTCTTCTAGATACCGATCAGCTTGATCTTTACGGGATCCTTAAGTTCTTCTACTCGTACGCTGAAAATGTTTTTCATTTAAAGCAAGTGTAAACATTCCATTGCTCAGCAAGTCATAGCAGTTGAACAAACAACTTTAAGAATTCAAACATTCATTTAGAACTTCGATAACCGAATAAAGGTTATGAAGCAGCTTGAAAAATAAGAATAAACTCTAATTTCTATCATTTTAAAATATTAGTCACATTCACTTTGAAATACTTTCATTCTTCTACTCTTATTCATACACATCATGTCTAGATAGAATCTTTAGTAGAGACTTAACAATAACGGTTCATGTATAAACAGAACATTTCATATTAAACAGATCAATCATAGAACAGTTCATCTCATAGAAACACCGAAGTGTTAAAGTTGTGGCACAAGGCCTCATACGTTCTACCACCTTGTACAAATATCACCCATTCGCACATAAGTAAAACTTCTCAAGTTCAACATCTGAGAAGTTTAAGAAACTAGCATTCATTTAGAATATGAATGAAGTTAGGAAACTTACCTTACGCACAGCTACAACTTAAAGTTTACGCTGAACTGCTCATTCCAATTCCTATATAACATATAAGGAATACAACACATACACCAATTAGTCATGTATATTTAACTTATGCATTGGTTTACTTAACTTCACTTCTTAGGGTTCGTGTTCTTACAAACTAAGTTTACGCGATTAACTTTCTTTACCGGTTTACGGCTTCATGACATACGAAGATGTCTTACTTTTACGATCATCATCTTTGATGATTTACATTCTTATCTTCTTCTTATAACTCTACTCGGACTCAACACACATCGTGTCTCTGCTAGTAGTCCATATGGTACACTGAGTGGTTTCCCACAAACAACCACCAAACAAGTTCTCATCTCATCTACACTATATTTTACAGTGAGTTAGATCGATTGCCAGTTTCGTATATACCTCAGCTCTCTGCAGGAATTTTTTAGCCCATCTCCCATATGTCAACCATTAAATATTACGATTGCACCACAAGCTAAACTTATTTTAACTTATCCAAATAATTAAACTATAATGTTCGTTAAGTTAATTTCTTATTCCTTATGACTTTCTGGCAACTAAGTGTCATACCTCAAGATTTATTCTTTATCGTCTAAGTCATACAATCTTTTGTATACTCAGAACGATCATTCAATATTAATTCTACACATTCATAGCATTAAGCATTTTACTTTACCTTATTCATATCTTACAATGTCCGGTTCATTCGACTCGGAACGTCATCCAAGTAATAAACATTAACTCGACTTCTTTACGTTATGCGTACTTGTCATTAATTTAGTTCTTCACCGTTCACAGGTTTAATCATTGGTCTTCATTACCCTACAGTCAAACCATACACGAGGTGTAGGTTCTGCCCGTTTAATATTCGCGTACGCTCAACCCTCACGCCGGTTAAAGTGTTTAACGATTACATTTCATTCTAACATTGTAACGCCCCCAAAATTGGTATACATCACCCATTCTGAGTCGCCAAAAACACGGTATAGAAACAACTACAACTTTATTAATAAAATTGTCGTGCAAAATACGACAACACATAAACTATGAGTATAAATACAAATATTGTCTTCTAGACAATATCCACACTCAAATAAGTCCTCATTACAATTATTGATACATTATTTTACAAAAATAGTGAGGACTACTAAAATAACTTTCTAGAACCATTATTCCATACCCCGACTAGTACTTGCTACATTCTCGCCTCCTGAGAAGAAAAATGGAACACAAAGGAAAAGGGTGAGCTCAACTAGCCCAGTAAAGAACATTATGACTAAGATAATATAGAACAAATTATCGTTAGTCCTCAACCGGGAAAAATCAGATAGAATATAATAGACAACAAGTTTCAGATCAATATTCGCAGGAAAAATAACAAATCATTAGAAGAGTTAAGTAGAGAATGAAATCTACTATCATCTATGAATTTAAAAGTCCATCATCGATATTTTATCCCTGTAACATAAATCAATATTCATCTTGAATCAAATATTCATCCTTGCACTATAGGCCAAAGATATTCATCAGTAAATCATTCATCTTTGCACTATAGGCCAAAGATATTTAGTTATATCATCATTTAGGACTGAGGATGATGAAAAATATTTTAAAAAAAACGAATCTAGTGAGACAAAAGAACAAATATTAAGGATTCATACTTCGGTTTATCCATGTTCAAAAACACCCCATAATATACTATGGTGGAGTAAAATTGAAGAATAAATATCAAAACACGGATACAATCAAAGATAGTAACAAAAATAGACATCTGGGGCAAAGAAGAGAAAATTTCATTTTTTGGTGAATAGTGATATATTCGTGAATAGTGTCGTATACGTGAATAGTAACCCCGACACAAAAAGACAAGAATTTCACAAGAAAAATCTTACCAATATTCCGGCGTAATGATATTGAAAGAAATAATATCATTTTAAAAAAAATAGCATCCCTTACCTAAAAAAGATAATACTTCTGACTGGAATATCAGATATCGAGCAGAAGGGAACTTGTATAGCAACACTCAAAGTATCAAAATACTCACAAGAATACGCTCGATAATATAGAGAGAGAAAACTTCAGTTTCTGGTGTGATTTTTAATTCTAACCTAAGCACCCTATTTATAGGAAAATGCTTAGAACACCAAAATAGAAAATTTAATAAAATATTATTATTTTTAATAAAATTTTCCTTAGCCCACCACATCAAAATCTTAGCACACTCGTCCACAAAAAAAAACATTTTTCATTAAAAAAATATTTTATAACCTAAAAATCAATTCAGACCCAATATTTCGGAACTTCAATAATTCATAATAAATAGCCTTTTTATCAGAAAAATTCAAATCTTATGTCCATTCCATAGGAAATTCAATTCTATACAACTTTGTAAGTTTAAGTTTTTCCAAATTTCAAGCAGAAATTGGCCAAAATCCACATACGGACGATTTTGCAGGCTATAATCAAATTTCAGTCAAGAAATGGGGCCCACCAACATGTTTTTAATATTTATTGTAACAAAATACTCTTCCTCCTCATTTATTCATATATCACACATTCATTGTAAAAATATCACTATTATTATATTATTAAAATATAATAATATATTTAAATGAATTATTTTATCAGAAAAGATAAAAAATCAATTTTCAACAATTGTCGCTTTTCTAAAAGTCCTCCATTTATATCCACATAAAATAAATATTTTTCTTATCATATAAATCAATAATTAATTATTCACAAATAATATTACAGAATCACAATATTGACAACCAAGTCGTTCCCAGGAAAGAGGGGACTTTCCAATAAAAATTTCTCCTTATTGGCGCGCAATTAGGTGACCAAACCTCTCCTTAGGCAGAACTTTCTAGACATTGTCAATAATTCTATCTAATAATATTATTCAAATAATATGTATTATTGATCTAATAATAGGAAATATTGCGTAGTGACAATTATTGAAACAACAATAATATAAAATATCAACGTAGTAATTATTGAATCAATAAAATAAAATATGGAATAATAATTATCGTAATAATTATTGAGTAGTGCCTTCTTACGTAAGAATCAATAATTGGTGCAATACCGCATGTCAAGCATCACGTATTCATCGTGTTTTAACCACCGGATATTCTAACGAAGGTTAATTCAGTAATAACTACGCCATTGTTTATAAAAAAAACTTATACTTGCTGCTTTTCTTTATCCAATCGCTTTCACATGGGGGGCCCACACAAGGCTACGTCATCGCATTTAATATTCCCGATAGTAAGAATATTCCACCACCAAACGAATATTCCCCAACAACAATGAATATTTTATAACCACTTGCTTATTTAAGATATTTATGATTTTACCCATAACTAACCACATTAATCAAATCAACCCTTACTATTTCAAAATAATAAATAGAGGAAATTCAATTTCATTTATAATAAGTTGGGTTCTTACAACCTCCCCTCCTTATGAAATTTCATCCTCGAAATTGACGTACGTGCCTGGTGTTTCGAAAAGGTGAGGATACCTCGCTTTCATTTCTGTTTCCAACTCCCAGGTCATTTCCTCTATAGCATGGTTCCTCCACAAAACTTTGACTTGTGGTATGACCTTTGTGTGTAGGACATGCTCTTTCCTATCCAAGATCTTGACAGGTACCTCCTCATACGTTAAATCTTTGGCTATTTCGTCTGGTTCTAACTCAATAACGTGGTTCGGGTCTTTCACATATTTACGAAGCACAGATATGTGAAAAATATTATGAACACGAGATATACTTGGAGGTAACGCGAGTCTATAGGCCACATTTCCTACTCGGTCAAGAATCTGAAATGGACCAATAAATCATGGATTGAGCTTTCCTCTTTTCCTAAATCTTGTAACTCCCTTCCATGGAGCAACACGCAACAATACATGATCCCCAATACTAAATTCCACGTCCTTTCGATGAAGATCCGCATAACTCTTTTGTCGATTCTGTGCCATCTGTATATGTTATCGAATCATTTGGATCTTTTCTGTAGTCATACGTACCAACTCTGGTCCCAACAATGTTGCTTCACCCACCTTATCCCAACATACTGGAGAGTGACACTTTGGTCCATACAATGCTTCGAATGGAGCCACACCTATACTTGCCTGATAACTATTGTTGTAAGAGAATTCCACCAATAGTAAATACTTATCCCAACTCCCTTTGAAGTCTAGGACACAAAGTCTTAATAGATCTTCCAGAGTTTGAATAGTCCTCTCTGATTGTCCATCCGTTTGAGGATGGTATGCTGAACTGAATCATAAATCCGTGCCCATAGCTTTTTGCAAGCTAACCCAAAATCGTGAAGTGAATCTTGGGTCACAATCCGAAACTATAGATACTGGCATGCCATGCAATCTCATAATCTCATTTACATACATACGAGCAAGACGTTCAAGGGAATAAGTCTCCTGTATCAGCAAGAAATGAGCAGACTTAGTTAATCTATCAACAATAACCCAAATCGCATCTATGCCTTGAGAAACCGTGGGAAGACCCATAACGAAATCCATGGTAATGTGTTCCCACTTCCATTTTGGAATCTCAAGTGGTTGCAATGGACCCTTAGGCACTTGAGGCTCCGCCTTTACACGTTGACAAGTTAAACACCTCGAGATAAACTTCGCGATTTCTCTCTTCATATTGTTCCACTAAAATGTATGTCGAAGTTCACGATACATTTTGGTACTTCCAGGATGGATTGCAAACGGTGTATTGTGTGACTCCATCATGATCTGGTATTTCAAATTAGAGTCATTAGGAACACAAAGTCTTGAGTTGACTCGAATTACTCCTTCTTCATCGATTCTTACTTCTGGGATAACACCTTCTTGTACTTTCTTCTTCATATGTATCAGCTCCGGGTCTGTGGCTTGAGCAACTTTAACTTTATCGATTAAAGATGGTTCTATGTGTATACTTGACATCATCGCATGGGTCCCCGGAGTCTTGAATTCTATCGTCATCTTTTGTAAATCACACAAAATGGGTCTTTGTGTTGACAATATCACACTCGTTCCCGCATATGATCTTCTACTCAACGCGTCAGCTACCACGTTCACTTTTCCAGAATGGTATTGAATGGTGTGGTCGTAATCTTTCAACAGCTTGAGCCAACGTCGTTGCCGTATGTTGAGTTCATTTTGGGTGAAGAAATATTTGAGGCTTTTATGGTCTGAATATATATCCACTTTCTCCCCATATAGATAGTGCCTCCAGATCTTTAGCGAGAAAACGACTGCTGCCAACTCTAGATCATGAGTAGGATAATTCCTCTCATATTCTTTAAGTTATCGTGAGGCATAGGCTATGACTTTCTCATGTTGTATGAGAACACATCCTAACCCTTTACCTGAAGCATCGTTGTAGATAACAAATCCATCCGAACCAGATGGTATTGTCAAAACAGGTGCCGAAATAAGTCTCCTCTTAAGCTCTTGAAAACTCTTCTCTCATTCCTCGCTCTATACGAATTTTGTATCTTTCTGAGTCAGTTGAGTTAACAGAGTAACAATTCGAGAAAATCCTTCCATGATTCTCCGATAATAACCAGCTAAGCCCAGAAAGCTACGTACTTCGATCACCGATTTCGGTTGCTCCTAACTTTGTATTGCTTCAATCTTCGCCGGGTGAACAGATACTCCATGTTTTGACACCACGTGCCCAAGGAATGCTACTTCCTCAAGCCAGAACTCGCATTTCTTCAACTTGGCATATAGCCTGTTTTCACGAAGCCTTTGGAGTACCAGCTTCAAATGGTGTTCATAATCTTCACGACTTTTGGAATATATAAGGATGTCATCAATAAAGACAACAACGAACTGATCCAAATATTCCTTGAATACTTGGTTCATCATATCCATGAAATCATCAGGAGCATTAGTCAATCCAAAAGACATGACTAAGAATTCATAATGCCCGCATCGAAGTTCTAAAGGCGCCTTTTGGAATATCCTCGCCTAATCTTCAATTGATGATATCCAGAACGAAGATTGATCTTTGAAAAGAATTGTGCTCCTTGCAACTGGTCAAACAAGTCATCAATGCGAGGTAGCGGATACCTATTCTTGATGGTGACATGGTTCAATTCTCGATAATCAATACAAAGTCTCATATTTCTATCTTTCTTCTTTACAAATAAAATAGGAGCACCCCAAGGAGATGTACTAGGATGAATGAAATCGATGTCCAATAACTCCTGTAGTTGGACCTTTAACTCCTGAAGTTCAATAGGAGCCATTCGATATGGGTTTTAGAAATGGGCTTTGTACCAGGTTCAAGGTCAATAAAGAATTCAACTTCACGTTCTGGGGGTAAACTGGGAAGTTCTTCAGGAAATATATCAAAAAATTCACTAACAACAGAAATATTATTCAAATTTGACGTGTCTTTATTCAAATCCACAACATGGGTTAAGAAAGCTTGACATCTATTTTTTAATAAACGAATGGCTTTATGGCTTGATATTACAGTGATTAATTTTAGTGGTTTAGTTGCTTGAATTCGCATAACAAGTTGGTTAAGAATATGAAAACTAACAACTTTATGAAAACAATCAATTTTGGCATGATGAGTAGTTAACCAATCAATCCCTAAAATCACGTCAAATGCAAGTATCTTTAAAGAGATAAGGTCAACAGGTAATGTGATGGTGCCAACTTGGATCAAACAAGATTTATATACAGTGGATGTATTGAAAGTTTCTCCTAATGGAGTCTCCACAGATAAGTCAAAGTCTAATTTCTCCGGAGTCAAGTTTAAACGTTGAGCACAAGCAGGAGAGATAAATGAATGGGTAGAACCGGTATCTAGTAAGGTATAAACTTCATAAGAATTTATGATTAGATTACCCGTGATCACCTCGTTTAGGTTCCTCGCATTTTGACCAGTCACGACAAACGTTCTTCTAGGAACCGCTGACTTTGACTTTTCTGGGACAGCCTTTTGAGTAACCATCCCTGCTGGACATGGTTTTGCTACAGTATAATCTCGAGCGATATGTCCTTCCTTTCCACAATTATAACATACCTTGAACTGTGGGATGGTTTAAGTTGATGTGTCCTCTTTTTACATTTATAAGATACGACCTGTGGTCGCTTCTCCTCCATAGAAATAGTTGATGCTTGGTCTTTGATGTCTTCACATTGTCATTGTCGAATCTCCTCTTTTTGAAACTTCCACTTGACTCACCTCTCCTATTATCATGACCACGATTACCACCAGAGTGGTTACCGCTTTTGTCTGAATTTTTCCTCCCCGCTAGTTATCATTGCTCTCGATGATCGCCACACCTAGGTGATGACCACGTTTGTGGTCCCTCAATGAACGTACTCATTATCTCGCTCTAATAATTGAGCCCTATTGACAACATCTGAATATAGAGAAAATTTGTGAGAACTGAGATATTGACGTATGTCGGGTTTCAAACCTCTCAGAAACATCTGCGTCATGTGTTCCTTATCTCCACCAAATGAGGTGAAAACCTGGATAACTCCGTAAATTTCGCCTCGTACTGGGACACAGTCATGTTGTTCTGTTCCAGTCTAATAAACTCCACCTCCTTCATATGACAAATATTTTCAGGAAAGTACTTGTCATTGAACAGTTTCTGAAATGTCTCCCAAGACATGCTGAGTGCGGCTGGATGGGTACGCTTCACAGATTTTCACCAGTAATCTGCCTCACTACGGAACATAAAAGTGGCGAATGGAACCTTTTGTTCCTCCGTGCATCCCAAGACATCGAATATCTTGGTAATTTGCTTGACCCACGTTTCTGCCTTAATCGGATCCAGCTTTCCCCAGAATTCTGGTGGTCCCAACTCTTTAAACTGCTTGGTTGTGACCAGCTGTGCGTTGCCATTATTTCTACCTATATTTTGAACAGGAATCTCCCTCGTCTGGTTTTTCATGAACCACAAAAAGCTTCTAAACATCTCATCGTTCATTGTCAGCTCAGTGGTGTTATTTACAGGAGGAACATTGCCGGCCTGTTGCACGTTCTCCTCGTTGGTGATTAATGGTGTCTCAACGGTCTCATTTACTCCATCGTTAATATTTTCAGCTGTCATTCTTAAATACTACCACAAAATAAGGGTCAATTAAAGAAATTGACATGCAACATAATAACCCTATACTCTGACCAACCAACAAATATGCTTAGGTAGGACATACTAGCGAAGGATTTACTTGACTCTCCCCTCCTAGTTCTATTCCCCGATCTTCGCCAGAGACCATATCCCTAAGCTCTGATACCAACTGGGACGCCCCCAAAATAGGTATACATCACCCATTCTGAGTCGCCAAAAACATGGTACAGAAACAACTACAACTTTATTAATACAAGTGTCGTGCAAAATACGACAATACATAAACTATGAGTTTAAATACAAATATTATCTTCTAGACAATATCCACACTCAAATAAGTCCTCATTACAATTATTAATACATTATTTTACAAAAATAGTGAGGACTACTAAAACAACTTTCTAGAACCATTATTTCATACCCCGACTAGTACTCGCTACATTCTCGCCTCCTGAGAAGAAAAATGGAACACAAAGGAAAAGGGTGATCTCAACTAGCCTAGTAAAGAACATTATGACTAAGATAATATAGAACAAATTATTGTTAGTCCTCAACCGGGAAAAATCAGATAGAATATAATAGACAACAAGTTTCAGATCAATATTCGCAGGAAAAATAACAATTCATTTGAAGAGTTAAGTAGAGAATGAAATCTACTATCATCTATGAATTTAAAAGTCCATCATCAATATTTTATCCCTGTAACATAAATCAATATTCATCTTGAATCAAATATTCATCTTTGCACTACAAGCCAAAGATATTCATCAGTAAATCATTCATCTTTGAACTACAGGCCAAAGATATTTAGTTATATCATCATTTAGGACTAAGGATGATGAAAAATATTTTAAAGAAAATGAATCGAGTGAGACAAAAGAACAAATATTAAGGATTCGTACTTCGGTTTATCCATGTTCAAAAACACCCCATAATATACTATGGTGGAGTAAAATTCAAGAATAAATATCAAAATATTGATACAATCAAAGATAGTAACAAAAATAGACATATGGGACAAAAAAGAGAAAATTTCATTTTACGGTGAATAGTGTTGTATTCGTGAATAGTGTCGTATACGTGAATAGTAACTTCGACATAAAAAGACAAGAATTTCACAAGAAAAATCTTAACAATATTCCGGCGTAATGATATTGAAAGAAATAATATCATTTAAAAAAAATAACATCCCTTACCTCAAAAAGACAGTACTTCTGACTGGAATACCGGATATAGTGTTGAAGGGGACTTGTATAGCAACACTCAAAGTATCAAAATACTCACAAGAATACGCTCGATAATATAGAGAGAGAAAACTTCAGTTTTTGGTATGATTTTTAATTATAACCTAAACACCCTATTTATAGGAAAATGCTTAGAACACCAAAATAAAAAATTTAATAAAATATTATTATTTTTAATAAAAATTTTCTTAGCCCACCACATCAAAATCTCAGCACACTCATCCACAAAAAAAAACATTTTTCATTAAAAAAATATTTTATACCCCAAAAATTAATTCAGACCCAATATTCCGGAACTTTAATAATTCATAATAAATAGCCTTTTATCAGAAAAATTCAAATCTTATGTCCATTCCATAGGAAATTCAATTCTCTACAACTTTGTAAGTTTATGTTTCTCCAAATTCCAAACAGAAATTGACCGAAATCCACATACGGACGATTTTGCAAGCTATAATCAAATTTCAGTCAAGAAATGGGGCCCACCAACATGTTTAACATGTTTTTAACATTTATTGTAACAAAATACTCTTCCTCGTTTATTCATATATCACACATTCATTGAAAAAATATCACCATTATTATATTATTAAAATATAATAATATATTTAAATTAATTATTTTATCAGAAAAGATAAAATATCTATTTTCAACAATTGTCACTCTTCTAAAAGTCCTCCATTTATATCCACATAAAATAAATATTTTTTTTATCATATAAATCAATAATTAATTATTCACAAATAATATTACAGAATCACAATATTGACAATCAGGCCGTTCCCAAGAAAGAAGGGGCTTTCTAATAAGAATTTCTCCTTACTGGCGCGCAATTAGGTGACCAAATCTCTCCTTAGACAGAACTTTCTAGACATTGCCAATAATGCTATCTAATAATATTATTCAAATAATATGTATTGTTGATCTGATAATAGGAAATATTGCGCAGTGACAATTATTGAAACAACAATAATATAAAATATCAACGTAGCAATTATTGAATCAATAAAATAAAATATGGAACAGTAATTACTGTAACAATTATTGAGTAGTGCCTTCTTACGTAAGAATCAATAATTGGTGAAATACCATGTGCTACCTGGCAGACATTATGTTTTAACCACACAAGGTCATACTGTCAGTATTTAATATTTTCCTCGACAAAGAAGAATATTCCACGACCAAACGAATATTCCCTGACAACAATGAATATTTTATAACCACTTGTTTATTTGAAATATTTGCGCATTTTACTAACTAACCACATTAATCAAATCAACCCTTACTATTTCAAAATAACAAATAGAGGAAATTCAATTTCATTTATAATAAGTTGGGGTCTTACAAACATTCTCCATCCGACTCACATTCGGCTTCCATTAATCTTATTACCGTTCGATACGGCTTTCTTGATAATTCATATCTTACTTCCTATTTTTGTTATCCGTTATATGAACCCCACGTTCATTACTCTTTCTTAATGTCGAAGCCATACGATTCGTTGTAGGCTAAAACCGATCGTTCATCACAATAGGGTTGTGTTCACAGTGTCTATACGCTTTACATTTATCTCTCATCACTACAACATAACATCAAAATGTTATTCATTACCCTCGTCACTCAACGTCTAAGGAATCACAATTATAGCAATCCCCCACGTTCGATTTATCGTGACTACGGTCCCCGAATATCGGTTCCGTAATTTATGTTTACATTCTTTATCTTTTAATCTCGTTCAATCTTTTCTTTCAACCTTCATTAAAGGTTTAAATCACTTATTTAAGTGTTACATTCGATGAACTATATGTTCTTTATCTTCTCTTACACTTTTCCCAAGAGTTGAGCAATTAAAAGCTCTTCTCTGGCCTTTGCCTACGCATCGGCGCTTCTGGCCAGGGTCCTTCTTCTTTCTTGCTTTAAGCGCCCTTCATATCTTGCCTTCCTCCCCTCAAGCTAGTCTGTTGCTGCCGCCTCCCAAGGCATAATGTGTGCTGCATGGCTGCCAAGCCTAAAACATTGAAATTGTTTTTTAAGTGTTGCAGTATTTTGAGATGCTTACTTCATAATCTCATAACTTATTCGTTATAACTCAAAACGAGGTCATTCCAAATCCATTCTCTTCCTTATCTTATGTACTTAAATTTCCCCAGGATAGAAATTTATTCTAAATCTGTTAACATGCCATTTGATTGGCTTAATCTTCATCCTTCGTTCGTCCGTAATTGGGTCATTCAAACTCGGAACTTGTTTGTTCTTGAGTCCACGACTCACATTTTCTACGTTCTGTTACATTCTTTTGAAACCCTACACATTTGGGTTCATTTACATACTTTCTACTTCTCGTTCGTATTTTACAAAATTTTTGCCATAACTTCGTTATAGCTAAGTTTAATCCGTTCTTCATGAACGTTTCTATCGTTCCTAACCAAGCAATAACAAACTAACTTATACGGGATGGTTTTAAACTTGTCCATCAATAACAAGTTATAACTACGATGGTTTTAAATTTGTTCATCAATAACGTTCTTTGTGTTCTTCGCGTTCTTCATTCGTTCTTCATTTTTAATCGATATTCTGATTACGATTTCACTTTTTCTTAGAATTTGGTGTTATAAAACACCATTCCTTACTAATTCCACTGAATCATTCATATGATTCATTCGGATCGTTCAAATTCACTACAAAACTTATACTTCCTTAAGAAATTTATAAACTAAACTTTTAATTCTTATTTCTTCATTTTCTCATAATTTTAACCATATGAAAATCATTCTTAACATCCTTTACTTCTATTCTCATTAAGCTATATTTTTAACAAAGAAAATTTACTTAGAAGTTAGGTTTTGAATACCTTTCTTCTTTAATCTCTTTCCGTTGGACAAAGTTTTCACTCGGGCTAGCTTTTCCTCTTCCTTTTCCTCCTCATCTGAACTCTCTCTCTCTCTCTCAAGTGTTGGTGATTTTCAAAATCACCAACAAATGAGCTTAAGCTCTCTTTTATAGAAAAATAAGGCAAGGGGTAAAATAGTTATTTCACCCCTAAAGTTACTATTCACACCTCCTTACTAACCTCCTTACTATTCACGAAGCTTCTCCTGGAAGCTTCGTGGTTCCGTCTTTCGGGATTCGTACGACAGTTTTAAAAACTGCGATTCTCGGAATCCAAATATTTTTGGATATTTTGCCTTTCCTCTACAGTTTAACTTTTACGCATTCTTCGGAACTTTGAAAAACTGAATAACACTTTTTGATGTTAAGCGTTTTTCTTCACGTTTTTCCCTAACGTAGTTAAACGAATGAAAAGTACATAATAATACTTTTCATCATTTTTATTCCGTCCGATTTCTACACATTTTTTGAGAAAAACTTTTATCGATTTACTTAACTTTTCACGATATATTATCGTCAAATTTTTTGACAGAATGTCATTTCAACATACTGAACTCTAGGAAAGGCTTAGGTTATTCAAACCCTAACCCTTAGTGTTTCGTCGGGTGAATAGTGCATATTTCATCTTTTCCTCGAAAATATTTTTGTTTCCAAATTTTTTTTATTTTTATCTTGAAAATTCTTACTTGTTCAGTCCAGCTCGTAGCCAGAATCCTCCTGTTTTATAATCATCCTAGGTTCTAGAACGATTAATAAACACATAGCACAAAATATTCATAAAAAATTATTTTATTAATAACTAATTCTTTAAATCTTAAATTCTAGACAATTCAATTTTTCGGGATGTCACACTCTTCCTCCCTTATAAAAATTCCATCCTCGGAACTTCTAAAACCACATACATACCCGGGTCATCACATTCATCCCTCTTTCACAGAATTTCGCCCTTAAAATTTTAACATACCCTTCTTCTACACTTCTCTTCAAAGAAGTTCTTATCTTTCAAACATTCCCTAACCTTCATAACTTGTCAAGAATCATGAAGTAGAATGAATAACGAGGAATATAAGAATTACTTTAAAACATTTCATACTTTTGCTGAGGGGTCAAATCGACTATGAACTCTTACTAGGTTGAAAAGCATTTCGTCGTAAACCCTTCTTTCACGGTCAGTTTATAATCACCAAGAAAGTAAACTACCTCTTCCATACGTAGGTGATCAACCCATCGTATAACCCCATTTCGGGGTGTGTTCACCTCAGACTTAATCATTAGATTCCGAACGAAAACAATTTGGCTTGGCATAACTTATTCAAAGAAAGCTCAATTTTCTTTTAAACATGACATACCATTTCTCTTAGCCAAATCAAGTAGCTTAGACCATACTAATAAATTGGATATCAACTTGAAACATGCGTCTAGTCAAATCCATTGACAACGACTACTTCTTTAAATTCTTTCGAAATACATCAAAACATTTTATGACGTCATGATACCGTACTTTTCACAGTACATTGAGGACTTCATCAGTTTATGACTTCGTCATTATACATCATACCATAGCGGGTTGTTGATCCTAAGATCACATCCAACACTAGGTTTAATTACATTAATAACTCCATTTTTTTACCATATTTGCATCAAATGCACTGATGATATAAAATTCATTTTGATATTTCAAATCAATTTATATCTAGCCAAAACAGTTAGCATAGACATACCAAGAATAGCTCTTTTAAAATCCATTGGTTTAAAAAAAATTGAACCAATTCTTTCCTTTTTAAAACGTACATATAAGCACAATTTTAATAAACTTCAAAATCTAGCGTAGCTAGATGACTTGGAATATCCTATTTTTCCATCTTCCTTCATTGTCTTACTTTTGACAATTCTTAATCGTCTCTAGCACCTTCAATGCTAAGCATACTAAAATTCTTGCTTTCAGTCTAAACATCCCTATACCTTAGTATAGTCCATCAACTTTCATCACTTTATGTGTTTAGGAACTTTCCACAACCATATGTGTTTAAGAACTTATCTTTGCAATATGTAATCCAAGAACAAATCAAGGACTATCCACATGCTTAGGGCTCAGAAACATAGCATATAACTATGAGTCACAAACTTTTCATAAGTATGAGTTTCAAGAACTCGTACCTAACTTATCATTCTCTGCCTATCAAGCATATACATGAGAAAAGATTCACCTTCTCATCATATACATATTGATAGCATGACATATTCCAATGAATATCACTATAATAAGCTAAGCAGTTGTTACACCAAAGCACAAACCTCCGGCCGTAACAGAGGTTCATACAACTCAGCTATCACATGAGTCCTCAATTGAAATTTTATAACTTGAAACTTTCTCTTCACTTAATACGAATTTTCTTTAATTTGTATGTTATCCTTTACAACTCAATCTGAGTTCTTCTTCGCGTACTAATTCATAGTACCATTCATTTATAGCATTAGTTATAAATCATTCATCGTTTAACAGATCATCTGTTATTACGATTCACTATGATCACGTAGTGATCTTCTTCCTTAATCGTTGAACTCAACGATCTTCTTATCCTTCTCTCTACGATTATAGCCTTAGGTACTCATACCTAAGGTTTATAACCTATCAGCTCTGATACCACTTTGTCACGCCCCAAAATCTAGTCTATCTTCACACCCGGATTCCGTACGTCACGATTCCATCTTCTTTCAAACATACATCATTATATAGTGAAATATAACAACATCCATTCTCAATTCCAAGGTTCTAATACCTTATAACCTCGTTCATTACAAATAATGATAATTATATTATTCTTTACATCTTAGACGAGTGACTTTCATCCGCCACCAAGGATACATAACAGTTCATTAAACTAGTCTATAGTTTAATTTCATTATTCTACACTATAAGTCTTCGCTTGATCTTTACGCTCATTCATCTAATAAATGACACTTGATACCGATCAGCTTGATCTTTATTGGATCCTTAAGTTCTTCTACTCGTACACTAAAAATGTTTTTCATTTAAAGTAAGTGTGAGCATTCTAATTCTCAGCAAGTCATAGCAGTTGAACAAACAACTTCAAGAGTTCAAACATTCTTTTAGAACTTTGATAACCAAACAAAGGTTATGAAGCAACTTGAATAATAGAAATAAACTCTGATTTCTATCATTTTAAAACATTAGTCATTCACTTTAAAATACTTTCATTCTTCTACTCTTTTTCATACACATCCTGTCTGGCTAGAATCTTTAGCATAGACTTAAAAATAACAGTTCATATATAAAAAGAACATTTCATATTGAACAGTTCAATCACAGAATAGTTCATCATATAAAAACACCGAAGTGTTAAAGTTGTGGCACAAGGCCTTATACGTTCTACCACCTTGTACAAATATCACCCATTTGCAAATAAGTAAAACTTCTGAAGTTCAACATCTGAGAAGTTTAAGAAACTAGCATTCATTTAGAATATGAATGAAGTTATGAAACTTGCCTTACACACAGTTACAGCTTAAAGTTTACGCTGAACTTCTCATTCCAATTCCAATATAACACATAAGGAATACAACACATACACCAATTAGTAATGTATATTTAACTTATGCATTGGTTTAATTAACTTTACTTCTTAGGGTTCGCATTCTTACAAACTAAGTTTACGCTATTAACTTTCTTTATCGGTTTACGGCTTCATGACATACGAAGATGTATTACTTATACGATCATCATATTTGATGATTTACATTCTTATCTTCTTCTTATAACTCTACTAGGACTAAGCACACATCATGTCTCTGCTAGTAGTCCATATGGTACTCTGACTGGTTTCCCACAAACAACCAACAAACAAGTTCCCGTCTCATCTACACTGTCTTTTACAATGAATTAGATCAGTTGCCAGTTTCGTATATACCTCCGCGATCTGAAGGAATTGTTTATCCCAGCTCCCATATGTCAACCATCAAAGATTACGATTGTAACACAACCTAAACTTATTTTAACTTATCCGAATCATTAAACTATAATATTCGTTAAGTCAATTTCTAATTCCTTATGGCTTTCTGGCAACTAAGTGCCATACCTCAAGATTTATTCTTTACCGTCTAAGTCATACAATCTTTTGTATACTCAGAACGATCATTCAATATTAATTCTATGCATTCATAGCGTTAAGCATTTTACTTTACCTTATTCATATCTTGCAATGTCCGGTTCATTCGACTCGGAATGTCATCCAAGTTATAAACATTAACTCAACTCCTTTACGTTATGTGTACTTGAATTTAATTTAGTTCTTCATCGTTCATAGGTTTAATCATTGGTCTTGATTACCCTACGGTCAAACCATACACGGGGTGTAGGTTCTGCCCATTTAATATTCGCGTACACTCAACCCTCACGTCGATTAAAGTGTTTAGCGCTTACATTTCATTCTAACATTCTCCATCCGACTCACATTCGGCTTCCATTAATCTTAATACCTTTCGATAAGGCTTTCTTGATAATTTATATCTTACTTACTACTTTCGTTATCCATTATATGAACCCCACATTCATTACTCTTTCTTAATGTCGAAGCCATATAATTCGTTGTAGGCTAAAACCAATCTTTCATCGCAACAGCATTGCGTTCACAGCATCTATACGCTTTACATTTATCTCTCATTACTACAGCATAACATCGAAATGTTATTCATTACCCTCGTCACTCAACGTCTAAGGAATCACAATTATAGTAACCCCCACGTTCGTTTTATCGTGACTATGGTCCACGGATATCAGTTCCGTAATTTGCATTTACATTCTTTATCTTTTAATCTCGTTCAATCTTTACGTTCAACCTTCATTAAAGGTTTAAATCACTTGTTTAAGTGTTACATTCGATGAACTATATGTTCTTTATCTTCCATTACACTTTCCCCAAGAGTTGAGCAATTAAAAGCTCTTCTCTAGGCCTTGCCTCGCACCCAGTACTGTAAGCTCCCGTTCCTTTCTTCTTTCTTTTGCAGCTTTAGCGCCACTCATGATACCTTCCTCCTCGTCAATGGCGTTGCACACCCTCCCCAGGTATGGTCATGCTGTGGCGCCAAGCCTAAAACATTGAAATTTTTTTCTAAGTGTTGCACTGTTTTGAGACGCTTACTTCACAATCTCATAACTTATTCATTATAACTCGGAACGAGGTCATTCCAAAGCCATTCTCTTTCTTATCTTACGTACTTAAATTTCCCTCAAATAGAAATTTATCCTGAATCCATTAAAAGGCCATTCGATTGGCTTAATCTTTATCTTTCGTTCATTTTATGTTATTAACGTTCTTCGTTCGTTAGTCCGTAATTCGGTCATCCGAACTCAAAACTTATTCATTTTTGAGTCCACGACTCACATTTTCTACATTCTCTTACAGTCTTATGAAACCCTACACATTCAGGTTCATTTACATACTTTCTACTTCTTATTCATCTTTTACAAAAATTTTGCCATAACTTCGTTATAGCTAAGTTTAATCCGTTCTTCATGAACGTTTCTATCATTCCTAACCAAGGAATAAGAAACTAACTTATATGCGATAGTTTTGAACTTGTCTATTAACAACAAGTTATAACTACGATGGTTTTAAATTTGTCCATCAACAACGTTCTTCGCGTTCTTCGTTCGTTCTTTATTTTTAATTGATATTTTGATTACGATTTCACTTTTTCTTGGAATTTGGTGTTATAAAACACCATTCCATACTAATTCCACCGAATCATTCATATGATTATTCGAATCGTTCAAATTCATTACAAAACTTATACTTCCTTAAGAAATTTATAAAGTAAACTTTTAATTCTTATTTCTTCGTTTTCTCATCATTTCAACCATATGAAAATCATTCTTAACATCTTTTATTTTTATTCTCATTAAGATATGTTTTTAACACAGAAAACTTAAAAAAAATTACTTAGAAGTTAGGTTTTGAATACCTTTCTTCTTTAATCTACTTTTGTTAGACAAAGTTTGCACTCTGGCTAGCTTTTCCTCTTCCTTTTCCTCCTCATCCGAACTATCTCTCTCTCTTAAGTATTGGTGATTTTCAAAATCATCAACAAATGAGCTTAAGCTCTCCTTTTAAGAAAAATAAGGCTAGGGGTAAAATAGTCATTTTGCCCCTAAAGTTACTATTCACACCTCCTTACTAACCTCCTTAGTATTCACGAAGCTTCTCCTGGAAGCTTTGTGGTTCCGTCTTTCGAGATTCGTTCGACAGTTTTAAAAACTATGATTCTCAGAATCCAAATATTTTTGGATATTTCATCTTTCCTCTACAGTTTAACTTTTACGCATTCTTCGGAACTTAGAAAAACTGAAAAATACTTTTTGATATTAAGCTTTTTCCTTCACGTTTTCCCCTAATGTAGCTAAATGAATGAAAAGTACATAACAATACTTTTCGTCATTTTTATTTTGTCTCAAATAAGGCAGGATCGGAGAAAGGATAAGGAAAAAGCACGTCTGTCAACGATTTACAAAGAATAAAATCCATAATGCCAAAACACGGCTAGAGGCAAAGTCCTAAACGCGACTTGGGTGACGTTCCACTTGATCAAACACCAATCTCATACTGTCTCATTTAATAAAATGGCATGGATATTTTAAAGGCATATTAAACATATATTAACAGATAAATTATTACATATATGATCTCATAAAGTTATTGTTGGTTTGGGGGTATTCCCAAAACTATAAGTTGACAGGTCTCTTCCTGTATAGCGTTTTTTGTTAAAGCAATAAATTGTTCAAATTTATTAAATTATTCTAAAAAATAAGAACGATTATGTTTATCTGTTGCTATTTGATATCGATTACTGTTTTCAGTATAAAAATCTAAAAGTTCAAGTAAAGAAACATAGTAATTAACAGAAGAAATAAAGAAAACTTACAGAAGACCCTTTGATATTTTCAAAATTCAAACTTTATTTATATGAGAGAGAGGGAGAGAGTACAAAGGGAAAATGTAAAGAAAAGTTCTGCCTCAACAATGGGTGAGGTCTCCCAATATATACAAGTGAGAAGATAAGAAAGGATCTGGCGTGTCCTTGGTAGAGGAGTCGGTCTGCTATCCTTATCTTTTCTTCTTTAACTCTCAGTCATAGGAAGTGGAATGGCATATGACAGACTGTCGGTTGAGTGGCGCATTATCGAGGACAGCTGGTGTCATTTTCGGATAATTGAGGGGCAGCTGGTTATGCTTTTCTGCTGGTGGAGACACTGTGGTTGTCCTTTTTTGATTATTGATGCTGTAGTGGAGAATAGCTTTATACTTTTCCTTTTCCTTTTTTGTTTTGTTCCATTTTTTGAAAATTATGGAAGTAAGAGAATCCCGAAAATCTCCCATAGTGGGTTCCGGTTCTTGACTTTCACCAACTAAGACGCTGAATTCATTGTCATCCTGTTCAGATCCTTCATTATCGCTAACAGTTTTCATGGAACTGTCATCTTGGACAAAGGATTGTAAGAATTGGGTTTTCATATAGTCCATAGTCTTAACTATTAATTCTGTTTCAGTTAGATTTGGAAATTTCTGTTTTAAATCGGTCTGAATCTTGATAAAAGGATTAACCGATGTTGGTGCTGGAAGGCTTTGGGGAATGACATCAAGACAAGCCTGAGTGTAATTCTTTATGTTCATCAGAAGTTCTGGTAGTGTGGGAGTAAGTCCTTTATCCCACCATTTGGTAAAAAAATACCCTTTTAAGACGAGGAATTTTACTCTGATAGTCACATTGAAAATCCCATTTCCAAATCCAGGGGATTCCAAAACGAATTATAAAATGGGTCAATAATTTAAGCATAGGTAGATCTTTATTTACTGGTATATGGGCATAAGCAACCTGCCACTCTTTGAATGTTGTTTGAATTGATTCTGGTAAAGTTTCAATTGTGATACCGAATTTATCCCACCAATCACATACTGTCTCATTTAATAAATGGCATGGATATTTAAAAGGCATATTAAACATATATTAACAGATAAATTATTAC
Organism: Panax quinquefolius; assembly: GCA_020205615.1. Lineage (NCBI taxonomy): Eukaryota > Viridiplantae > Streptophyta > Magnoliopsida > Apiales > Araliaceae > Panax > Panax quinquefolius. The sequence goes on along the minus strand of CM035168.1, from coordinate 53,547,893 downwards.
ATATATGATCTCATAAAGTTACTGTTGGTTTGGGGGTCTTCCCAAAACTATAAGCCGACATGTCTCTTCCTGTATAGCGTTTTTTGTTAAAGCAATAAATTGTTCAGATTTATTAAATTGTTCTAAAAAATAAGAACGATTATATTTATCTGTTGTTGTTTGATATGCTGTTTTATATCGATTACTGTTTTTAGTATGAAAATCTAAAAGTTCAAGTAAAGAAACATAGTAATTAACAGAAGCAATAATGAAAACTTACATAAGAGCCTTTGATATCTTCAAAATTCAAACTTTATTTATATGAGAGAGAGGAAGAGAGTACAAAGGGAAAATACCTGTGTATTTTATCATTTACTAAATGGTATTATGATTTTGTTTCAAAGTTTGATTTTTACACTAAAAGTCAACTGAATGTTTTAACTGGAATCTAAAAGGACCGGATTACCACAAGCGGTAATATTATCCAATCCATTCATCCACCTCATAAGTCTCTCGAACTTAGTCCAGGAAATGAAAATTTAAAACCCTTAGTTATCAATCCGTATGTTGATATATCTGAAATACCCCATCAACAAGAAGAGGTAAAGATAAAGGACATTTTACCCTTGTCTAAACAGAATAATTATACTAATTTATTCCTTCAAACTGTAGGAAAACAGTTAACCAGAATTGAAGAACAAATAAAAAATATTAATTATCTGAATAAAAACCTCATGGTATTTATGAAACAAATACTCCTCAAAACAGAAGACCTTATAGTCCAACTGCTAGTGATATGAATTTTGAATGTTAATGGATTTTTCTCCTAATAGTAAAATTCGTCAATGTTTAAACCAGGAGTTTATGCAGGATAAATACCAGAACTTTAGAAATTGTTATTTTTAAAATCATGACATCATATTTGTTTTGAGGAGTCTATTAGCTATGTTTTGAGGAGCATTGGTATTTTAAAAATCATGATAATAAAAAACTAGCAAATATTAAAGCTAATTATAATGCTTATCTATTATGATGTTTGGAATTGGTGTTTTGAGGGTTGTCCAGACATCATATTTGTTTTGAGGAGTCTATTAGCGATGTTTTGAGGAGTATTGGTATTTTAAAAATCATGATTATAAAAAACTAACAGATATTATTCTTAGCAGATATTATCATGATAATAAAAACTAGTGTATTTTATCATACTTTCTTAGAAGAACGTCTTCGGTAAGATCTAGAAGGTTTAGAATTTTGCTATTTTTTAGCCTTTTGGGGATACTGTAACTTTGTGTTATAAGAGAATTGCTCGCAAAATTCTCCTATCTCATGTCTTTTAGTAAGATTCTATTTTTTCATTAATTGTTGAAGTTTTATATCATTACATAATGATAATCCTTCTTCAATAATTACTGAAATGAGATGGCCATAAGAATACTTGTCATAAGGAATACTCATACGGTCATGTTTATCTCTTAGTTTTTTGTGGATTTTTTCAGCAAAAAAAGTAGGAAAACCATCAATAAACTTGGATTTCCAGTGTTCATTGTTGGCGTCCAATCTTTGCATTACTTTAATTAAAAAGACATCCTTATACCATCAAAAATGGGTTAAGGATGGACAATGAAGATTCTGTAAGAGTTCTCTACTCCTATCAGTATTCATAAGTCCTGGTCCAACAAAATGATGAATGATGGCATGTACTAAGGTGTAACAAGCATCTTCTCTTTTTGTTTCAGTTTTAGTAATGGGATCAGTTTCATTCTTATAGGATTGGAGAACTTCTGTTCTTTGTATATCAGTAAGTGCATTATCCCACCATCCTTTAAGAATATCGGTAAAGCCATTTACTAAGAAACGACAAATTTGGTGGTCAGTATTATCATTTTGTTTGCAGATAGTAGCATACATCAACATGTGATGTATGGTTTCATAAATTTGATATTCAGTCTTACCATCAATATTCCATTCGTAAATGGTCGATTTTTGAGAATGAAGAAAGTCTTCTTCATACAGAATATCTTGAGGAGTGGGTCTGGGGTAATAGTACCTACTAGGTCCAGATAAAGCCATTCGATTTATAGGTTTTTGACTGTAAGTAGTTTTATTAATATTCTGCATTTCCTAAAAATTATTTTGGATTTCCAAAATATGAATAGAAGAAATATCGTCAGTATTATCTCCATCAGTATCAGTATTATTATTACTGGTATGAGAAGAGGGTTGTCCAGACATCATATTTATTTGAGACGAAGATGCGGTTGTAAGTTTTAAATCTTTCATTTTATTTAAAAGATTATCAATAAATTCATTATCAGCTTTAGAAGATTTCATTTTAAAATTATTGACTTCTAAAGGTAGTTTAATGGTTACAGGTTGAATATCAAGCTTTTGAGGAACAACTTGACAATTATCATTAATATGATTTATTTGTTCTTCAATTATGGTTAACTGTTTTCCTACAGTTTGAAGGAATAAATTAGTATAATTATTCTGTTTAGACAAGGGTAAAATGTCCTTTATCTTTACCTCTTCTTGTTGATGGGGTATTTCAGATATATCAACATACGGATTGATAACTAAAGGTTTTAAATTTTCATTTCCCGGACTAAGTTCGAGAGACTTAGGAGGTGGATGAATGGATTGGATAATATTACCGCTTGTGGTAATCCAGTCCTTTTGGATTCCAATTAAAACATTTAGTTGACTTTCAGTGTAAAAATCAGACTTTGAAACAAAATCATAATACCATTTAGAAAATGATAAAATACACTGGTGTTTATTCAGATAAGCATAATAATTAGCTTTAATATCTGCTAGTTTTTTATTATCATTATTTTTAAAATACCAATTTCTAAAGTTCTGGTATTTATCCTGCATAAACTCCTAGTTTGAACATTGACGAATTTTACTATTAGGAGAAAAATCCATTAACATTCAAAATTCATATCACTAGCAGTTGGACTATAAGGTCTAATGTTTTGAGGAGTATTTGTTTCATAAATACCATGAGGTATTTGATTTTCAGATATATGAATTCCTCTAATTAAGTCTTCATTTTTAACAGACTCATTACTAGGATTTTTAGACTCTTGATAAACGAATTCTAAGGGATCAGACACAGATTGTCTAGATGATTCAGGAAAATCAATATTATAAGAGATATTATTAATAGATCGACTTCGGGTAAACGGTCTTTGAAATTTTAAATAAACATTTCCATTACTAGTTTGGACAACATCCTCAATGGATTGTTGAATTATAGGCCTGGTAGGGACGGTGTTTGTAATTTGCCACTATTTTGGGAAAGTAATTTCTTCCCAAGGGATCATCCTGGGAATAGCCACTTGACTACTAAAGAGATTAGTGTCTATAAGGACAGTATGTCCTTGTTGGCTTAGTTTTCGGATAAGGGCTTAAAGTTGTTAAAACTTTAAGGTGAATACGGAATAATATGGCAAAAGGAGGAGATCCGGGTAGATACTCATAACCATGAGATATAATTCTCATTTCCAATACTTTGGACAAATTATTATTAGTTAAAGCAACACTTAAATTCGGGTAGATATTGAAATGTACTGGTTCATTAGCAAGGCTGGTTTCAATGGCGCCCATAAGAGAGGCTTTCTGGTTAAGACACCTACCATCTCTAAGTGTGCACTGAATACTGGTATTTTGGCCAAGTAAAGTCAAAGGTTTGAAAGCTACTTGGACGAGTCCTATATGAACATATTTATATTTTTGCAAAAAAGGATATAAATCTTCAATATACAATAAATAAAAAATTTCATCATTATTCTGTAAAGGAACAGCATGTTCAAAAGTTTTTATTATTCTTATACTGATGAAATCAAAGGTTCCAATTTTATAAATTATTTCTGGTTTGATCTTAGGAATGGTCCATTTGTCTAAGGCTTCCTTAACATCCTGATAGGCTATAAGTTCAGTTGCTTCTAAGGTAGAAGATGAGGCATTAGCTATGGTTGTAACAGATGAAGTTGAAAAATGAGTCATTACAAAAGTGATCATATATGCATAATTTATGAGTAGTATATTTTACAATATGAGAATAAACTAAAAATGGCTCTTATACCAAATAAGGTAGGATCGGAGAAAGGATAAGGAAAAAGCACGTCTGTCAACGATTTACAAAGGATAAAAACCATAATGCCAAAACACGGCTAGAGGCAAAGTCCTAAATGCGACTTGGGTGACGTTCCACTTGATCAAACACCAATCTCATACTATCTCATTTAATAAAATGGCATGGATATTTTAAAGGCATATTAAACATATATTAACAGATAAATTATTACATATATGATCTCATAAAGTTACTTTAAACCCTTATATCCGAAAACAAAGCCAACAAGGACATACTGTCCTTATAGACACTAATCTCTTTAGTAGTCAAGTGGCTATTCCCAGGATGATCCCTTGCGAAGAAATTACTTTCCCAAAACAGTGGCAAATTATAAACGTCGTCCCTACCAGGCCTATAATTCGACAATCCATTGAGAATGTTGTCCAAACCAGTAATAAAAATGTTTATTTAAAATTTCAAAGACCGTTTTCCCGAAGTCGATCCATTAATAATATCTCTTATAATATTGATTTTCCTGAATCATCTAGACAATCTGTGTCTGATCCCTTAGAATCCGTTTATTAGGAGTCTAAAAATCCCAGTAATGAGTCTGTTAAAAATGAAGACTTAATTAGAGGAATTCATATATCTGAAAATCAAATACCTTATGGTATTTACAAAACAAATACTCCTCAAAATAGAAGACCTTATAGTCCAACTGTTAGTGATATGAATTTTGAATGTTAATGGATTTTTCTCGTAATAGTAAAATTCGTTAATGTTTAAACCAGGAGTTTATGCAGGATAAATACCAAAACTTTAGAAATTGGTATTTTAAAAATCATGATAATAAAAAACTAGCAGATATTAAAGCTAATTATTATGCTTATCTGAATAAAAACCAGTGTATTTTATCATTTACTAAATGGTATTATGATTTTGTTTCAAAGTCTGATTTTTACACTGAAAGTCAACTGAATGTTTTAACTGGAATCCAAAAGGACTTGATTACCACAAGCGGTAATATTATCCAATCCATTCATCCACCTCCTAAGTCTCTCGAACTTAGTCCGGGAAATGAAAATTTAAAACCCTTAATTATCAATCCGTATGTTGATATATCTGAAATACCCCATCAACAAGAATAATTATACTAATTTATTCCTTCAAACTGTAGGAAAACAGTTAACCATAATTGAAGAACAAATAAATCATATTAATGATAATTATCAAGTTATTCCTCAAAAGCTTGATATTCAACCTGTAACCATTAAACCACCTTTAGAAGTCAGTAATTTTAAAATAAAATCTTCTAAAGCTGATAATGAATTTATTGATAATCTTTTAAATAAAATGAAAGATTTAAAACTTACAACCGCATCTTCGTCTCAAATAAATATGATGTCTGGACAACCCTCTTCTAATACCAGTAATAATAATACTGATAGTGATGGAGATAATACTGACGATATTTCTCTTATTCTTATTTTGGAAATCCAAAATAATTTTCAGGAAATGCAGAATATTAATAAAACTACTTACAGTCAAAAACCTATAAAACGAATGGCTTTATCTGGACCTAGTAGGTACTATTACCCCAGACCTACTCCTCGGGATATTCTCTATGAAGAAGACTTTATTCATTCTCAAAAATCTTACCATAGTAAGACCATTTACGAATGGAATATTGATGGTAAGACTGAATATCAAATTTATGAAACCATACATCACATGTTGATGTATGCTACTGTCTGCAAACAAAATGATAATACTGACCACCAAATTTGTCGTTTCTTAGTAAATGGCTTTACCGGTATTCTTAAAGGATGGTGGGATAATGCACTTACTGATATACAAAGAACAAAAGTTCTCCAATCCTATAAGAATGAAATTGATCCCATTACTAAAACTGAAACAAAAAGAGAAGATGCTTGTTACACCTTAGTAATGCCATCGTTCATCATTTTGTTGGACAAGGACTTATGAATACTGATAGGAGTAGAGAACTCTCATAGAATCTTCGTTGTCCATCCTTAACCCATTTTTGATGGTATAAGGATTTCTTTTTAATAAAAGTAATGCAAAGATCGGACACCAACAGTGAACATTGGAAAGACAAGTTTATTGATGGTCTTCCTACTTTCTTTGCTAAAAAAATCTGCAAAAAACTAAGAGATAAACATGACCGTATGAGTATTCCTTATGTCCGGTATTCTTATGGCCATCTCATTTCAGTAATTATTGAAGAAGGATTATCATTATGTAATGATATGAAACTTCAACAATTAATGAAAAAACAGAATCTTACTAAAAGACATGAGATAGGAGAATTTTGCGACAAATTCTCTTATAACACAAAGTTACAGTATCCCCAAAAGGCTAAGAAACAGCAAAATTCTAAACCTTCTAGATCTTACCGAAGACTTTCTTCTAAGAAATCTTCTAAAAACAAAACCCCTGAAAAATCTACTGAGAATAGAAAGAGTAGTAATAAAAAAGATAAATCTAAAATTTAATGTTATAAATGCGGAAAAAAGGACACTTCGCTAATAAATGTAAATCAAAACTAAAATAGAAACTTAATGAAATGTCCCTTGATGAGGACATTCAACAACAAATTCTTAATTGTTTGTCAAGCAATAATTTTGAATCAAACTCAGATGATGATTTAGCTGAAATCTATTCTGAATCTGACAATGATTCTAGTAATGAAAAATGTCAAACCTGTATAATTAATAACTGCAATATCACTACTGAAGCTGACTATTGGAAAGCTATCGTCGAAATGAATGGTTTAGATATTGGAGGACCAAGTATCAATGTCTTAACTGAAACCCAAAAATCACTCCTCAACTTAGCCGATCAAATTAAAGATCCCGAAATAAAATTAAAATTTTTAGAAATCTGTTATAAAAATCAAAAAATAGAAGATATTCTTCCCATTAATCAATATAGCATGAGAGAAGTCACGAAACGTATACAAGATGTTTCTTCCACTGAAAAACCTACTACTATTCAGGATCTTAAAAGTGAAATAAATATATTAAAATCTAAAATTAAACAATTACATAATACTAATGTTATTATTTTCCAAGATTTAAATAATATTAAAAAACAGTTAAACGATACACAAGATAATACTGCAGAATCCTTTAAAACTGAATCTTCTGATAAACCAGAGTCTTCCGAACATTATTTGATGCTTATGAATCAAGTAGTCTTTCAGAAATGGTATATTAGAATTACTTTTGTTATTAAACCAGATTTTATCATTAAAGACGCCATTGCCATAGTAGATAATGGTGCTTATATGAACTGTATTCAGGAAGGATTAATTCCTACCAAATACTTTCAGAAAACCACTCAATCTTTAACTAGTGCAAGTGGTAATACTATGAATATTAAATATAAAATTCATGAAGCTTTAATCTGTAATCAAGGTCTTTGTTTACCTACTTCTTTTGTTCTTATCCGAAATATGAATCAAAGTATCATCTTACGCACCCCTTCCTTATGTCTTTTGATGCCCATTTCAAAAATTGATACTTTGGGAATTCATACTACTCTTAACAACAAACATATTATTTTTTGAATTTATTACAGAACCTTATACTAAAGAATTAAATCACGTTAAGCACATGATTTATTATAAAGAAAAACAAATCAATTTTATTCAAAAAGAAATAAAATTTCTTACTACAAAACAAAGAATTTTACAACCTTCTTTGCAGGAAAAAATAAAATTAATCCGCAAAACTCTTCAAGCTGAAATCTGCAGTGATGTCCCAAATGCTTTTTGGAATAGGAAAAAACATATTATTTCTCTTCCTTATATTCCTAATTTTAATGAAAAGAATATTCCTACTAAGTCTCGACCCAGTCAGATGAAGAAGGAATATTTACTCCTTTAAAAAACCTGAAATTGAGTCTCTTGAATGAAAAAATTTAATAAAGCCTAGTACTTCTCCCTAGAGTTGTACAGCCTTCTATGTTAATAAAAATTCAGAAATTGAAAGAGGAACTCCTCGTCTTGTTATCAATTATAAACCGCTTAATGAAGCCCTTTAATTGATTAGATATCTGATTCTGAATAAGAAGGACCTTCTTGACAGACTTCATGATGCCACTATTTTCTCTAAATTTGATATGAAATCAGGATTTTGGCAAATTCAAATTAGAGAACAGGATACTTATAAAACTGCTTTTACAGTACCTTTTGGTCACTATGAATGGAATGTTCTTCCATTTGGAGTAAAAAATGGACCCTCAGAATTCCAACACATCCTGAATGATATTTTTAATCCTTTTATTGAATTTATTATTTGCTATATTGATGATGTCTTAATTTTCTCTACATCTATTGAACAACACATTAAACATTTAAATATTTTTTAAAATGTTATCATAAAAAATGGTTTGGTAGTTTCTGCCCCTAAGATGAAACTTTTCCAAACAAAAATTAGATTTCTTGGACATAATATTTCCAATGGAATTATTATTCCAATCGATAGATGTATTGAATTTGCATCTAAATTTCCGGATGAAATCAAAGACATTAATCAATTGCAAAGATTTCTGGGAAGCCTAAATTATATTTGTCACTATTGTTCGAATCTTTCCCAAGATGCATCAATTCTATATACTCGTCTACGAAAGAATCCTTCACCGTGAACCACTGAACATACTGATACAATAAAAAAGATTAAAGCTAGGGTCAAACAGTTACCTTGTTTATCCCTACCTAATCCCAAATGGAAAAAGATCGTTCAAACTAATGCTTCTAATACAGGATATGGTGGTATTTTAAAACAATTTAATCCTAATAGTAAAAAAAAGCATCTTATTCGTTTTACTTCAGGAGTCTGGAAAGGACCTTCTTTAAATTATCCCACCATAAAGAAAGAATGTCTTTTAATTGTTAAATGTGTTTTAAAATTTCAGGATGATCTTTTAAATCAGCACTTTTTAATTAGTGATGATTGTTCAGCTGCAAAACAGATATTTAAAAAAGATGTTTAAAATTTAGCATTTAAACATATATTTGCTACTTGGCAAAGTACTTTATTCGTATTTGACTTTGATATTGAATATATCAAAGGAAAACAGAATTCTTTACCGGATTTTCTAACCAGGGAATATTTGCAGGAATGACCAGTAGAGGCCGTGGCCGCGGTCAACGAGGTCGAGGTAAAGATAACCTTTACTATACAGAATTTTCTAGCTTGAATACTCAATCCAGTAATTCATCAGATTCTTCTAGCCAGCCTACAGTAAAAGATGTTCTTCTTTTACCAGAACAGTACATTCCAAACAAATATGTGGAAGAAATAGTATTATTTATTAACCAGAATGTTGAAAAATGGATGAAAGATCCATGGGAGATCAAAAGGCGTTATTTAACGACTTAACAGTTTCCTCCTCGTTTTAACCAGTATCGCTATGAATCATCATTGAAACAACATCCATGGACATTAAGCATACGCATCATGATCCCTCCAAAACGACTAGCTCAATTCATTATAGTAAAACAACCATCAAGAGCATCATGCCTCTTGCCAATTGGGGTATTAATCCTCATACTACCCGTACTGTTGAATCTAGTCATACGACAGAATCCAGATACAGTTATTGGGATTATATTGATTCCTTTACATAAGTATTCTATTACTAGAATCACATCCATAACCACACCTAGTTTATCCGAATATGTTCTGATGTTCTTAAAAATGAAATTCCCAACTGGTTTTTCGTTTGGTGGGATAAATTCGATATCACGATGGAAACTTTACCAAAATCAATTCATACAGCATTCAAAGAGTGGTAGGTTGCTTATGCCCATATACCAATAAATAAAGATCTGTGTATGCTTAAATTATTGACCCATTTCATAATTCATTTTGGAATCCCTTGGATTTGGAAATGGGATTTCCAATGTGACTATCAGAATAAAATTCCTCGTCTTAAAAGGGTATTTTTTTACCAAATGGTGGGATAAAGGACTTAATCCCACACTACCAGAACTTCTGAAGACCATAAAGAATCACACTCAGACTTGTCTTGATGTCATTCCCCAAAGCCTTCCATCACCAACATCGGTTAATCCTTTTGTCAAGAATCAGACCGATTTAAAACAGAAATTTCCAAATCTAACTGAAATAGAATTAATAGTTAAGACTATGGACTATAAGAAAAACTAATTCTTACAATCCTTTGTCCAAGATGACAGTTCCATGAAAACTGTTAGCGATAATGAAGGATCTGAACAGGATGACAATGAATTCAGCGTCTTAGCTGGTGAAAGTCAAGAACCGGAACCCACTATGGGAGATTTCTGCGATTCTCTTACTTCCATGATTTTCGAAAAGATGGAACAAGACAAAAAAGGAAAAAGAAAAGAATAAAGCTATTCTCCACTACAACATCAATAATCAGAAAAGTATAACCAACGGTGTTCCACCAAAGCGAGAAAGGCATAACCAAATTTTCTCAATTATCAAGAATGACACCATTGTCCTCAATAATGCGTCACTCAACCGACAGTCTGTCTCATGCCATTCCACTTCCTACGACTGGGAGTTAAAGAAGAAAAGATAAGGATAGTAGACCGACTCCACTACCAAGGACACGCCAGATCCTTTCTTATCTTCTCACTTGTATATATTGGGAGACCTCACCCATTGTTGAGGTAGAACTTTTCTTTATATTTTCCCTTTGTACTCTCTCCCTCTCTCTCATATAAATAAAGTTTGAATTTTGAAGATATCAAAGGCTCTTTTGTAAGTTTTCAATATTGCTTCAGTTAATTACTATGTTTCTTTACTTAAACTTTTAGATTTTTATACTGAAAACAGTAATCGATATAAAACAGCATATCAAACAGCAACAGATAAACATAAGCGTTCTTATTTTTTAGAACAATTTAATAAATCTGAACAATTTATTGCTTTAATAAAAAACGCTATATAGGAAGAGACATGCCGGCTTATAGTTTTTAGAAGACGCCAAAACCAACAGTAACTTTATGAGATCATATATGTAATAATTTATCTATTAATATATGTTTAATATGCCTTTAAAATATCCATTCCATTTTATTAAATGAGACAGTATGAGATTGGTGTTTGATCAAGTAGAACGTCACCCAAGTCGCATTTAGGACTTCGCCTCTAGCCGTGTTTTGGCATTATGGCTTTTATCCTTTATAAATCGTTGACAGACGTGCTTTTTCCTTATCCTTTCTCCGATCCTGCCTTATTTGGTATTAGAGCCATTTTTAGTTTATTGTCATATTGAAAAATATATTACTCATAAATTATGCATATATGATCACTTTTGTAATGACTGATTTTTCAACTTCATCTATTACAACCGTAGCTAATGCCTCATCTTCTACCTTAGAAGCAACTAAACTTATAGCCTATCGGGATGTCAAGGAAACCTTAGACAAATGGACCATTCCTAAGATCAAATCAGAAAGAATTTATAAAATTGGAACCTTTAATTTCATCAATAAAAGAATAATAAAAATTTTTGAACATGTTGTTCCTTTACAGAATAATGATGAAATTTTATATTTATTACATGTTAAAGATTTATATCCTTTTTTTTTGCAAAAATATAAATATGTACATATAGGACTCGTCTAAGTAGCTTTCAAACCTTTGACTTTACTTGGCCAAAATACCAGTATTCAGTGCACACTTAGAGATGGTAGGTGTCTTAACTGGAAAGCCTCTCTTATGGGCGCCATTGAAACCAGCCTTGCTCATGGACCAGTATATTTCAATATCTACCCGAATTTAAGTGTTGCTTTAACTGATAATAATTTGTCCAAAGTATTGGAAATGAGAATTATATCTCATGGTTATGAGTATCTACCCGGATCTCCTCCTTTTGCCATATTTTACAGAGGATAAAAGCCATAATGCCAAAACACGGCTAGTGGAAAAGTCCTAAACGCGACTTGGGTGACGTTCCACTTGATCAAACACCAATCTCATACTGTCTCATTTAATAAAATGGCATGGATATTTTATAGGCGTATTAAACATATATTAACAGATAAATTATTACATATATGATCTCATAAAGTTACTGTTGGTTTGGGGGTCTTCCCAAAACTATAAGCCGACAGGTTTCTTCCTGTATAGCGTTTTTTGTTAAAGCAATAAATTGTTCAGATTTATTAAATTGTTCTAAAAAATAAGAACGATTATGTTTATCTGTTGCTGTTTGATATATTGTTTTATATCAATTATTGTTTTCAATATGAAAATCTAAAAGTTCATGTAAAGAAACATAGTAATTAACAAAAGCAATAATGAAAACTTACAGAAGAGCCTTTTATATCTTCAAAATTCAAACTTTATTTATATGAGAGAGGGGGAGAGAGTCTGAGGAAAATGTAAATAAAAGTTACGCTTTTCAACAATGGGTGAGGTCTCCCAATATAT